>JAHRHZ010000016.1:40543455-40606498 GCA_024137785.1 Ginglymostoma cirratum | reverse complement strand
AGAAGAGTTGTTACTTTTCTACTTTCAGCAAGAATGCATAGAGAATGCTTGGTCAAGAGCATTAGTCTGTTCAAATAACTGCACCCAGGGGAAACTACTGCTTGATTGACAGCTGTAACACTTACAATTATTCCTCAATGTTTACTTATACATGATAAAGTGGCATCACACACTTGCAGTTTCTGCTTTGATATTTTAAAGGTTTGACTGATTTGAAGCTTTGATAGAACTGTAATAAAAGTAGTTTTTATGTTATGAATTATTGAATTTTGAAGTGTTTTCACATTTGACCTTGTTTCTATGTTCCTGCCTTGAATCTGTACAGTGTGTATACTGGATAAATGGCTAGGAAAAGCCACAGGTTTGAATGGAAGATATTAGGGACTGTGGCTGGGGGTGGGGGTTTCAGAATGAAGGTACAAGAGACTTTGGTGGATTTATGGGAGTGGCCTGGGGAGATTGTGGGTGACGTGTAAGGGCTAGAGGGCTATTCTCTGTTTCATTCTTTTTGTTGCCATTTGGGACTTCATCGCAGAACATCCTACCTCTGTAAACACTTGCTTTCAAGGTGGTTGGTCTGAGTCAGGAAATTACCAAATCTGCAGCCTCTACTTCATCCATAACTTTGGTGTTGATTGGGACTCGGTTGGATTTGATACCAGTGTGGTAGATTTGTACATTTGAACCTTTAGATTCATTACTCTTAAAGCTTTTAATTGGGAAAAATAACGTAGTATACTAAGATGATTTTTTTTGAAGGCACCTATTTACATTGCAATCTTGTCCAAAGTAGTGGCAGAATTTCATACGATGATGGAATTCTGTTTGACTAATCTGAATGGGATCATTGCAATATAGATAGAAATGTCTTCATTTTCAAAATATAAGGATCAAGGATCTCAGTAAAGTTTTCAGTGTCTGTTAATGTCCCATTTGATTTTCCAATGCTCAAAAAATAAGTTGTTTGCATGTTTTTATTTGCAAGGCACTTTTTTGCATTACAGATGCATCATTCCAGTTTGGCACCATTAAAGAATAATGTTTTAAGCCACTATATAAACATTAAAGACTAGTGTGAACTTCAGAATATTTGCAGATGTCTGAAACCTAACTATATAATTCAGTATACACCATTATATTCTGATATTGTCTCTGAAGTTAGTGCATGCCTTTCTGGGGTTTATCTCCTTCCATCATATTGCGTAACAAAATAGGTTCATATGATCAGCTGCTTCTCCAGTCTCTAAAATTATTGTGTTATATTTTTGCACCTATCGAAAGAGTCCTCTTGTCTCCTACAACAACTTAAAGTTACACTGTTCTTTTAGTATGGAAAAATGTCCCAGAGTTCTTCACTGAGATGCATCAAACAATAAACATCAAATCAAAGTAGAGATTCCACAAGACCTTTGTTCATAATGTGGGTTTTAAAGGTGAACATCGAAGGAGGTGAGGAATTAAAAATGACTTAGGGATCCACAATTCCAGAGCATGAAGACACAATCAACAAATCTTAAGCTAAGGAAGGGGGATTGCAGAGTCAGGAGTCAAAAGATCATAGGGGAATTTTAACCCCACAATTGGGTGTTCTTGGGTCATGTAGGTGATTAAAGTGTGACAAAGCCTATCTCTAACCCCATGTAACTACCCCCTCTCTCCATTTCCAGTAATAAAGCAGAAAGGATTGGCGGCAACCTACTCCCATGAGATAAGTTGTAATTTACATATTGTAATTATAGCAGATTAAGAAAAAATTGACAGAATCTTTGGCAATATTTATACCAGCGAAACAGGCGTTATGTTCCATGGCATGTTCTTGGGTTGTTTTCCTTAACATCGAATTATCACTATCATACTGAACTGGTAACGAGAGTAGATTCAATTTACTTAAAAATGTCAAACAGTTTGCAAATGGACAACTGAGAGCTTATCAGTTGCAGAGCAACCAATGTACAAATCCTCAGTTTAGCAACCTGCTGCTTGCAGTCTTCATGACTGCTGTGCAGGCAGTGTCATCTTTGTCCTTGATTCATTAACATACTCAGCTCTTAAAGCAATACAGTTTCCTCCCCAAAATCTGCACAAAGAGTGAAATATGCATATAAAAACCAAAAGAACTGTGGATGCTGTAAATCAGGAACAAAAACAAAGTTGCTGGAAAAGCTCAGTAGGTCTGGCAGCATCTGTGGAGCAGAAAACAGAGTTAACGTTTCGGGTCCGGTGACCCTATATTAGCTAATTACAGAACTATTTGCATAGAAACAAGAATTGCAGATTTATTAGTTTAGGAGACTGAGTTTTTATAAAGCATTAATTGTTTGGCCATCCTTCTGGAGATTTAGCCTTCTGACTTGATTGTTCTTATACATATGTTGATCTCTTCTTCGTTGTTACAGCCCGTTGGTTATTGTCAGGATGATCTTGCACACCTTCATTATCCAAACACTATTTTTGTGTTCAATGCACATTAGCCAAGACTTCTAGAGGTATCCCTTGTCATCCACAGCCTGGCTGTCAGGTTGGAACCTCAAAGTTGTCCAGAGTGTAAGCACTATGACAGCTTCCTGGATAGCAGGCACACACTTCAGCTACATCCAGTAACCAGAAAAGATTTCACAATTTGCTATAGTTCCTGATGGAATAACCCAAATCATTAACCTCCTTGGTGAAGAATGATGAACTGTCTTGTTTGACCTGCTTCCTGAGTTGGTCACAGCAATGTTAATTTCAAAACAGATCCCTTCACTTGTGGATACATTTCTCCCAGATCCTAATGAATGTACATTGTAAAAGGAACCAATTTGACCAGGCTTTCTCAAGTTAACAGAGAGTGAGTTTATTAATTACTAAACATAAGAAGAATCAGTAATACAACCCACAAACACACAGATTGGAGATAAGAAGTGAAACCAAAAGGATAAAAGTTTTAAAAAAAAGTCTCTGAATTGTTTGCGAAGAGTGGGTAGTTAAAAGTTGCAGCTGTTGCAAGGTGGATACCAGTAAGCAGGTGTAATCCATTCTTGCCTCATAAGATTGTACCTGTGAATATATTCCAGAGCACAGGGATGTTCAGATTATTCATAGCTTTGCTAATGAATATGAAATAGATTGCCAACCATCAAGGTCAACAAAGCCGATCTGCCTGAAGGGTTTTGAGAACTTATATCAGAACTCTAACCTGCCGTAGGGAAACTGAATTTTTGTCTCCTATTTAATTAATTTCCCATGCCCAGTCTTCTGTAAACCTCTGGTGAGCCTGGATAATTCCGTTATTGTGTCTGCCACTGTGCTCATGCAGGTCTCAGGTGCACTTTCATTGTTGCTGCCAGTGTGCTGCTTCTGCTTGTTTCTCCCCTGCATATTATTGTAACCTTTAGTTATATCTCTGGGATGAGGTTTCTTTCATAACAAGCCTGTGTTCTTTTGTACTGCAAAACTTGCAAAGATCTTGGAATGCAACAGCCTTGCCAGGGGAGCAACAGACTACATTTCCCACACCGTTTGCTTGCTTTCTGCATCCTGATACCGTGCCAGTGCTGGTAACTGTACCAAATGCTTGCAGATGTTGTTCTATGGCTACAATTGCTTCATATATTTTCTGCCATCTCTTATCAGTGTGGAGATGTCATAACCTTTCTTTCTCTCCAAGGGAATTTTTATAAAAATGCTGTACATGTTGAAGCTAAAACCGGTCCCATTACCTGCTCGGGCAACTTTGCCTTTGAGAAACAACAGTCTTCATCCTTGTCCAAGGCTGCTTGGAGTCCTCAATGCTGTAGGTCACACAGTGTCATCCTGACCCTTGGCTCATTCACAGATTTAACAACAACTTATATCCTCAGTCTAAAGTGAATTCCAGTGTGGATGGGGTTGGTCACCATTTTGAAATGTTACCATCATTCACTGTAAAGAGTAGGCATATCTTAAACTCACATGCATTTTTGCAGCAGAGCCTGTGTCAGCTGCTTGGTCCCTTGCACCTAGTTGTAAAATAAGACATCAAAGAGGAACACAAATAAATACCTTAACTGAGTAAGAATGCAGGAGACAACTGGATACATCTTATAGTGAACCAAGATATCAGTGACAGAATCCTTGGAGCATTCCTATACGTAAGATTAGGGTAAGTTCTCGACAATAGAATTAAGAACAAGATACAGATGGTATTTGTTGTAATATTAAAGCAAAAAAGGTAAACTTGCTGTTGTCTTACCAGGCCATGCGACTGCTTTCTCATTAGAGTGAGATGACTGATGGTGGTTTAACCAGAGGGCCTGAAGGGAAGAGGTTGAGAAGGAGAATCCTTCATGGCAACATCAGCCAGGGAAGGAACTGAACCCACGCAGTTGCCATCACTCTGTATTGCAAGCCAACTGAGCTAACCAACCTGTAGAAATTGATTTTGTCAGGCAGGATCACATCATCCGTCCATTATACGCCTTCCTGTTTGGTGGAAGGCTTGACAGCCTGAATACACTATCTCAAGGTGATGGTCAAAATAATCAACATGTGAAAAAATGTTTTACACAATGAATAATTAAGATCAGGAAGGTGCTGATTGAGATTGTGATTGAGGCAGATTCAAAAGGGTTTTGGATAAGAACTTGAACAGAAAAAAATTGCAGGGTTATGAGGGAAGGGTGGAGTGGAGGATCAGTTAAGTTACTCATTACAGGCAGTCTGCATGGACATGACAGGTTAACTGTCCTCTTTCTCTGCTTTAACCATTCAATAATTCTTTAATGGAATTGAATATCAGCAGGGCTTATAGTACACAGATTCACATTTTCAGTTAAGCTAGATTTCTACCATATATAGTTCATGTTAAATTTAGGATTGTTGAATGCATAATGCGGTAGGAAAAATAATCATCGCAAAAGATAAATATCACATAAGGTTTGGAAATCATACAAGAATTTCCAGGATTAGACTGTTTACCAAAGGCAAACCAGTTTAAAAAATTTCAGGAGGATGTGAAATGAGAGTTTCAAGGCTTAGAGAGCATAAAGAAAAATGATGCATAAACAGAATGGGTTAACTACTTGGTAATTTTGATAAATGCAGTGGCAGGTTGTGATCTTGTTTGGATTACAAAAATTTAAATCATGCTGACTAAAAGGGAGCTTTGAATTCATGAGGAGATATCCTGCATGTGAAATACTCCCTGCCTTGCACACTGGGCCACCTGTGGCCCACTCCCTGCTGGTTATTCCCTGCCTCTGCTAGCTGCTTTCCCCACCTGCTATCTACTCCCCACTGTTGACTTCACACCAGTCATTTCCTGACTTCAGCCACATACTTCCCACCATCCACTCTGCCACTTCCTCCCACTCTCCTTAGCCATCCCCATTCCTGTTTCTAGTCCCTCCTGCTTCCAGCTGCCCACTCCAGATCATGCCTTCCATACCATCCACTCTGCCCGCTTCCTCTGACTCTCTTGTAAGCCACACCATTCCCTTCCCTACTTACTCCATTATTTAGCTGTCGACTCCCTGTTATCCACTCCATCACTCCCTTTGCTTCCGGCTCTCCTTTGCTATTTTTGCTGCTCCCTACACCATTTCCATACTGTTGCCCACTTCCACATCTGCTCCCTTGTGCTTTCACTTCATCTGCTCACTCTGACACACATTCTACTTCCATTGCTTTATCTGTTTTGCCACTCCATTCCATTTCACTCACTCCAACCCTCTGCTGTCTTTATTGCTCCCTTTCACTGTAGACCAGTCCCTACCATCTGCACTGCTACTCCCTTTGCTGCTTATTCCCACCACCACTCAAGTGGGATTGAGGAATGAGAAGGCAGTGGCAGGTAGTGGACAGCATGGGAGAAGGACAAGGGGGAACGAAAGGAGGGGGAAGCAGAAGGGAGTAGCGAAGACAATGTTAGGATGTAAAGGAAGAGCAGGAAAGTGAGAGGGAGCAGTGAAGAGGGCCAGAAATGGAATGGAGCAGCAAACAGGTGTTTTAAGTAGGATAAATGAAGTGTTGGTAGCAGGCAACCAATGTGCGAAGTGAATGATGGGGCAGGAAGGAATGTTGAAAAAGCAGCTGGTTAGAGGGAGTGAGAAACATTTTGGTCATTCTGTCTTTGTTTGATCTGGACCATTTTGACTATAGGCAGTTGCCTGAACCTCCCCGATAAGGATGCCACACATACTGCAACTGTGCATAGGGGTTTGCACCTTATTTAGTTGCAGTATCACTGTGTGCCCTTCAAAAATCACAGCAACAGGAAAGAAAATATTAGGTGAGAATAGAGCGAATTTTCTCCGATTGGAATGGTATAGTATTCAAGAGGGCTTTGTCTTGGAGATGGGTTGAAGTGATTAGATTTGAGAAAAAAGGGAAATGATGTTTAAGATTTGCTAATGTTGTCAAATTGGAGAGTACAGACATTTAGGAAGTATTGCAGGAGTGCAGAGAGTCTCTCAGGCTGGGTAGAAAGGTCATCTTTACATTGTTAAAAAATGTTTAAAAGTAATTTGTTTTGAAATTAAAATGAGAGAAG
Organism: Ginglymostoma cirratum; assembly: GCA_024137785.1. Classification (NCBI taxonomy): domain Eukaryota; kingdom Metazoa; phylum Chordata; class Chondrichthyes; order Orectolobiformes; family Ginglymostomatidae; genus Ginglymostoma; species Ginglymostoma cirratum. The sequence goes on along the minus strand of JAHRHZ010000016.1, from coordinate 40,599,987 downwards.
AAGAAGAAAGAGAGACAAAGACCAGAGGGACCTTGCTGTACACACCTGGTGATTCTTGAAACACTTAATCTTTAAAGAAAGGGGTATACATTTCTCAGTGACCGGTGCAAATGAGTTACACAACAAGGTTTCATACTTTAGGGCCTCACTGTAACAAAATAATTAAAATCAATATTGATTAGATATTACTTAGTCAGCAATTAATACACTATGCTATGGAAAAGATAGTAACTTAACACACCAAAAACCCACTCTATGTTTATGTATTGTATTGCGCTCTTTGCCGAATTATGGTTTTGCAATTAAAGTTCAAAGCTCTTCCCAATATTCATAGAATCTCTTCTTCCTGATTCACCAGGGTAAATCATCCAATTCCTTTTGAACAAAGTGTTCTTCACTCAATTCTATGAACATCCTCTGGTGATTCAGTGGTTTCTAATCATCAACATCCTTAGGGTTGCCTTTGACCAGAAACTGAACCGGAATGACTTCTTAAACATAATGGCTACAAAAGCAGGTCAGAGGCTAGGAATCCTGCTGCTAATAACTCATCTCCTGATTCCCCAAAGCCTGTCCACCATCATACAAGACACAAATTCAGGAATGTAATGGAATACTCCCCACTTGCCTGGATGAGTACAGTTCCAATGGCACGCAAGAAGTTTGACACCATCCAGGACAAAGCAACTGACTGGATTAGTACTACATTCACAAATATTCACTCCCTGCACTACTTTTGCTCAATAGTAGCAGTGGATACCATTTACAAGATGGGCAGCAGAAACTCACCAATGCTCCTTAGAAAGCACCTTCCAAACCCACAACAAGTACTATCTGGAAGGACAAGGTCAACAGATACATGGGAACACCACCTGCAAGTTCCTGTTTAAGCCACTGACCGTACTGACTTGGAAATACATCACCATTCCTTCAGTGTCGCTGGATCAAAATCCTCAAACTTCCTCTCCAAAACATTGTGGATCTATATATTCTAAATGGACTGCAGTAGCTCAAGAAGGCAGCTCACCACCGCCTTCTGAAGGGAAGCTCGGGGAGGGTGGGGAGAAGTTAACGCTGACTCAGCCTGCAATGTCCACATCCTGTTAATTTTTTTAAAAAATGTCCTTCATCATCCATGTCACCACTTTGTCTTCACTAACCATCCACTTGCCACATCTGACAGCCTGAGAAAGTGTAAGCATGCACACTGCAAGACTAGTTATTTTTCCCTTTTTGTTCATGTGTTAAAGCTAAAATCTGGTTTTCAGATGGGTGTGGCCCTGGCCCCTTGAGTGGTGACCAGGCCACATGGGTCTGTGGCTGTTTAGAATTCAATATACTTTCACACCATCTCCATTCTAGGTATTTGTTTGCCTTAAGTTAAAACAAAGAGTTTAAAACATAGCCATCTTATAAATTCTAACAGTCATAACAAAGTACGTTGTTCTTAAATGCGTCGAAAAAGGTAAGTAAGGCAACAAAATGACAAACAGGATCCTTGGTTTTGTGTTGCAAGGTTGAGCATGCAAAAGCTTAGTGCTCAGGCTAAACTTGTACGAGAGTTCAGGTAAGTTGTAACAGGGGTGGTTTTGGATTACCGCAGTTGGAAGAATTACAAAATTATCTGAAGTTAGTTCTTGAGCCTCATTTTATATTTGTAATGAGCATTTGTCAGTCTCCAAAGGCATCTTTCTCCATTATGTAATGTGCAGGGGCAGAAGGAGATCCTAAATTGTTTATTTTTAAGAAACTAGATTATCCTGTTTATTTTTAAAATGATAAATGATTGCTAAAACAATTGAGTTCAAATTACTACTACTGAACATAGAATAGGCCTATTGAACATAGAACAGGCAACCTGGCTGCCTGAAAAAATTTCCAGTATCGACCAGGGCAAAGGCAAATTCAGCATCGCTCTAGAATGTCAATCTTCCATTTGACTTAATATTCCAGGCAAGCAAACATCAAGATGTTTTGGTTAGAAAAGATACCCAGTAAAACTCACTATGCTTGAATTATTGCAAACAACTCGACAGCCATCCACTACAAAATACAATGGTTCTGATGAAGCAAGATCACATTCACAGACAAAAATAGAAGTAGCTGGAAAAGCTCAGCAGGTCTTGCAGCATCTGTGCAGACAAATCAGAGTTAACATCTCAGATCGAGTGACCTTTCATCATGGGAACAAATGTGACGAAGACAGAGGAACTGGGAGAATGGAATAGAGTCTTCACAGGAAGCAGGATGTAAAGATATATAGTCAAGGTAACTGTGGGAGTCAGTGGGTTGAGACTGGGTATTGGTGGCCAGTCTGTCCCCAGAAATGGAAACAGAGTGGTCGAGGAAGGGAAGGGAGGAGTCAGAAATGGTCCAAGCGAAAGTGAATGGGGTGGAAATTGGAAGCAAAATCGATAAACCTTTCCAATTCCGGACGAGAGAGGGAGGCAGCACCGATGATATCATCAATATGCCAGAGAAAGAGTTGTGGTTGGGGGCCGGAATAGGACTGGAACAAGGAACGTTCCACGAACCCCGCTGAAGAGACAGGCATAACTGGGGCCGAAGCTTGTACCCTTAGCTACCCCTCAGACTTGAAGAAAATGAGAGGAGTTAAAAGGCAAGTTGTTCAGGGTGAGGACAAGCTCGGCCAGGCAGAGGAGGCTGGTGGTGGATAAAGACAGATCAGGTCTTTGTTCCAGGAAGAAGTGGAAAGCCCTGAGACCATGCTGGTGGGGAAAGGACGTGTAAAGGAATTGGATGTCCATGGTAAAGAGGAGGTGGCTGGAGCCCGCAAACTGAAAATTCTGAATCTGGTGTAAAGTGTCAGAGGAATAGTGGATGTATGTGGACAGGGACTGGGTCACGGGAGAAAAGACCACATCAAAGTAGGAAGAAATGAGTTCTGTGGGGCAGGAACAGGCAGAAACAATGGGTCTACCAGGGCAGAGATAGTAGGAACTGCCGATGATGGAGAATCTGAGATAACAAGGTGTAGAGCTGGATGAACACAGCAGGCCAAGCAGCATCAGAGGAGCAAGAAAGCTGCCGTTTCGGACCCTTCTTCAGAAATGGGCAGTCCTGTTTGTGAATTTTGGGAAGGAGGTAGAAACGAGCTTTGCGGTGTTGGGGGACTATCAGCTTGGAGGCAGTGGTGGGGAGACCACCAGATGAAATGAGGTTGGTGACCATAGTAGACACAATGGCTTGATGTTCCAATGGGGCGTCATGGTCCAGGGGAAGATAGGAGGAGGTATCTGAGAGCTGGCGCTCAGCCTCTGGAATGTAGAGGTCAGTATGCCAGAATACAACTGCACCACCCTTAGCAGGCTTAATTACAAAGTTATTGTTGGATCTGAGAGCAGTCAATTCCTGGGAGGATAGGTTGGAATCATTAAGGAGGGGACAGAGAAATTGAGGCGACCAATGTCCCTTCAACAGTTCTAAATGAACAGATTGAGTGTAGGTAAAAGGCCGGAGGGAGGGGTCCAGGTGGGGTCTGTGGGACAGGGAGAGGACTCTTGCCCAAAGAAATGGGCATGAAGATGAAGACGATGGAAGAAGAGTTTAACGTCATGTCGTGCCCAAAATTGACTAAGGTGGGGATGCAGAGGGATGAAACTAAGACCTTTGCTGAGTGCAGAACGTTCAGCATTGAAGAGAAAAGGTCAGGAGAGATAGTGAATACACGACAGGAGGTTGGGTTGGATGAGGGGATGGAGTCAGAGGGAGGTTGCGGAGTGGAATGTTCCAGAGGGTCATGGGTAACTCTAAGTGTTGCATCTTGTGTGCGTTAATGCCTGAACGGAAAAGGAAAAGTTTCCTGTGAGCACCTTGAATGAACTGGAGGATGAAGTGGAATTGTGGAGTGGTGCAGCTCTGAGCCAGTGCGATGTGATGCTGTTGGAGAGAAAGGTCAAGAGTGTGCATGTGATGATGCATCGCACTGAGTGTGGATCTCAGGATGTGGTGAGAGCAGCTGACTGCAGAACGTTGACCATTGCGGATATACCTGAGTGGATTCAATGCACGGAGGATGAAACTTGAGTTGGAATTCATGTTGGGTGAGTCTGAGCCAGAGGCAGTCACTGAGGAATGTGATATGGCTCTGTGGAGACGAGTTTTAGCAAATATCTGGTCAAACACTAGGAGTAGTGGCGAAATTAACGACGGAGGACAAGAGAAAAGACTGGAACGGAAATCCTGTCAGAGAGAGGAGCAGAACTTCTTCAACATGGGCATATCTGGAAGAGAAGTGGCAGCAAGTTAAATACTAAATAAAAACAGAGAGAACTGCAGATGCTGTAAATTGGGAACAGAAATAGTGATTGCTGGAAAAGCTCAGAAGATCTGGCTGCACCTTTGGAGAGAAACCAGAGTTAACATTTCAGGTCAAGTGACGCTTCCTCAGAACTAAGATCACATTCATCTTGTTTGCTGAGTGTTTCAACCCAAAATTCCAGACATATGACTGAAACTCCAATATAGTAAGAACTGCTGATGCTGGAATCTATATAACACAGTGTGGAACTGGAGGAACACAGCAGGCCAGTCAGCATCAGAGGAGCAGGGAAGTTGGTGATTCGGATTGGGACCCTTCTTCAGAACACCTGATTTCAGATTTTCCCACAGCTACCTAGAATACACCTCCTCTCACCCACCTTCCTGCAAAAAGGCCATCCCCTATTCCCAATTCCTTTGCCTCCGCCGCATCTGCTCCCGAGATGAAGCATTCCACTCCCAGACATCCCAGATGTCCTCGTTTTTCAAGGACCGCAACTTTCCCTCCACAGTGGTCGAAAACGCCCTCGACTGTGTCTCCCACATTTCCCGCAACTCATCCCTCACACCCCCTCCCCGCAATAACAACCAAAACAGAATCCCCCTCCTCCTCACGTACCACACCACCAACCTCTGGATCCAACGCATCATCCTCTGACACTTCCGCCATCTGCAATCTGACCCCACCACCAAAGACATTTTTCCCTCCCCATCCTTATCTGCTTTCTGGAGGGACCACTCTCTCCGTGAATCCCTTGTCTGCTCCAGACTCCCCACCAGCCCCGCCACCCCCAGCACTTTTCCCTGCAACTGCAGCAAGTGCTACACCTGCCCCTACACCTCCCCCTCACCCCTGTCCTAGGCCCTAAGAAGACCATCCACAACAAACAGATGTTCGCCTGCCCATCTGCTAATGTGGTATACTGCATCCGCTGTTCCCGTTGTGGCCTCCTCGGGGAAACCAAGTGGAAGCTTGGGGACCGCTTTGTGGAACATCTACGCTCGTTTCACAAAAAACAACTGCACCTCCCAGTCGCGAACCATTTCAACTCCCCCTCCCATTCCTGAGTTGACATGTCCATCCTGGGCCTCCTGCATTGCCACAATGATGCCACCCAAAGGCTGCAGGAACAGCATCTCATATTTCGCTTGGGAACCCTGCAGCCCAAGGATATCAATGTGGACTTCACAAGCTTCAAAATCTCCCCTCCCCTGACCGCCTCCCAAAACCAGCCCAGTTCTTCCCCACCTCCCTAACCATTCCTCCCACCTCAAGCCCTACCCCCATCTCCTACCTACTAGCATCATCCCGCCTCCTTGACCTGTCCGTCCTCCCTGGACTGACCTATCCCTTCCCTAACTCCCCACCTACATTCACCTTTACTGGCTCCAGCCCTGCCTCTTTGACCTGTCTGTCTCCTCGCCACCTATCTTCTCCTTTATCCATCTTCTATCCGCCTCCCTGTCTCTCCCTATTTATTTTGGAATCACCTTCCTCTCCCCCATTTCTGAAGAAGGGTCTCGACCTGAAACGTCAGCCTTCCTGCTCCTCTGATGCTGCTTGCCCTGCTGTGTTCATCCAGCTCTACACCTTGTTGTCTTAGAATAGATTACAAACCATCTCCATTATGCAGAGAAGAGCAGTAAAAGTGATTCAATTCACCTCTATCTCTGGACTATAACAGTGAGGTTGATGCATTTCATGTCAGTTGTCTTGTCAGCACCATCAGGTAATTTCAGGAAGGAGTAGCATGGGGTGTGGACGGAGGGTGATCAAAATAGCCGTAGAGTCATAGGGTCATACAGCACAGAAACAGATGCTTCGGCCCAACTTGCCTGTACTGACCAAACATCCCAGTCTGTCCTAGTCCCATTTACCAGCATTTGGCCCACATCCCTCCAAACCCCTCCTATTCATATACCTATCCAGATGCCTTTTAAATGTTGTAATTGACCAGCCTCTGCCACTTCCTCTGGCAGATCATTCCATACATGCACCACCCTCTACGTGAAAATGTTACCCGTCAGGTCCTTTTAAAATCTTACCCTGTCATCTTAAACCTATGCCCTCTAGTTTTGGACTCCCCTATCCTGGGAAAAAGACCTTGGCTATTCACCCTATCCCTGCCCCTCATGATTTTATAGACCTCTATAATGTCACCCCTCAGCCTCCAACGCTCCAGGGAAAATAGCCCCAGCCCATTCAACCTCTCCCTGTAGCTCAAACCCTCCAACCCCGGCAACATCCTGTAAATGTCTTCTGCACCCTCTCAAGTTTATAACATCTTTCCTATAGAAAAGCGATCAGAGTTGTATGCCGTATTCCAAAGTTGTCCTCAACAATGCCTTGTTCAGCCGCAACATGACATCTCCATTTTTGTATTTGGTGTTCTGACCAAAGTAGGCAAGCATGCCAAACGCTGCCTTCTCCACCCTGTCTACCTGGAACTCCACTTTCATGGAGCTATGCACCTGCACTCCTCGGTCTCTTCGTTCAACAGCACTCCACAAGGCCCTACAACCTCTGCCCTGGTTTGCCTTACCAAAATGCAACATCTCACATTTAATTAATTTAAACTCTATCTCCCACTCCTCGGCCCATTAGCTCATCTGATCAAGGTCCCATTGTAGTCTGACATAATCTTCTTCACTGTCCACTAATTTTGGTGTCATCTGCAAACTTACTAACTGTACCAGCTAGATTCACATCCAAATCATTTACATAAATGACGAGAAGCAGTGGAACTAGCACTGATCTTTCTGGCACACTGCTGGTCACAGGCCTCCAGTCCAAAAAGCAATCTTTTAACATCACCTTCTGTCTCCTACCTTCAGGCCAATTTTGTCTCCAATTGGCTAACTGCACCTGGATCTTATGTGATCTAGCATTACTAATCTGTCTACCATGCAGAACCTTGTCAAATGCTCTGCTAATGTCCACCGCTCTGCCTTCATCAATCTTGTTTGCCACCTCTTCAAAAATCTCAATCAAGTTTGTGAGACACAATTTCCCATGCGTGTAATGAGTTGTTGCTCTGCCCATCAGAAACCAACATTACCCCACTTCCTTCAAAATGCTTTGAGCCTATAATGAACATGTTTTTAGCTGTCACACAATATACCTAAGAGTCCAATAGTTTTAGAGGTGGGATCAACATTTGCACAGATTGGGAGCAGACAGACTGCTAATTTGGTCCTTTTATCTGCTTTATGCTCCAAATTTAGTCCCAATGTAATGACTTTGATCTCAATTTCATTTCACAATGAGTTGTTGAACTTTTGGAATTTTTTTCAGTGAGCTATTATTGAAGCAAAATCTGTTCATTCCCCTCGGAAAGGAAGTTAGATATTCGTTTGAAAAAAGCTAAATGGGAAAATCTGTGGTGAGCTACAAGACAATTTGGCTTAGTTTAAGAGACTTGTGAAGACAAACACTGGCATGGTCAATATGATCCAAATACATCTATGAAGTAGCATTCAATTAATGTATGAGTCAGTAAATATTTGACAAAGTAACCTCTGTGATATGTCAGTGGACATGCCAATTGATGGCACGTTAGTGCAGAATTCATCTATAGAAGGATATATCGATAGGCATTAGAAATTATTTGACACTCATGCAGCCATCACAATGAAGCTCAATTAAGATAAATGTGTATCGTAAATGTCATGGAGCTTTTAATTATTGGCAGCATCATTATGTTTGAAATATTGAGCACATATCATGCCCACGGTCGAAGAATGAGTAAAGAAATTAAGGTTCTGTTCAAGGAAAAAGAAGGAGGCATATATCTGATATAGACAGCTGGGATCGAGTGAATCCCTGGAGGAGTATAAGGGCTGTAGGAATACACTTAAGAGGGAAAACAGGATGGCAAAAAGAGGACATGAGAGGGTTTTGGCAAATAGGGTTAAGGAGAATCCAAAGAGATTGTACAAATGCATTTAGGGCAAAAAAAGTAACTAGAGAGACAGTAGAGCCCCTTAAAGATCAATATGGCCATCTATTCGTGGAACCACAGAAAATGGGTGAGATACTAAATGAATATTTCCCATCAGTATTTACTATGGAGAGGGGCATAGAAGTTCGGGAACACGTGGAAATAAATAGGGATGTCATGAAAAGAGTTCCATTATAGAAGAGGAGGTGCTGGATGTCTTAAAACATAAAACATAAAAAAAGTTGATAAATCCCTGGGATCTGGTCAGGTGTTTCCCAGAACTTTGTGGGAGGCTAGGGAAGAGATTGCTGAGTCCCTCACTGAGATATTTGTATCATCGGCCATGGATGAGATGCCGGAAGACTGAAAGATAGCTTATACGGTGCCATTATTTAAGAAAGGCTGTAAGGAAAAGCCTTGGAAACTATACACTGGTGAGCCTCACATCAATGGTGGGTAAGTTGTAGGAGAGGATTCTGAGGGACAGGATTAACATGCATTTGGAAAGGCAAGAACTGATTCGAGTGAAGCATTCCTGTTTCTGTTGACTCTACAGAATCTTTTTCTTAAAAGAATAAATCTTGCTTCACATTGATTGGTTGCAAAAGAGTCCTCAGAAGCAGATCCAGTGTCTGCCCTGCTCAGCAGAAACCAACTTTATGCAGGGGTCCTTCAAACTGCATTGAGCCTAAAATGAACATAATCAAGTGTCACATGATACACCTAAGAGTCCAATAATTTTAGAGGTGGAATCAACACTTGTGCAGATTGGGAGCAGGCAAACCTGCTGCTAATTTGGCTCTTTCATCTGCCTTAAGCTCCAAAACTAGTCCAAATGTAATGACTTTGATCCCAACTTCATTACACAATGTATTGTTGAACTTTTGGAATTGTTTTCAGTGACCTACGATTGAAGAAAAATCTGTACATTCCCCTCAAAAAGGAAATTAGACCATTTGTTTCAAAAAAGGCAAATGAAAAGGCTATGGTGAGCTACAAGACAATTTGGCTTAGTTTAAGAGACTTGAGAAGACAAGCACTGGCATGGTCAGTATGATTCAAATAGAAAATAGAACATAGAACAGCACAGGACGGTACAGGTCCTTCAGCTCATGATGTTGTGCCGACCTATTATCCTACTAAGATCAAACTACCCTGAATACCCTACATTTTACTGTCCTCCATGTGCCTATCCAAGAGTCGCTTAAAAGTCTCTAAAGTATTTGACCCCACGACCACTGCCAGCAGTGCATTCCACACGCCCACCTCTCTCTGTGTAAAGAACCGACCTCTGACATCTCCCCTATACCTTCCTCTAATCACTTGAAAATTATGCCCCCTCATAATACTCATTTCGCCCTGGGAAAACGTTTCTGGCTATCCACTCTATCTATGCCTCTCATCATCTTGTACACCTCTATCAAGTCACCTCTCATCCTTCTTCACTCCAATGTAAAAAGCCCTAGCTCCCTCAACCTTTCCTTATAAGACCTGCCCTCTAATCCAGGCAGCATCCTGGTGAATCTTCTCTGCACCCTCTCTAACGCTTCCACATCCTTCCTATAATGAAGCGACCAGAACTGAACACAATATTCCAAGCATGGTCTAACCAGGGTTTTGTAGAGCAGCAGCATAACCTCACGGCTCTTAAACTCCATTCCCCTGCCAATGAAAGCCAACACACCATACACCTTCTTTACAACACAATCAACTTGGGTAGCAATTTTGAGGGATCTATGGACGTGGACCCCAAGATCCCTCTGTTTCTCCACACTGCCGAGAATCCTGCCATTAACCCTGTATTCTGCATTCAAATTTAACCTTCCAAAATGAATCACTTTAGTCTCTTCTGGGTTGAATTCCATCTTCCACTTCTTTACCCAGCACTGCATCCTATCAATGTCCTGTTGCAACCTACAACAGCCCTCCACGCTGTCCACAACTCCACCAACCTTTGTGTCATTGATAAATTATTAACCCACCCTCCAACTTCCTCATCCAAGTCACTTATGAAGATCACAAAGAGCAGAGGTCCTAGAACAGATCCCTGTGGAACACCACTGGTCACCAAACTCTAGGCTGAGTACTTTCCATCTACTACCGCCCCCTGTCTTTTATTGGACAGTGAGTTTTGTATCCAGACAGCCAAATTTCCCTGAATCCCATGCCTCCTTACTTTCTGAATGAGCCTATCATGGGAAACCTTGTGAAATGCCTTGCTAAAATCCATATACATCACATCCACTGCTCTGCCTTCATCAGTGTTTTGTTACATCCTCAAAGAATTCAATAAGGCTTGTGAGACATGACCTGCCCCTCACAAAGCCATTCTGACTATTTCTAATCAAACTGTGCTTTTCCAAATAAACATAAATACTATCTCTCAGAATCCTCTCCAATAATTTGCCCACCACAAAGTAAGACTGACTGGTCTGTAATTCCCTTTCTTGAACAAGGGAATGACATTTGGCACCCTCCAATCATCTGATACTACTCCAGTGGACAGTGAGGAAGCAAAGATCATTGCCAAAGTGGCAGCAATCTCTTCCCTCACTTCCTGTAGCAACCTTGGGTATATCCCATCTGGCCCAGGGGACTTACCTATCCTCATGTTTTTCAAATTTTCTTGCACATCCTCCTTCCTAACATCAACCTGTTCGAGCATATCTGCCTGTTTCATGCTGTCCTCAGAAACGTCAAGATTCCTCTCACTGGTGAATACTGAAGCAAAGTATTCATTAAGGACCTCTCCTACCTCCTCTGACTCTACACATAAGTTCCCTCCACTATCCCTGATTGGCCCTATCCTCACTCTGATCATCCTCTTGTTCCTCACATAAGCATAGAACGCCTTGGGGTTTTCCTTGATCCTATCCACTAAGGTTTTTTCATAATCCCTTCTAGCTCTCCTAAGTCAATTCTTCAGTTCCTTCCTGGCTACCTTGTAGACCTCTAGAGCCCTGTCTGATCCTTTTTTCCTCAACCTTAAGTAAGCTTCCTTCTTCCTCTTGACTAGATGTTTCACATGTCTAATCATTCAAGGTTCCTTCACCTTACCATCCTTTCCTTGCCTCAGTGGGACAAACCTATCCAGTACCTGTAGCAACTGCTCCCTAAACAACTTCCACATTTCTGTCGTGCATTTCCCTGGGAACATCTGATACCAACTAATGCTCCGCAGTTCTTGCCTAATAGCATTGTACTTCCCCCTCCCCCCATTAAATACTTTCCCATACCGTCTGCTCCTATTCCTCTCCATGACTATAGTAAAGGTCAGGGAGTTGTGATCGCTATCACCAAAATGTTCTCCCACCGAGAGATCTGACACCTGGCCTGGTTCGTTTCCAAGCACCAAACCCAATATGACCCGCCCTCTCGTCGGTCTATCTACATATTCAGCCAAAAGTCCTTCCGGGACACACCTGACAAAATATGCTCCATCCAAACTGTTTGCACTTAGGAGGTTCCAGTCTATATTAGGGAAGTTGAAGTCACCCATGACAACAACCCTATTATTTCTGCACCTTCCAAAATCTGACTCCCAATCTGTTCCTCAGTGTCTCTGTTGCTGTTGGGCGGTCCATAGAAAAATCCTAATAAAGTGACTGCCCTTTTCCTGTTTCTGACTTCCACCAAGTACTGACCCAGTAGACAAATCCTCCTCCATGACCTCCCTTTCTGCAGCTGTGATACCATCCCTGATTAGCAGTGCCACTCCCCCACCTCTTTTACCTCCCTTCCTTTTTCTTTTGAAACATCTATACCCCGGAACGTCCAACAACCATTCCTGCCCCTGTGTTATCCAAATCTCCGTAATGGCCACAACATGGTAGTTCCAAGTAATGATCCAACATGCTCTAAGTTCATCACCCTTATTCCTGACACTTCTTGCATTAAAATAGACACACTTCAACGCGTTGCAGTGACTGCAACTTTGCCCTATCAACTGCTTATCCTTCTCACAGATTCTCTGCATGCTGTATCTGCCTGTACGCCGGCTACTCCATCCTCTGATCTGTAGCTCCACTTCCCATCCCCCTGCCAAACTAGTTTAAACCCTACTGAGGAGCTGTAGTAAACCTCCCACCCAGGATATTGGTTACCCTCCAGTTCAGGTGTCCATAAGGTATCCCAATGATCCACATATCTGAAGCCTTCCCTCCTACACCAGCTGTGTAGCCACGTGTTCAGCTGCACTTGCTGTCCATTCCTGGCCTCACTCATCCATGGCACTGGTAGTAATCCTGAGATTACTACTCTGCTTGTCCTGGCTTTTAGCTTCCATCCTAAGTCCCTATATTCACTTTTCAGGTCCTCATCCCGTTACCTAGCTATGTCATTGGTACTGATGTGTACCATGACTTCTGGCTGCTCTCCCTCCCCCTTAAGAATCCTGTAGACTCAATCTGAGACATCCCTGACCCTGGCACCCAGGAGGCAACTTACCATCCGGTACCAAATACATCTATGAAGTAGCATTCAATTAATATATGACTCACTAAATATTTGACAAAGTAACCTCAGTGATATATTGGGGTGTAAAAGATGTTGACATGTCAATCAATGGCATGTTATTGTGGAATTCATCTACAGAGCAACATAACGACACTCATTAGAAATTATTTGACACTCACGCAGCCATCAAATGAAGCTCAATAAAGATAAATGTGTATCGTAAATGTCATGAAGCTTTCAGTTATTAGCAGCATCATTATGTTTGAAGTATTGAGCACATGTCGTATCCACAGTCTAAGAATGACAATTATTAGAATCTCCTTGGCGTGGCCAGTAACCCTAGTACACTCAACAAATCAAGAATTTGTTCGGTAGCACGAGTGAAAAGAAAGGAATTACCAAACAACAGATATAAATTTGTGGAGCTGGAATTGGCCTGTCTCTGTGCACTCAAACTGGGAACAAAATTCAGGGCCTCGGGGTCTGTGTACTTAAACACAAATAAAATCCAAAATGGCTGAAGATATGTGGGCCTTTAAATCTAGCGGACTAAAATATAGGGGAATAAGAAGTTGTGCTTCATCTGTATAAAGCTTTAGTTATACCACAGAATACAGTGAGGGGCTCTGACGCTGCACCATAGGAGTGATAGATTGGGGTTAAAGAGAGTGCAGTATAGAGTACCAGTATGATATCTGGACAACAGGAGTTAAACTATAAGAAAGGATTATACAAACTAAGGGTCACAGGAACTTAGTTAAGGGATGACTTGATCCAAGTTTTCAAAATTTTAGTTTAATAGATACTGTAGGTAGTGACAAACTATTTACGCTGATAAAGTCTGTAGGTCTAGGGAGAATATTCTAAAAATTGGAGCCAGATATTTTAGGAGTAAAATGAGGTAACATTTCTTTACTGTATGATCAGGTAAGGAGGAGTGAATCAGATCCCTTATTTTCAATCTCATTGGTTGTCCACAGAAAGATGTAATGTTCTTTTGATTATGCAGTTGTACCTCACTCCAATTATAATGTGGTTGGCTAGTCCCCAAACACAAAGAAGGAGCCTTGAGTGAAAGGAAGAGTAATTTTATTACTTAAAATCTTGAAAATGTTAATAAAGATGCAGCACTACACATGCACACACAAACACAAGTAGAAAGTTAAAAAGGGAATAGTATCCAGTAGAAAAAAAGAAGATGGAAGAAAATGCAATTTAAAGCCCTTAGGTTGTTATTGATGTGTTGGATCATAACTAGTAATCACAGTTAGTTAGGGATGTCATAGATTAATGGCAACAATGAATATGGCAGATTTCTTTGAGTTTCAGTGTCTGGATATTTTCCTCCAGCTTTCATTTTCACCAGTTGTTTTTACCTTGGAGATGCTCGGAGGGAGAAAGAGAGAGAGAGACTTCAGATCCAGTTATAAATCAATATCTGCTACTTTTACCAAAAGCAGCTGTCTGAAATACATCTGTGTTGTATATTCCAATGTCTGAGTTCCTTGTTTTTGAGTTCGATAATTGCAGGTGATTTTATCTCCAACAGGAACTTCACATAAAAGTGTAAATCAAACAGGAGACAGACCTAGTTGACTGGTTTCAGACTCAATCAAAATGTTATTTTCAGTTGAGGTTCAGGTTTTAGTTTTCGATGATTTAATGAAGTTCGGCTCAGCCTTCAGTCAGGTGATTGCCGTGGCCACTTCTAAGTCCATTTTTGTATTCCTTTTTGAGACCATTTCACTACTTGAACGTCCCAGATTTTAATATCAAATATTGGAAGTTATACATTGATAGTCCATATTTTACCATTTTGATGATACATTTTGATGATAGTACACAAAAGCATAATAGGTATTTGGAACTCTTAATTGTGGCTAATTTTAAATCTGAGATTATTAGTTTCTTAAATTCTTGGTTTATTAAGAGGCAAAGGCAGGTACGTGAGTGAAGTTGCAGGTCTGCCATTAACTCATTGAATGGCAAAATATGCTTGCGCTAAATGGGCTACCACTATCCTCCGTCCCTATGTTGTCAATATATGAAATAAAGATAAAGAGTATCATTCGCTGCTGGCATATTTGTGTTCAGTAATAACTCTCAATCAATTACAAATGATCATAATATAAAAACTGGTGAACCAGAGTACTAAAGCCAATGAAAGGTCCCTGTTAACATAATGCTGCAATCCATCACAAGATGTCATTCGTACTTTGATTTTGTGGTAGTCGTAATGGTGAGACAACTGGCACTCACCTATGAAAGAATAAATTGCACAACAACTTCACAAGCACAATTATATGTGGAAATCAGGAAGTTACTCTCTAAGACCCCAATTTTTGTTTGTGGGTTGGGTGAACAGAGGCTGTAGAATTCCTGGCTCTGTAGGATTGATCTTTGAAAATGGCTGCCAGACCTCTTCATCTTTGGTCTTGCGATGCCAGGCTAGATTTGGGCCAGGCAAAGTGAGAAAAGCTGAGGAGACTGTTGCATTCTGAGGCACTATAGCATGATAATTAGGAACAAATAAACATTTGTCCAGCACTTATCACTGACACCCCACTTACTCCCCCACATCCTCATGTTCCATTCTTGCTAATAATTTTACCTATGCCCTTCTACACATCCCCATGGGCCTTCATAGCCCTTTGATGTCCATGTATCAATATCCCAGGGTCCTTGAATCCCTGTGGTAAATTAGTGCCTACTTTCACTCACCACCCTTTCCCCTTTCACCCACCAAGCAACTCGCCTAGTATCCATAAGCACCATTTCACAAAGAATATAAAGATAAAGGTCTATTACTTGAAGTTCTATATTGCAGAATATAGTCAATTGGGAGAAGTATTCACATTCATAAAAAATACATTTTGACAGGTCTTGACAGCCTTAAGGCTTCTTTACAGACCTTCATTGTAGTGATTAGAACCAGGTGGATCTTGTTGACTATGATATCCTTGATTGGGGTTGCTCACCAGGGCCAGCCAGGAAGCCCTGGCTGACCAATTTATCCAGGAGATTAGAATCTCCTCAGTTCAGGGGACTGGCTCTGAGCTGGCTGGCCACAGCCAGTGTACTGTGCACAAGTAAATAAAGGGTGACTTGTTAATGGGATCCCGGCCTCTGTACAGTTATTTCATTCAGATTTCCTGTATGTTCCATAGTTGTTGTCAGTTTGACGATTCTTGACAGTTCCTGACAAATTTGACCCCTCATGACAGGTCCTTGGACTTGTGCCCAATTTGACAGTACCTGATGTATTCAGAGCTTCTTGAACAGCTTGACACTTTGCGACAGATCCTGAATGTCCTTGACAGGTTTGACACTTCTTGACACTTCTTGACATGTGTTAAGATCCCACTCAAGATCCCACCCAAGGATGTTACGGGACTATATTCACAGGGATACCTCAGCTCTCCAAAGGATATGCCAGTGATCCAAAACAATTAAACTATGAACTGTCCTGGTCTCATTGTCTAAATGCTACACTCCGGGTTCCAGACAGCAGGTATTCCTGAGTTAGATTTAGTTTGGGGCAGCTAATAATTTAAATCTAATAATTTGCAAATGGTATACGTGTGATGCACAACCCCGTTTCAGCACTGCCACTGAGAATGGGAAGTACTGGGGTTGGGGGAGGACTTGGGATTTCCACCTCTTCTTGTTATTTTCTATCCAGCAATAATACATTCTGCCTGCAGCCAGTCGATCAAAACCTTTCATAATTTTAAATACTTCTAAACAAATTCTTCTTTCAAAAGAAAGCTATCCAGCCTGTTAATCCTTTCCTACATGCATATTGTTGCACTTCTGCTCTTATCCTTGTAAGTATATCATGCACCCTCCCTAGTGCCTCTGTTTCCATTTCATAATATGGCGACTGAAACTGCACATTGTCCACACATGGTCTAACAAAGACTTGATACAGATATGGCATAACTTCCCGATTTTCCATGCCATCGCACTGGAAATAAAGGCTAATGCTAAGTTCCACTTTGGAAAAACTTGAATCCTGAATGCTGTTATTGTCTATGGACCAAAAATACTATTGGCAGAAGCTTGGAGAAGCAAAATTCTTGTCTATCCCATGTTTATTTACCAACACTTGCAGGAATATTTATGTGGATTCTGCTCTGAATCGGTCTTCTAACACAGAGCAGCCCAAAGTCATTCTGCCTTAGGCTACTCCAGACCAAAGAGATAAAGTAGTTATTACAATCTTCAGCTCCTAAAGAAGATATTTTGCCTCAAGGCATAATATAATTGATGCCCTCCAGCCTTGGCTGCCATAGCCTAGTAGGTCTCTGAGGAACCTTACCTAATGAGGATTCCACTGAGGCCTTTTAAGGCCAAAGATTACAGACTTCACAAATGCACAACAGAGCGATACACAGCATTACTCTCTTCCCATAAGGATCTGTGGAGAAAGTAAATCAGTGGCTCCTCCATTGAATAATGGCAGCCCCAAAAATTATGATCCTATCCTGTTGGAGCTATGGTCCACTCCATTCTAGATCCACAGCTCCACCATTATTCCAAGCCAGATTTTCGGAAAATGTATTTATTAAAATCTTAATCAAATCTTCATGCTTCCCAAACTTCAGAAGTCTTCAACACACTAGCTCTCAAGCATCATCTTCAACCAAAGATTTTGCTACTCCTGATCCGACTCAAAGTAATCTGAAGTGAACATATCTAATATATTTTTGAAATATGTCTGACATGATAACTTCAATATGCCATTTCCATTTTCTTTTTTGTGCATGTTTCATTGAATTCAGAAGATGCACGTATGTTTTATTCTTTGCACAGTGCCTGGTACTCATTTTATACCAACTTTCAGACTCTTGCTAGATATGGGCAATACATCAATTATGTCCCTTGAGAATAAAGAAAGAACTTGCATCTATATACTGGCTGTGAAATCTTCAGGACCTCTCAAGTGCTTCGTAGCTAAAGAATTATTATTACTTCATGGATAAGAAAAGCACTTGATGAAATGATGAATATTAGTGCACATTATCCTCAAACTAATTTACAGACAGTGTGCAAAAAAATTGATTTGTAAACAAAGGAATATTTCCAAGGCAGTTGAATAGAATGGGAAGCTTCTGTGTTAGTTACCATGATGCATACACTGTAGTAATAATACTGATTGAGTCACTGGAATTTTTGAAAGGTACCATGGAATAGTGAACCAATAAAACAGGACAAGCATGTGCTTTGTAACTACAAGTAGAAGAGGAAATGTATAAAATGCATTTCATGTGTAGTTCATGTTACTGTACAATATCTATGAAACTTATACATTCAATCCAAACCTCTACGGTCACCATGAGACGATGACATCTAAGTGAGTGTTGAAATGACTCTGTGAAATGACATATTCCTTTTCTAAATTGATATGTTTCCAAATGTGTTTTTGCACTTTTGTTACGGTAGCAAGAGAGAAGCTCATTCTTAATGGAAGTTGTAATGTGTTTTGGCATTTGATGAGTTCCAAACACTGTCAGAATTTGTGTAATTATTCATTTTTAACAGATTCCCAATCCATTGTGAGAGGTCTTACAATAGAGAATATCTCAAGAATGTGTTAAGATAGTAGGTTTGAACCAAAAATGGAAAATGGTCATAAGCCAATACATTAGAGGATAAGAATCACTTATACTGTCACATGCTTACTGATTTCCAGAAAATTTACTTTCAGCTAACCTAAAACTCATTGCTTTTGTAAATGTAAATAAAGTTTAAATGATAATTTATTCTCCGAAGTTACAACAGCAGATCAGAAGTGTCCCCATGTAAATCCTGCCCTCAATACAAGAAAACTAAATATACATATAATGTTCTTAATGGAAAATCCTACCTGGCAGGAACACCTAATGCACACTTGGGTGCTCAATGTTAGGTGGTAATTGAAATCAAACACCATATATAATGCATTAGTTAGTAACAATAAGCTTCAGGAAGCAAATTTGTCATTCTGGACATTTTTGTCCCTTCTGGAATTGTTGTTAAGCCTACAATGACTACCTGAAGTAATTCGATGTCTGCCACCATTAATGTCAGGAATTCAAAGCAACCCATGTCTAGAGCGTTGCACTTACATAGAGCAAAAGTACTGTCTCAGAAATTGGCTTGTCACTGCTGCAACATTGAAGAAGGGTGTGAGACCTGTTTAGGTCTCAAATGTTGACATGATTGTTCTACAAATTTCAACTAGATCCTGATCCAAAGCTCTCGCTTTATAAAATTGGTATGCCCGAGTTTTCATTTGAAGTTCAAATTGCACCAAAAGCTGGAAATTGGCTGAGGTAAATGAGGAAGGACAGTAAAGAGCTATCTGTGATATAGAGTAGGTTGTGAAGTAACACAAATACCCAGTTCATTAGTTCATCTGCTTGAGACAGAGCTGTCTGGGAATTGAGGATAAACAGTGCTGTAAAAGACACAGGAATAGAACTATGAAGAGCTGTTATTAAAGGCTTCCAAACGCAATGAAACATCTTGTGCAATATTGCAAATAGCTTGAATGTTTCCAAACATTCTTTCAGGGGACAGATTCTTACAGAAGTCTGTGGGCTGTGGCAAGAAATTGAGGTAAATCTTGTGAGAGTCAGGTGAGGCCTTTCTTGACATTGGGAGCAACTCATCATATTTTAAGATTTCCAGGTGTTGAGATAGGATACTTCCTAGTCAACAGCAAGATGCCTATGAAGGGTGATTATTGCTTGTGGTTGGTCTTATTAACTGCAGCTTATTAACTCACCTTACTGGTGCGTAGCTTCCTATCCTACCATACGCTGTGAGGAAACTAGACATCAATAATTCCCAACATGGAAGTCATTGCAGGTATTTTGCACACTGCTTGCTGCAAAGGACCACCCTGCCACCAACGCTTCAGCGTATGTTCTATGAGGAGTAGCCGTAAGCAGCCCCTGGCGCATAGATGCTGGCATTCAACATCTCTCAGGCTCCCTGCATCATCATGGCACCTCCCCAGTTTACTTACAGTGCACTCTGCACTGTGACGTTGGACCTCTAGGAGCACCATCAGATCGCTTAGTGCTGCTGCAAAGGCACATAATGCATAGGGACAGGCAGCCAGCCAGCTCATGGATTGTACCAGGCTGCATCTCAGAACTATTAACTTGCTGTCTTAATGCTCACTCACTTCAGGCCTACCTGGATTCTCACAAGATTCCTGCCCTGTCCTTCCTTTCCCTTGCTATTTTCCATTTTGTCCCCTCAGCCAGCAATCACACTCACGGTACTTTTGTATTGCATTGCCGTTTCGCGAAGATGCTTAGTGAGCTTATCCCAGCTGTCAGCCTTCATTAGTCAAGTCAAGCAAGACATCCTTCAGCCCACTGTTCCACATGTCATCCCAAAATGTATAAAATCCCAATTAGACTAACAATTCCACCCCTCCCCCCCGCCCTGTTATTCATTCACGGGGATGATGGCATCGCTGGCCAGGCAGCATTTCTTTTCCATCCCTAATTGTCAGAGATAAAAGGTACTGCAGATGCTGGAGAATCCGAGATAACAAGCACGGGGCTGGATGAACACAGCAGGTCAAGCAGCATCATAGGAGCAGGAAAACTTGACGTTTCGGGCCTAGACCCTTCATCAGAAATGGGGGAGGGAAGAGGGTTCTGAAATAAATAGGGAGAGAGGGGGAGGCAGATAGAGGATGGATAGAGGAGAGGATAGGTGGAGAGGAGGCAGACAAGTCGAAGAGGCGGAGATGGAGCCATTTCACAAGCTTCAAAATCTCCCCTCCCCCAACCGCATCCCACAACCAGCCCAGCTCATCTCCACCTCCCTAACCTGTTTTTCCTCTCACCTATCCCCTCCTCCCACCTCAAGCCACACCCCCATCTCCTATCTACCAACATCATCCCACCCCCTTGACCTGTCCGTCCTCCCTGGACTGACCTATCTCCTCCCTACCCCCATCCCCGCCTCTTCGACTTGTCTGCCTCCTCTCCACCTATCCTCTCCTCTATCCATCCTCTATCCGCCTCCCCCTCTCTCCCTATTTATTTCAGAACCCTCTTCCCCTCCCCCATTTCTGATGAAGGGTCTAGGCCCGAAATGTCAAGTCTACAGATATGTCCTGTTCTACTGGCAGGGCAGACCCACCAGAGGTGGAAGCTTAGTAGTGTACATTCAGAAGGGAACTGCCCTGGAAATCCTCAACCTAGACTCCAGACACCATGAAGTTACTTGGCATTAGGTCAAATATTGGAGAGCAAAGTGCCCACAGGTTGCCATATCACCCTCCCTCAGCTGATAAATCAGTACAGCTCCATGTTGAGCACCACTGGGAGACTGTACTCTGGCTGTGGACTCCTACATCCATCAGCAGTAGTGGTGAAGTAGCACCACCACTGAACGAGCTGACCAAGTGCTGAAGACAAATTTGGCAGATTAGACCACAGAGACGGTATAGGAAACAACAAGACAGAACTTGATCCAGTTCTCATCAGTTTACCTATCACAAATGTATCTGTGCATGACTTCATTGGTCGGAGAGACCACTGCATAGGCCTTGTGAAACCAAAATCCTGTGTTCACACTGAGTATAGCCTTTGTCATATTGGATGGCACTGTCACATACTAAATGGAAAGGCAAGCCAGATGCAGCAGCAGCATATCTAAAGTTAAGATGTCAACCTGGTGAAGCTACAACATAGGACTACTAAACATCCCAAACAGCTGAAACATATCACAAGGTGAAGCTGAAGATTCCAGAGTCAACAGATAAGATATAAGTTCTGTCATCATGCTACATCCAGTCACGAATGGTGACAAACTATTAAATAACTGACAGGAGAACGAGGCTTCACAAATATCTGTATTCTCAGAAGTGCGACACCCAACACAGTAGTGTAAAAGACAAGGCTGTTGCCTTTCCAACCATATTCAGGTAGAAGTGTCCAGTAGAAGATTCATCTTAGCCTCCTCCTGAAGTCCACAGCATCACAGAAGTCAGTCTTCAGACAACTGGATTCACTCCACATGACATCAAGTAACATGAAGACAAGGAACGTAGAAAGGCTATTGGCTCGACAACTTCCCAGTAGAAGTACTGAAGACATCTGCTCCAGAACTAGCTGTGCTTGAACCAAACTGTCCCAGTATAACTACAATACTAAGATCTACCTAAACATTCAGAATAAATGTGTCCTACCTACAAAAGCAGGACAAATTTACACTGGCCAATTATTACCCATCTATCTAATGTACGTTAATGTAGTTTGCTCACCAATAAACAGTGTGGATTCCACCAAAGCCACTCTGCTTCTGACCTCGTTATGCTTGATGAAATTAAGGTCATGATGGGGAGCACGATCAATGGCCATAAGTAACCCTCATAGTTTAAGTGTGGAGTCAGAAAAACCACATCTGCTCTCCAACCTTCCCAGTCGTGTTAGAATATTTTAAATGATGACCCTGTTACCTGCATCCTTTAACAGTCCCTTTAACCACTTGAAAAGGGAGTGAAGAACATTACGATACCAGCATACATCTACCAGCATCTACAAGGTTGTGAATGGTGTTCAGCATTATGCAGACAAAGTGACTGACAATGAAAAAGTACCTTACGTGAATACCTATGTAAAAGTCTAATCCATGACACTTGGCTTAAGAAAAATTGAAATTTTCATTGACCTCATTTAAAAGTTGACCCTAATTTTTTTGAGATCAAACTGCATTGTGATTATTAATTAGTTATCAGTAGTTACTACAATTCATTCATTTGAAGGTACATGTTGGAGCCTTTCGATTTTCCCTCTGCCAATCCTAGCAGCAACCTCACAACCAATAAACAAGACAAATGTGTACCATAAGATCCATCACGTTACCTCTCAGAAGGAGTAACACGTATGCCGCTCATTTAAATGTGAAATATGTAGCATTTGCCAAGAAACCCAAAAATTCTACAGCAGCAAGAGAGTTTACTGTTTCCAAGAAAATAATTACAGATTGGAAAAAGATTTCTCACAAACTAGAAAAAGATTCCAAAGAATAAACGTAGAACAGAAGAGAACCAAGCAAGTGATCTCATTTGAAGAGAGGTGACAGAATGGTTAATGAACATTGGAAAAATGGCCATAGTATTACCCGCAGAGCCATTTGACTGAACACCCAGAGCTGTAAAAAATATGGATTTCTAGAATTCGCAGTCAGTGCCAACTACTATACAAGATTCATGAAAAGGCAAGAGTTTGTACTCAATCAGAAAAAGAAAATATCGCAGTGTCTGTCACTTGAATTCAATGATAAAATCATCATATTTCACCATTTTGTCACTCCACATCAAGCAATGAATGCATATAAATCACTCTACACTGGAAAAATGGGTAAACACCAATGAACGTTGGTGTGGCAAGCAGAGAAAATCCGTAGCAACATTATTGAAGAAACCGTCCTTATAAAGACACCTGGCCAGAAGTCATGGTTCATATTAGTTCTATCTTGTTTGACAGATAATACAAAATTAAAGCTAATAGTTACATTCAAATCCAAAGCTTTCCCAAAAGAGAAATTTCAGAAAGGTGTAGTTCATAAGAAAGGCTGGATGGCTGAGGGTAGCAATAAAGAATGGATCACTGATATGTGGAATGTAAGCCAACACAAAGAAAGAAGTTTGCTCATCTGGATCATGTTCAGATTCAACCCTGTCTGTGATATCATTCAAGATGTGAGATCAAATGACATTGATATGTCAGGTATTGCTAGTACCTCACAAATGTAGTTCAGCCCTTGGATATGTGTCTGAGTACATTTCTCAGGGACGGTATCTGAATAACATGGTGTAATTAAAAACCAAGAGAACTGTGGATGCTGTAAATCAGGAACAAAAACAGAAGTTGCTGGAAAAGCTCAGCATCTGTGAGCTGGCAGCATCTG
Source organism: Ginglymostoma cirratum (assembly GCA_024137785.1). Lineage (NCBI taxonomy): Eukaryota > Metazoa > Chordata > Chondrichthyes > Orectolobiformes > Ginglymostomatidae > Ginglymostoma > Ginglymostoma cirratum. The sequence continues at coordinate 40,576,384 of JAHRHZ010000016.1, read as the reverse complement.
TGAAGAAAAAATTAGAGTTAATGTTCTGAGGAAGGGCCACAGGACCTGAAACGTTAACTCTGATTTTTTTCTTTACAGATGCTGCCAGACCTGCTGAGCTTTTCCAGCAACTTCTGTTTTTGTTCATGGTGTAATTAAATATTGAAAGGTGAAAATCATTCACTGCAGAAAAAATGTGAACTATTCCATCTGCAACATTGTGTCAATGGGTAAAATAACTCGTTTGGAATGAAATTGATCCTAATATTGTCAAAAAAATTAATTTCTAAAATGTGGAATATCAAATATGCTTGATGATACAAAAATGGATACTTGCAGAATGATTGATAATTCACATGGTGGTCAGAGCGGTTTTGAAGAATTTCAGTGTGAAGCTCGTGCATTATGGTATATATTTATGTTGTCTTGGATGAAGTGCATATAGTTTGTAATGTTTTAAAATAAATAAGTATTAGAGGATTGATATGAATTATTTAGGGTTTTGGGGTTTTACTTCAGTTAATTGTGACAGTGATTTTTGGGCCCATGTCAAGCATGTATATAAATCCCTCAAAAATATTACTTATATAAAGATCAACTGTCTGACTTATGACCTAAATAATTGGTCTCAAAAGTTCAGCATTTACACAAATGCATACAGGATGACGTTGCATTGTTAAAAGCTCCAAATGCTTCCTGTTATCTTGGTCACACTGGTGATGCCAATGAACTAGTTTGGGCATTGAGGAATCTGATGAACCTTACTGAAGATGGTACTCACTGCTAAGACTACATCTTCCATCAACTAGGCCTCCTTCTAGTGTCAAAAGGCTGGGTCCTCCTTTGCCATATTCAGCTGAAGCCTGTAAAAACTTAAAGATCCTGTTTCTCGAACAACCTTCTATGTTACACTGGTCCAGCTTGAATGGACCCTGCAGCCCTCCAGACTCAATATTGAGTTCAATAATTTTAGGACCTAAACTCTCCCATGTTCCAGTCCCCAACCCCACACACCAGGCCTTGTTAGCACATGTCCTTCCATTACATACTACCTGTTATCAGTCACTAATAGTCCCCATTAATAACTATTCACCCTCCCAGCCTAATCATTATCAACTCTTTGTCTGTCCAACTGCTCTTCTCTCTTCTCTCTCTTTAGGCTCTATCCTATCATTTAGTCCTTACCCCAACCCCCTCCTCCTTTTTCTGTGCATATAAACTGACGTTTTCCCAGCCACCATCAGTTCTGAGGAAGGGTCACCGACCCAAAACGTTAACTCTGTTTTTTCCTTCACAGATGCTACCAGACCTGCTGAGCTTTTCCAGCAATTTCTGTTTTGTTTGTTAAGTGGTAAAATGTTGCCATGCTCATTTAAACTGAAAGGCTGTCTGGCAGCAGAGGACACTAATAATACAGAGAACTCATCAATAAGATTAAAATGATGCTGATCAAACAAAGAAACTGGCTGGAATAAAACCAGCGGGTAGAAATCCTGCCCCAGCAGGCTTCCAACAGTAAATCTACCACACAGAAAACTCTGGTTCCACTACTCCATTTATGGATAATAATTCACGATAATAGAACAAAATGGAAAGAGAACTTCAATATCTATAGTGCCTTTCAGAATGTTTCAAAGTGTTTGCTGCTAATGAGGGACTTTTGAAGCATAGTCACTATCGCATTGTAGAGAAAATGATTACAACAAGACATTTATGTCATTGAATTATGTTATTTTGATCCTATGAGTCATTCATTCAACAGTTCAAATGTCTCACCATTTTTCTACTCCACTTTCCCCTCCTTTGAATTAGGCATTTGGTGTTAAGGTATGTAAAGACAGAAATATCGATAACAGAATAAAATGCAAGATAGTTTGTAGATGTAAAGGGGAAATATTAGCAAACTGTTATAATAATGAAACCTCTTGACAGTACAACTGACTATCTATACTACCATAACAATTTCAACACTTATAGATGTCAGTTGGCATCTATACAACTAAAAATCATTTGCCAAACTACAGTTTACTACAGTATAGTGAATCTACCAAGCTACAAATTACAACCTTTGTTGCATTTGAAATGGAAAAAATGTGTTTGATGAGTATTGTAATATTCTATTTGAGTGCAATGGCATATAATCAATGGAAGAGAATTGCAATAATGGCTGGTAAATAAATTGTGTTGCAAGCTGTCACAGACAAGAAAAGTTGGTGAAACGAAGTATAAATGATCATAATAAATATTCCCAAAACCATACCATTCATTCCATCTTGTACACTTCAACAACTTGATTTTTTTTGTCTTTGATGCAAAAAAAAGTCCCAAAATACTTCACTGAAGCATTAACAAATAATATTTGATACAGAGCCATGAGAAGGTATTAGGGAAGATGACCAAAAACTTGGTCAAAGACGTAAGTATTAAAGAAAGAGTTAAGGAAGGAAAGAGGATGGAACGGAGGAGGGAATTCCAAAGTTTATGACCTAGGTAGTTGAAAGCATGGTTGCCTATTGTGGAATACCATAAAGTCAAGAGTGCTTAAGAAATCAGAATTGAAAGAGTACAGATATCTTGGCCGGTTGCAGAGCTGGAAGAGATGAGGAAGGTACAGTGGGGCAAGGCCATGGAGGGATTACTTAACTAAGAGACCATGTGGTTCATGAAGCACAAGTAATGAACTAATGGGACCTACTGAGAGTTAGGATACTGTTAGCAAAGTTTTGGATGACCATAGGTTGACAAAGGCTGCTGACTGCAGATGTTTTGGTATATCACCAATTTTAAAATAGTCAGGTCAAGAAATAATACTTGATTGAGAAAATTATTAATTCATTCCTGAACTTTAATTTTCAGGGTAGATTGAAGAAATTGTGTTGTGTCTGACAGGAAAAGGTTATAGATTCTTATTTTGCTTTATTACTCACGTATAGCATTTCCCCTTCTTTTCCTCCTGACGATGTACAATTATTTTGATAAAAAGTGACACATTTTGCAAAAGCTTTTCATTTTGGACTCATCAGGTCAAGTCACAGTAAATACCAACAGGAAACTAACATTTATACTATATGAGAGAAAAGTGCTAATTGGTTGGCAAGTGGATTCAGATTTTTAGAAGCATTGCCACGGAGAATGTACCAGTTAATGACGACTGACCACATCGCATTTTCTTCTTTTAATTTAATGCTATCTTCAGTTTCCTTGGTTAAGAACGGTTGGTTTATTCCCTTCCCATAAGACCATAAGATATAGGAACAGGAGTAGCCTGTTTGGCTCCTTGAGCCTGCTCTGCCATTCTATAAGATCTTGGCTGATCTGACGTTCCTCATGTCCACTTTCCTGTCCTTTCCCCATTACCCTCAACTCCCCTACTGACCAATAATCTGTCTAACTAGGCTGGAAATATGCACAAGGACTCTGCCCCCAGATCTCTCTGTGGACAGGACTTCCTAGAATTCACAACTCTCTGACAGAAGAAATTCATCTGCATCTCAGTTTTACATTGACACCTCTGAATTCTGAGACTATGCCCTCCGATCCTAGACTCTTCCATAAGGGGAAACATCCTCTCAGCATTTACCCTTCCAAACTCCAATGACTAGAGTCCCACCCTGTTTAATCTTTGCTCATTAGACAATCCCTCCATATCAGGGATCATCCTAGTAAACCTTCTCTGAGCTATCTCCAATGAAGTAATCTATTTTCTTCAAAAGGGGTCCAAAATAGCTCACAGTACTCCACATGTGGTCCCGACAACGTCTTGTACAGTTGCAGTAAGACTACCCTACTCTTGTATTCCAACCCCTTTGAAATAAAGGCTAACATTACATTTGCCTTCCTGATTATCACCGCACCTGTGTGCTAGCTTTCTGTGTTTCATACACAAGTACCCCCAAGTCCCTTGGTGTTGCAGCTTTCTACAGATTTTTCTCCACTTAAATAATACCGTGTTCTTTTGATCTCCCTTCCAAAATGAGCAACTTTGCATTTTCCCACATTATACTCTATTTGCCCAGTTTTTGCCCTATTTAACCTATCAGTATCTCTGCTACTTGTGTTGCAGCCTGCCATTCCACTATATTTGTGTTGTCTGCAAATTTGGCTACAGTACATTCACTCCCTTCCTCCACATCATTAATATATATTGTAAACAGTTATGGCCCAGATAATGATCCACCTGGAACCCCACCGGTCATAAGTCGCCAGCCTGAAACATTACAACCGATACATTTTTTATATGCTTCTACACCTTATCACTTCCTGGCTCGTTCAGGGTATCAGTATCTAGATAGGTGCTACGCAATGCTGCCATATCTTTTTGCTTTGTAAACATGCTTCTCTTCTCCTAAATCTCCCCGCACCGTCCCCCACCCCCCCAACCCTTAACTGCTGCCAACTTTTAGTTTGAACTTTAGGTACAATTGATTCCATAATACGTCCAGAACTACAAATACTCCCAAAAGCTCCTTGCATTCAATAAAACACGCAACACAGCTTTTTTAAGAAAAATGTTAATGTGTTTAAAAAGCAGTTTTCAGTTGAAACAGATTGAACATCTTTGAACCCAAACCTACTTTATTCAATTAAAATGGTTCTAACTAATTTAACACAATCATAAACTAGTATCAGTCTTTTGGACAGTTATCCTATATATTTTGGTAGGAAGACTAGAAGTGTAGACTATTTTCTAATGGGGAAAGGCTTTGGAAATTGGAAGCACAAAGGGACTTAGGAGTCCTGGTTCAGGATCATCTTAGAGTTAACGTGCAGGTTCAGTTGACAGTTAAAAAAGCAAATGCAATGTTAGCATTCATTTCAAGAGGGCTAGAATATAGGAGCAGAGATGTACTGCTGAGTCTGTACAAGGCTCTGGTCAGACTGCATTTGGAGTATTGCAAATAGTCTTGGGCCCTGTATGTAAGGAAATTATGTAAGTATGTAAGGAAGTGCTGGCTTTAGAGGGGATCCAGGTTTCCTCTGGGTGCTACAAAAACAAAGTTGCTGGAAAAGCTCAGCAGGTCTGGCGGCATCTGTGGAGGAGAAAACAGAGTTAATGTTTCGGGTCCGGTGACACTTCCTCAAAACTTCCTCTGAGTGCTCCGGTTTCCTCCTACGATCTAAAGATGTGCAAGTTAGGTGGATTGGCCATACTAAATTATACCGTCATGTTCAGGGATGTATAAGTTAGACATGGTAGCCATGGGAAATGCAGGGTTCAGGGATAGATTAGAAGGATGGGCCTGGATGGGATGCTCTTCAGAGGGTTGATGTGGACTTGTTTGGCCGAATGGCCTGTTTGCACACTGTATGGATTCTATTCTAGGAAGTTTACCAGAATGGTCCTGGGGATGAAGGGCTTATCATATGAGGAGCAGTTGAGGACCCTGGGTCTGTACTTGATGGAGTTTAGAAGGATGATGGGACGTGGAGGTTTTCATTGAAATTTACAGGATACTGAGAGGCCTGCAAACAGTGGACATGGAGAAGATATTTCCACTAATGGGAGAGACTAGGACACGAGGGCACTGTTTAGAACTGAGATGAGGAGGAATTTCTTCAGCCAGAGGGTGGTGAATCTGTGGAACTCATGTTGCCACAAAAAGAGGTGGAGGCCAAGTCATTGAGTGTATTTAATTCAGAGATAGGTTCCTGATAAGTAAGGGGATCAAGGCTTATGGGGACAAGGCAGGAGAATGGGGTTGAGAAACATATCAGCCGTGATGGAATGGTGGAGCAGATTCAATGGGCCAAATGGCCTAATTCTGTTCCTGTATCTTATGGTCTATTTTCTATTTCCTTATGTGAATATGTACATTCTGTGTATATATTGGTTATAAAACATGTCAGTGGGGAACTTTGAAAGTGACCTAACCACCCATAGTGACACTATGGTCTTATTAAGGAAAAAAGGTTGGGTGACATCACTTCTGTTTGGCTTGCTTTAAAATGAATGCCTTGAAACAGTTGGTTGTGCCCCCAGTGTCTGGTATGAGTGGAAGATTTGATTAATTACATGGTGCTAACTGTCGCTGCATGCACATAGACAGTATCCTATTTGCACAATCTAAGACAGTGCCAAGAAAAGGGCTAAAGCAGGATTATCTGATATGTAGGTTGATTTAATGTATGCTCAATCATTGTTTCAGAATGACTTCAGTAAAATTTGATACTTAGAAGGTGAAATTTCTTCTTTAATGGAAGAGAGCAGACTATGTGGCTTTCTCTATAATTAATTGCTTGCTGAGGAAACTTTTCTTATGTATTAAGCATTTCAAAGTAGTGTGATTCCATTGATAATATTTTTAGAATCCCTACAGTGCAGATAGAGGCCATTCAGTCCATTGAGTCTGCACCGACCTCTGAAGAGCATCACACCCAGACCCACACCCTCTACCCTACCTCTTTAACCCTTAGTAAGGAGTAAAGAATTCCAATCATCATTACTGCAACTTCCCCTCCACAGTGGTCAAAAGCGCCCTCGACCGTGTCTCTCACGTTTCCCGCAACTCATCCCTCACACCCCCTCCCCGCAATAACAACCAAAACAGAATCCCCCTTGTCCTCACGTACTACTCCACAAACCTCCAGATCCAACGCATCATCCTCCGGCACTTCTGCCATCTGCAATCTGACCCCACTAACAAAGACATTTTTCCCTCCCCACCCTTATCTGCTTTCCGGAGAGACCACTCACTCCGTGACTCCCTTGTCCACTCCACACTCCTCACCAGCCCCACCACCCCCGGCACTTTTCCCTGCAACCAGTGGAAGTGCTACACCTGCCCCTACAGCTCCCCCTCCCCCCTCACCCCATCCCAGGCCCCAAGACCTTCCACATCAAACAGATGTTCACCTGCACATCCGCTAATGTGGTATACTGTATCTACTGTTCCCAATGCGGCCTCCTCTACATCGGGGAAACCAAGCGGAGGCTTGGGGACCGCTTTGTGGAACACCTACGCTCGGTTCGCGACAAACTACTGCCCCTCCCAGTCGTGAACCATTTCAACTCCCCCTCCCACTCCTTGGATGACATGTCCATCCTGGGTCTCCTGCAGTGCCACAACGATGCCACCCGAAGGTTGCAGGAACAGCATCTCATATTTCGCTTGGGAACCCTGCAGCCCAATGGTATCAATGTGGACTTCACAAACTTCAAAATCTCCTCTCTCCTGACAGCATCCCAAAACCAGCCCAGCTCGTCCCTGCATCCCTAACCTGTTCTTCCTCCCACCTACCCCCTCCTCCCACCTCAAGCCCCACCGCCATCTCCTACCTACTAGCCTCATCCCGCCTCCTTGACCTGTCCGTCCTCCCTGGACTGACCTATCCCCTCCCTAACTCCCCACCTACACTCACCTTTACTGGCTCCAGCCCCGCCTCTTTGACCTGTCTGTCTCCTCTCCACCTATCTCCTCCATTATCCATCTTCTATCCGCCTCCCCCTCTCTCTCCCTATTTATTTCAGAATCCCCTTCCCCTCACCCATTTCTGAAGAAGGGTCTAGACCCGAAACATCAGCTTTCCTGCTCCTCTGATGCTGCTTGCCCTGCTGTGTTCATTCAGCTCTACATCTTGTTACCTCCAATCATCATACTCAATTGTTAAAAAAAATTGACCAAATTCTACAATGTGAACACAGATGTAAGCTGCATCTCATAATATCAGTTAGTTTTGTCAAGGATAATATTGTCTATAAATGTTGCAAAATCAACAATGATTGGGATAAATATAAAGTGCAAGATTGTGCATTGTAATTCCCTTTCCAGTAAACCACACAGTCCTAATCTCTTGATTAATCTTGACCCTCTCATGTCCATTTTTCAAGGTACTATCTCATTTCTTTTTCAGCAAGTGAATGATTTATGTCTCAATAACAGTTTGTGACAATGCGTTCTACGGAAGTGAAGCAACGAGGTGAAAAACAGACAGAACTGATCAGACACACACTCCATGAATGTGTGGCCAATCTTCCTTTCCAACTTTCTAACTATACTCCTTTTTGATAGTTCTGTGATTATGTATGTAAACTATCTCTGCCTCCTACTCATTCTCCAGCTCTTTCCCCATTGTCCTGTAAAATTTTCCTTTTAGCTATTCCATTGCAAATGCAACAAGACCACCTGCTGATTGCTACAGTGCTGATAACAATAGAACAGGCAAGTTCTCTTTTGAAATATAGAGCCCTAAGGCATTTAACATACTGTGTTATCTAGTGTTTCAGTTCTTTTCCCCTTATTTCAGTGTTAAACCTGGAACAAAGAAGACAACATCTATATGAAATAGTACATATTTTTGGTAGTAACAAATTCTTTTATTTCATTTGAATCATTTGATGAATCCAGTTATTTCATTTTGTCATTTAAAATGATACCTAAATCAGGAATTAATTCCTGTTTTGCTAAGCGCTGTGACAGATGAGTGCCAGGCTCTTTGAAACAACTTTGTGTGATTTTTTTTTTTAGGCGACATTCTTAAGAAATTCTGAACTTGCTGCATTTTTGAGTTTTTGTTCCTTATGAAATTGTTTACGCTGATTCAGGTGACATTCTGTAGAATATTTTCAAACCTGATTGTACTGTAGTATTGTCCTCACTTTTTTTTTTATTCATTAATGAGACATGGACACGCTGCCTGGGATAACATTTATTGTCCATCCTTAGTTTCCCTTGAAAAGACAGTAGTGAGCAACTGCATCCCAAAACCAGCCCAGCTCATCTCCACCTCCCTAACCTGTTTTTCCTCTCACCTATGCCCTCCTCCCACCTCAAGCCCCAACCCCATCTCCTATCTACTAACATCATCCCTCCCCCTTGACCTGTCCGTCCTCCCTGGACTGACCTATCTCCTCCCTACCCCCCTACCTACACTCACCTTTACTGGCTCCATCCCCACCTCTTCGCCTTGTCTGCCTCCTCTCCACCTATCCTCTCCTCTATCCATCCTCTATCCGCCTCCCCCTCTCTCCCTATTTATTTCAGAACCCTCTTCCCCTCCCCCATTTCTGATGAAGGGTTTAGGCCCGAAACATCAAGTTTTCCTGCTCCTATGATGCTGCTTGACCTGCTGTGTTCATCCAGCCCCATGCTTGTTATCTCGTGAGCTGCTCCTTGACTTCTTACAGTCAATTCAGGAAGGCAGCTCACCACCACCTTCTCAAGGGCAACTGGTGTTGAGCAAAAAATGCTGGCCCAGCCAAAAAGGCCCACTTCCTATGAATGACCTTTTAAAAGTGGAAATGGAGAATGAAGTGCTGGACAGCATGGTTTATTAAACAGAGCCTCCATGTGAATTATTTCCAATCCAAAAGACTACTTACCTACGGGCATCAGTAATCTTTTAGTGGACATTACCCAATTGCCTGTCTTCGTGTATAACCTTAGACAGCAAGTGGCGGTAGGCTCTTGGCTTTAGAGGATGTTTCGTGTTGTCTGCAAACAGTTTCCACAGGGATTACTGGGTGGTGATCGGGATGGTAAATATCTGATTTTCTTATGTCTAGTACCAAATGCGGAAATATATTGAACTGCAACCCTACCTGAGATTAGCCATTTTAACGCACATCAGAAATCATAATCAGACTTTCCAACCTGTACAAACTCATTACAATGCCTAATAATTTCTGCAGTATATCAACGCCTTCCAAGACTGCAGCACTATTATTAAAGTAAGAGATCTCATAAAGCTTTGTGTCCTATTTATGTGACAAATTTGCTGCTAAATTATGCTGTTGAAGTTGGCACCTATCCACGTGGGTCAGTTACATGCTGCCATTACCAGAAGAGTTGTTAGAGAACAAATAACAGTCTATTTTCTATTTTACCAATTAAATAACAATATGTGATATAGAGTGGCTGTGGTGACACTGTGGACCTCAGGAGGAGACCAAGATCGATCATCCCCTTAGAACTTATGCTGAAGATTTTTGCAAATGCTTCAGCCTTATCTTGTACACAGATATGCTGCCCTCCCCATCATTGAGGATGAGGACATTTGTTCATTGTTTAGTTGTCTACCATTATTCACAATGTATGTGCAATACTGTAGAACTTTGATCTGATCCATTGATTTTGGCTTTGCTTAATACTGTCTATTGCATGCTGCTTCTGTTCTGGCACACAAGTAATCCCGTTTTGTAGCTTTACCAGACTGACGCCTCATTTTTAGACATACCGGACATTTAATAAAACCAAGGATGATTGACCAACTTGATGGTAGCGGTAGAGTGGGGAACATACCTGATAATGACGTTTCTGATTGTAATTGAACACAATTCTGCTAATAGCCCATAGCAACTCATGGATGTCTCATTTGCTTTGCTAGATTTATCGGAAATCTATCCCATTTAACATAGTGATAGTACCACACAGCACAAGGGAGGGAGTCTTCAATAGGAAGACAGGAATTTTTCTCCAAAAGCACCGTGCAGTAGTTACTTTTACCAGTATTGTCATAGACTGATGTATCTGCAGTAGCTAGATTTAATTACGAAAAGGTTGAGTAAGTGTTTTCCTGTTGTTGCTTCCCTCACTGTGTTGCAAAGTCAATACAGCAGAAATGTCCTTTAGGACTCCCCCATCTCAGTTAGAAGTGGTACTATCGAGTTGCTATTGGTGATGGACATTGAAGTGCGCCACCCAGAGTTCATCATGTGACCTTCTCACCCTTCATGCTTCCCGCTCGTGATTTCCAGTGTGGAGTAGTACAGATTCATCAGCTGAAGGGTGGAGGAATCAGCAGGACCTTTCCTTGGCCATGTTTGACTTGATGCCATGAGATGTCCTGGGTCAGGAGTCAATCTTGAGGACTCCTAAAAGAATTCCTCCCAACTGTACACCACAGTACCTCTGCCAATATGTTTCCAGTGGAACAGGACCTACCCAGTGATTTTGATGATGCAATCTGGGACATTGTGTGCTATAATTCAATGAGTTATGACCACTGCCAGGCTTTTGCCTGACAAGCCTGTGGGACAGTCTTCCCAATTTTTACACAAGCCCCCAGAGTTTAGTAAGAAGGACTTTGCAGGGTTGACAGAGCTGCGTGCAGTTCTGTTGTTCCTGGTGCCCAGGTTGATGCCTAGCCTGGCCCTCCACTTGGTTTCATTACGTATTGATGTTATTGTTGCAGTTGAATACAACTGTGGGTCTTGCTAAACCATTTCAAAGGACAGTTAAAAATCAACCACTTTATAGTGTGTCTAGCATCACATGTAGGCCAGACCAGGTAAGGATGGCAGATTTCTGGATGGGTTTTTATAATTATGAACAATGGTTTCATAGTCACCATTGGACTATTAATTCCAGATATATTAATTGAATTTAGACTTCACCAGCTGTTGTGAAAAGGTAGGTAGCCAATGTGGTTAACATATTGTCACTTTGATACTTAGGTAAGCTGTCAAGACGAAATAGAATTTTGAAAGCTGTCATCAGATTCATTAGAGTACGTTATCCATTGGATCAGGAGCTATTCTGCATTGTGGTAGTGAAATCCAGAAATGATGGTGTCAAATGTGTTCACATCTTTGATTTTTTTCCTTGAATTTCAGCTCAAGCATCAGTACAGCTGTTTCAAAACTCTGACAGACAACTGAGTTTGCGCAGTCTTTGAAGTTCAATTTACCCACCTGCTTGACTTATTCAAGGCAGTAACAGTTGGCTGAACTACTGCCTGCATTGAAAGGCATGATTGGATGCAGGCTGGGAGGGTTTGTTAATGGTGTTCAGTGGAATTTTGTTTGTTTTCAGATCCACTAATGGATATTTTTTAAGAATCCCTACAGTGCAGAAAAAGGCCATTTGACCCATCAAGTCTGCACTGACCCTCCAAACAGCATCCCATCTCAGACCCAACTCCCAAACATATCCTCATAACCCTTCATTTACCATGGCCAATCCACCTAACCTGCACATCCCTGGACACTATGAGGCAATTTCTAGCATTGCCAATCCAACTAGCACATCTTTGGACTGTGGGAAGAAACCAGAACACTTGGTGGAAACCCATACAGACACAGGGAGAATGTGCAAACTCCACACAGACAGTCACTCGAGGATAGAATTGAACTCAGGTCCCCGGTGCTGTGAGGCAGCAGTGCTAACCACTGAGGCACCGTGCTGCCCCAGTAGGAGAATGTAAATTTGACATTTCCTTTGACAGATTCATAATCTGCATAGTAGCTTGTGATTTTTAAGTCAGTTAGATTTGTTTCTTTCACAGATTTACGAGATTCTGAAAGACTTTGTAATGTTACAATATGGCTTATCAAATGTTATTCTCTTGAAAACTGAATGATTGAGTTGGGACTTAGAGAGTAGTATGAGGTTATGCAGAGGCAATGGGTTAAAGGGATGAAGGTTAAGGGACCTTCGTCTTATCTCCAGAACGGGGCTGATGGCTCAGTAAATGAAGACGAGCCTTTCAATTTAGTTCCTCAACATTAACCTACCCCATTCTAACCTATCATATGCTTCCTGCTTGCATGAAAATAATGTCAAGGAGCATGCAGGTTAGGAGGCAGGATTGCAATACTAGATAATCTCCCAATTCCCTGTCTTCATCACCAAAAAGAACCTTTTTTTTTGTACTTTTCCCTTTATCTGAGGATTATTAGTGAAATGTTTCGCATGATGCATGCGGCACTACTGTGTTATACTGTATCTCAGACAGGTATGGGCTGCCCCAAGTGCCTCAGCTTCCTTATTTGAGGGAACATGTATGTTCTTTTTTCAGCTACTCTTGCTAGAAGTTCTTATGTTTGAATTTTGTGTAAAGATGGGATCAAGTTTGCATTCGATGGTGGCACAAGGCTCACTGTACACAGTGACTCATAAAGAATAATTAGTTCACTGGGATCTGTGGTGAGCTAGTAAGATGAATACAGAATTGTCTTAGCCATAGAAGGCAGACAGTACTGATGGAAGGGTATTTTTCAAACTGGAGATCTGCGACTATTGATGTTCTGCAGGATCAGTGCTGAAACCCTTATTGTTTGTAATACATATAAATGATTTGGAGGAGAATTTACGTGGTTTGATTAGTAAGCTTGCAGATGACACAAAGATTGAGGGAGCTGCAGATAATGAGGAGGATTGCTAAACGATACAGCGGGATGTAGATAGGCTGGAGACTTGGGCTGAGATTGTCAAGAAGGCACATGGTATGCTTGCCTTCATCAGTTGCTGCATAGAGTATAAAAATTGGCAAGTCATGTTGCAGCTGCATAGAACTTTAGTAAGGCCACATTTGGAATATTGTGTACTGTTCTGGGCTCCACACTATCAGAAGGATGTGGAGGTTCTGAAAAGGGTACAGAAGCGGTTTACCAGGATGTTGCCTGGTTGGGAGAGCATTAGCTATGAGGAAAGATTGGACAAATTTTGTTTGTTTTCACTCAAATGTCAATGGAAGAGGGGTGACCTAATAGAAGTTTACAAAATTATGAGAGGCATGGATAGAATGGATCATAGGAATCTTTTTCCGAGGGTAGGAATGTTAATTACTAGGAGACATAGGTTTAAGGTAAAATGGGAAAGTTTAAAAGAGATGTGGGAACTAAGCTTTTTTTTTACACAGAAGGTGCTAATTGCCTGGATAATGCTGCCAAAGGAGGTGGTTGGGGAAGGTACAATAGATATATGAATAGGCAGGGAATAGAAGGACATGAGCTGCACAGAGGCAAAAGTTTTTTAGTTTAAAATGCATCATATTGTCAATGCAGTCTTAGTGGCCCTTGTGCTGCACTGTTCTTTGTTTTTTTGCTTAGTTGAGAGAATAAAAAAGAAACGCTCAGCTCACTTAAGTATAACTATGGTATACTCAAAAGAACAAGGTCCCCCACCCAGTAATTCACCTATTATAGAACAAAACCCTCATTTATAGCAATTTAAATTGTCCACCACATCATCCATATTACTCATTTGTTATTCACAGTTACTTGCAAAAGAAACCATATCCAATTCGAAAGCATTTTCTGGCTGCCAAAATAAAATAAGGAAGTTTAATTTATGGTCATGGTATCTGAGCTGTAGCTCAGAAGGGACCAGTCTGCTGTGTGAACTGTTCGCACGTAATTTAGACTTTTTGACAGAAATGGAAAACGTACTCTGATAGAAGTTAACTCTGCTAATGAGATTGTTTCATAAAGGATAATTTGAGTTAAGGTAAAATTAATACCTATGACTGTGGGTCCACAAATTCTATTAAACTAATGTTTAGTTGAATATGTATTATGAGTCCTGAATTTGGACAAACACACTTGCATTTTCTGTCATTCCATTTCAGTCAAGCTTTACTGTTACAGTTACACGAGGTAATTCATTTAGGTTATCAATAACTCAAGTGTACCACAGTTATCTGCAAGATGTTGATTTTTTTGAATTCATTCATGGGATATGGGCATTGCTGACTGGGCAAGCATTTATTGCCCGTTCCTAATATTCCTTTTAAAGGTGCTAGTGAGGTGTGTTTTTGAATTACTGCAGTCCATTTACTGTAGGCACACCCACAATATTGTTAGGAAGGGAGTTCCATGATTTTGACCCAATGACACTGAAGGAATGGTGATATATTTCCAAGATGGGATGAGTGATTGAAGAACAGCATGCAGGTGGTGGTATTCGAATGTATGTGCTGTGAGTTTAAAAAAGCTAAAGGGCCTAAGTGAATTTATGCAGTACATCTTGTAGATGGTACACACTGTTGCTAATGACTTTCGGTGGTGAAGGGAGTGAATATTTGAGGATGCAGTGCCAATTAATCAGACAGTTTTCTGTTGATTGTAGAAGGACTGCAGAGCTTAGACGTGATCCATTGGTTGTGGAATTACTTAGCTGTTATCAGTTGCTGCTTGGTTTGCAAGTAGTTCTGTGCTGTATCTTAGCAGGTTGACACTTCATTTTAGGAATTTCTGGTGCTTCTCATGGCACGATCCCCTGTTCTCTTCATTAAAGCAGGGTAGATCCTCTGCCTCGATAGTGATCGTAGACTGTGGTATATGCTGGTGAATACACTTCTTCTGCTGCTGCTGATGGTCTACACCATAGCATGAAGATGCAGCCTGGAGTTGCTAGATTTGTGTCATTTAGCGTGGTGGGGAGCATCACGAAACACAGTGGAGGGTATCATCCACATGAAGTTGGGACTTAATCTCCAAAAGGACTGAGTGGTGGTTATTCTTAGCAACATTGTCAGGGATAGATGCATCTGAGGCAGGCAGATGGGTAAGGATGACATCAAGTATGTTTTTCCATCTTCTTGGTTCCCTTGCCACCTGCCGCAGACCCAGTCTCGTAGCAATGCTCTTTAAGACTTTGTCAGTAGTGGTGTTGCTGAGCCACACTTGGTAATGGACATTGAAATATCCCACCTCAAGTACCTTCTGTGTCCTTGCCATCCTCAGTGCTTTCTCCAAGTAATGTTCAACACTGGGGAGATTTGATGAGGATGGGGAGGGGATAGATTACTTACCTTAGACCTGCTTGTGCTGTTGACTGTAGCACCACCTACCCCAAATGTCTAAATGTCATGCTTTCAGCCAATTGTTAACTGCCTGCTTCTTGGAGTCACCTCTACTGTCTCTCAGCCTTGATGCTTACTTCATATTAGTTTTCTCACAAAAGCTTAACTGCGTCCTGCACGTAGTGTCTTTTCTCACTCGGCCAAATTCTAAAGCCTGACCTTCAACCTCAAATGTCACGTAAGAATCATGGGACTTATTTTCATCCCTATAACATGATTATGCTGAAGTTGAGTTGTAGACATTTAGAAAAGGTAAAAATAATTCTCATCTATTGACAATGTAATCCTTAGAAAGAAAGGGACAACCATTGCAACCAAAATAGACAGGAACTTAATTTTAGTGGTTAACTTGAACTCCTACACTGGTAATATGATCTTGTTGGATTTTCAAAGTAACAAAATGGTGTGGCACCACGTACACTGTCTTCGGTGTTGAATGTCGACATTCTGGTTAAAAGTCCTTGAGAAGTTTAATCCAGAAACACTAGATATGTTTTCTACATCAATTTCTATGGGTTTCTTGGCATGAAAACTCTTCCAAGCTCCACAAAGTCCTACTGCCAGTTTTTAATGTCACAGTCACCTCCTCTCACTTGCAATTGGCTGCTCCCCATTTTAAGAGAAGAAATCTTTCCAGCCTGGTAATGGGACCGAAAGATGGGGTGAATACATAGAATCAGAATGTGAGGTGGGCTGTGGATTGCCTTTCACCTTTCCAACTCTGGTTCTCTCAGGGAAGGGAAATCTCAGGGATGGCCACTCAGAGATTTTGAAGAAGTATCAAGCTGCTAGTTAATAAAGTCTGGTGGCTTTCTTATGGTGTTGAGATGAGGGGTGTTGCCCCACCCTCCAATGATGTTTATTATGCCATTGAAGGTATACCTGGTAGCCAGGGAGACCCTGTCTCTTTTCCAAGTCCTCAACAGCAAGGAGCCACCCCTTCTCTTGCGTGACTGGCTCTGGTGAGCCCCACATGCCCGTCTCCATTCCAGGGTCACCTTCAAGTTGCTGGCCCAGGCTGGCTGCAGTCTCCGCCTTCGTCGTTGGTCCTGGTGGCACCACTGGAACAAGCAGCTCTTGGAGGCAGGCCCTGTGCCCACGTGGCAATGGATGTCCCAACAATAGACAATTAAATGCCAGTTGGGCAAAGAAAATGCCAATTGAGCTCCCAAAAATGGTACAAATAGGTTTCTCCTGGTATTCTGGCCAGTGAATAGAACTTTGCCAGAGCCTTTAAAATAGCCCTATGTGTTTATTTCAGGGGCGGTTGTATATAGGTCTGAAATGGCTAATGCAGAGGAGTGCCATAAACGCCACCCTCTAAGTTAATGTCATATTGACTTGTGGGCAGAACAGCTTAGGATCTCAAAGGAGTGAGTCCTAACATTTGGTCCTCCTCAAAGTCTCTGTAATAATGCCTATCACATCAACGTAACATTGCTGCTAACTTGCAACAAACTGTCTTGTTAACTACAAGAGACTTTTCTAGTCAAACCAGGAAGTGAAGTTCCTCTCCCACACTGGATCGAGCAGGTCCTGTAGTTAACTTTTGGGATGTTGCTCCATTCCTAATGAGCACTGGTAGCTCACTGAAATTATGGTAACAATCTGGGGCTCCCACTGGAGTTTCACTTGGCACCCAACTGATGGGCACTGAGTTTCAAAATCACTCCACCTATGTCTACTGATTCATTGTGAACAAACAATATTTTAGCAAAATATATTGAATTTTTAATCAGTCTATTCCTTTTAGTTCAGGCCAACTTAGAAACCAAGTCCTCCACTCCATGATTGCCCCATTCTCACACATTGGTAAGACTAAATAAACCTGACAAACCTGATACCCTCGAAGGATCAGTAAGGTAGCCATAGCACTTTACATCCTTAAGCTATTTTAAATTCATTTATGGATATGGGTTTTGCTGTGGTATTATTTATTGCTAATCACCAATTACCCTTGAAAATGTATTGGTGAGCTGCCATCTTGAATGACTGCAGTCCTTTGTGTGCAGATACACCCACAGTGCTGTTAGAGAGGGAGTTCCAGGGTTTTGACCCAGCAAAATGAAAGGTGATAAAGTTCCAAGCTGGGATTGTGTATCGTTTGGAGGGGAGTTTGAGGGTGATGATGTTCTAACACGTTTGTCGCTGTTGTCCTTCTAGCGAGGAGAGGTTGCAGATTTGGAAGGATTCAAAAGAGCCTTGATGAGTTACTGCAGTGTATCTGTACATGGTACTCACTGATGCTACTATACGTGAGTGGCGAAGACAATGAATGTGGATGGCATTGGATAGGTTTCCAGTCAAGTGGGCTGCTTTGTCCTAGACGGTGCCAAGCTTGCTGAGTGTTGTGGGAGCTGCACCATCCAGAAAAAGGGGAAGTATTCCAGCATGATCCTGACTTACACCTTGTAGATGATGGACAGGATTTGGGGAGACAGGAGGTTGCCGCAGAATTCCTTGCCTTTGAGCCGACCTTAGAACCATGTATGTCGATACTCCAGTTCAGTTTTTGGTCAGTAGTTGCCCCACCCCAATGTTGTAACAGACATTAAAGTGCTGTGACACCCAGTCTGCTAATTTGATGTTCATATGATCATATGTTTATATATAAATATATACAATTTCTGCCATTTTGCAAACTTCACTCTGCTGAAATGAATGGATATTATTAAAACTAGGTAAGGCCTTTGACATTGCATCAAGGTTACTACTTACTTCAGGAAAGCGAAACATTGCAGCTAATACATTCCTTCATGACTATTTAATCTAAATGCACAGGTCTGCATCTATTTCATTTCTAGCTGTCAATCATGTCAAACAGGTCAACTAATAGATCTTGGAATTTATAATATGATGCCACTTACTCATACTGCAACCTGCCATTCTATGGAATTGATTTATCAATCATTAACTCCGACAATATTGTGCCTATCCTTAAATGATCTTCTTAATCTTGAAGATTCAAAGACACTACATTTGGTCAGCCTGATTTATTTGATTTATCTGCTGTGTTGGAGTATTTCAAGCTGTATATAGCCTCACTGACTAACTGACAGAGAGCTGAAAGTAACAGTTATCACATATATACTCCTGTGGAGAATTTCTCCAATGCTGAATTGCAAAAGATGTAATCTTAATGCTGTTAAAGGAACTCTTTTCACTTTTAGCACCCAGTATTAGTAGTAAACACTCTCGCATCAGAAAGTCTGAGTCCATGGCAGTGCTCCAAAAGTGCCCACTAAACCAACCTCAGAGATGTAATTAAAACAGAGAATGATGGAGAAACTCAGCAGGTCTGGCAGCACTTCAGTGAGAAATCACCATTAACGTTTCCAGTCCAGTGATCCTTCTTTAGAACAGACTGTTTTTGCTTTAGATCTTCAGCATCTGCAGTTATTTGTTTTATCTCGTAGATGTAGTCTCTGTTGAGCCATTGTCACATTTTTCTACTTTAAGTATTGATCATGGTTGCTTGCTTTGTTCAAATCTTTTCTAATTTCTTTGAAATTATAAGTTGATTTGTGACGTCCACCCCTTTAAAAACTGAACTGTGTTCCAAACTCATTCAATCTTCAAACCTGCATATATCGCCCAATTCTGTCCCTGCCACAGCTTATCTGCTATGGACACTTCATCGATGCATTTTGTAATGGTCCCAGCTGAAGTTATTACTGGACAAATGAGATCTCAGATTGAAATCTGGCTTGATAATTTTATTTTTATTTTTAACAAGGTGCTCTTTCACATAAACACAAGCAATTGTGTAGACTCAGTTCTAACAATAAAACATGAGTTTATTGGGCAACAGAAATGATGTTTAGGTGGAATAAACCAAACTATTTACTCTTAACACAATTTTAAAGATTTAGAAATACACAATAAAAAAGCCAAATTCCATTAATCCCAACAGATCCCATTGCACTTCTCAAACAACAGAAGAATGCTCATTTCTATCCCACATGGGGCATGACTTCAAGGTGGCTTCAATTCCCAGTCATAAGAACCTGATTACCTCTTTTATGAACCTCTTCTTATAACCAAGCTTAGACTTTCTCGGCTTCCTATCACCCCTTCAGGGTTTTAACCAAGCACTTTTGGTCTGGAACTTTTCCACTAAACTCTTTGCATTGAGGTAATCTTCTTTCATTTGGGAACTCTGCAACCTTCTGGACTCAATATTGAGTTCAACAACTTTAGGGCTTGCGCATCATCTCCCATGTCCTTACCCCAACCCCACACACCAAGCCTTGTCATCACATGGGCTGCATCTACATACAACCCATTTTCAGCTACTAATAGTCCCTGTCAGCAGCTATTCATTCTCCCAGGCTGACCTTTATCCGCGCTTTTTTCTGGCCAACTGTTCTTCTCTCTGTTTGGGCTCTCTCTCCACCTATTGTTTAATCCTCCACCTCTCCCCACCCCATCTTCTGTATAAATGTCAACCTTTTCCTAGCTACTATCATTTCTGAACAGGGGTCACAGGGCCCGAAATGTTATTTCTGATTTCTCTGTACAGATGCAGCCAGACCGGCTGAGCTTTTCCAGCAACTTCTGTTTTTGTTTCTGATTTCCAGTAGCTTCAATTCTTTTGTTTTTTTATTTAAACATTTTCCTTGACAGCCCTAAAACTCTTTCCTTTCTCAGGAGCAACTGTTTTACACATCCAGCTTCTGCAAACTGTCCAAACAGAAACTGAAAAGATTTTTTTCCCCAAACTATGCATGCTTCCTGGTCTAGCAGTGATGGAATATTAAAATCCTCACCCTTAGCAACACCTCCTCTGTTGTCTCATCCCTCCATATTGCTGTGTGAATAAACTTTACAGAGACCACAATGTTGTATGAGGCTAACAGAACTCTGGCTAACCAAAAGGCAAGTTTGCTGCCACCAGCCTCCTGAAAGTAGGGATCTACAAGATCCACTTCGCCTGATGTGGTAGAGGAAACCCGTTTGCTGGTCTAACAAGAAACTTTTGTCTTAAGCAAGTAGTAGTTTATTGCATGTTAGTAATAATTCCAGGTTACACTGATGTGTTAGACAGTATAATAGAGACTATGAGGAGGCCTTGGATAGTAGAGCTTTCTTCTTTGAGATCCTAAGCTGTTCTTTTCGCAAGTCCATATGAAATCATTATTGTGGGTAGTACTCCTCATTATTAACCCCTTCAGTGGCTTGCACCCCCAAATAATATCTTTCCAGCAGCTTTCTCATTATTACCATTACACATTCATGTATTTAATGAGATTAACTATTTGCATCTATCCCCAACCCTCTGACTTCACAAATTCAGGCAATCTGCATGTTTCGCCATTTTTCAAGAATGTGTTTTCTCTGGATTTGGAAGATTGTTAGATCACTGAGTTAAAGACTGATGACTTTGATTCAGTTTCTGACCGCATGATGTCTGAAAGTTCCTTTTTCCTGAGGACCTTTAATGTCTTGGATTTCCGTCATGGAAGATGGCTTTCCTGCTTAAATTGGCAATTGTTTCATTGCAACATCTCAAGTCCATTTAATTTCATGTATTTCCTTCATGGGGCCAGCTGTCCTGTTGAAGCAAGCATTTTGTTATGCAGAATCCTGGATCTCTGATTCAGGTAGTTTCTTCTTGACTGTATCCTAGATATCTACAACTTACTGTTCTCAGTGGTGGCTTCCATGAGGTTGTATGCACAACATCTTCAACCTGTGTAGACAGATTTTGTTTCTCAATCTATCACTAGATATGTGTTGAAGTACATAAACTCTTGACATTAACCTTTTTGTTAACTTGGATGTTTACATTCAGACTGCTGAAAAGATAAGAAAGTGAATTCTCTGATGAACCTTGCATTTTCTGAATTAAACAGCATCTGACATTAGGCTAAATCTATCATATCAATTTGTTGACCATGTTGTGTGGTGCTTAGAACTGCCTCAGTCAAAGATGTATGAGTGACCTCAATGGGGTTTACTGTGCATTGGCGAAGTGATGTTTGCTCACTAAACTTGCTATTCCTTGTGATCTGAACTCTCTTCAGTGTTGATAGCAGAGGAAACTTTTTTTTTGCCAACCCCATATGGTCACAGGCTTTGTGGTAGGCTTTGAGATCTTTAATGTATTTGGAGATTCCAGGTGACTACACTACTTGCTAATTTCTACTTCTGAACTGGCAGTTCCCAAATGTCTGTAGTGTAATCTTTCCAGAACATCATTCTTTCCAAAATGAAGCTGGAATAATCGCTCTTCCAACATACACTAGTAAGTATTTCATGCATGTGAAAGGATGTTGGTACTTAAATTACATTTTCTTGGTGAACTGACTGGGTCTTTGATCTGACCAGTCACCAACATTACACCAGTGAATGGTGAGAAATTCTTGGTCTCTCTTTTCTGCATCTATTACATTTTATTGAGCCATTTGTGGCTTGCTGCGTACCTCTTTTTGACAGCATGACCCAAATTTCTAATGCCAATATGACTAATTTCAATGGATTCTGTCTTCTGTTTGGGTTCTGTCATATGTCCAGTTATCTTCTACCAGTTATCCTTTAACCAGTTGTTCTATAACTGTTACCAGACCAGTTATTTCTTAACTAGTTTAATTCCTTCTGTTTGGAGAGGATTGATGTCAAGGTTATGATGTATTCATACTCAATTGCTCTGAAGATGACAATTGCATGTGTGATGGGAGTATTTAGAGGCATAACCATTGACGCTTTTGTGTTATTGACCGTATGTTAACCAATTACTCCATCTTTTTTGAATGAGTTTGTTTTGATAATAAGTCAATAATTCTTTTTATTAAGAAACATGGTTGATGGATCCTGTTATTTAAAATCTGATAAATGAACTATTTCAATGGTCACCTCGGTAACTGGCAAAAATACTTTTGTTTTATGTCGTGACCCATAACATAGTGAGACTAGAGCAAGGGTGCACTCCTCCACCCTTGGTCTGACATAGAAAAGGAGCCTAGCATTGATATATCTGATGCAGACAACTCTTGATTGAAATAAGGCTACAAATAATTGGAAAAGTACAGAAGGAAATGCAGCAGGTTTTAGTCAGAGGCACTTCAGCCCGTTGAATCTGCACTGATTACTGCATCAAAATGGTTTGGCAGTTACTAAGAATTTTCTGGGGAATGAAGATTTACCCCTGAAGAATTTGCAAAGAATACCTAAGGTTAGGCGAATTGAATTGAATGAAAAGTTAGGGCTTAGAGTTAAAAGTAGGGGCTAGGAAATAGCACAACATTTGAATACAAAATACAAATCAGATGGTCACTCAGCTGAGCTAGTGAGAACTCAGTTGCAGGTGAAGTAGGTTAAATGGGAAAGGGAAATAGAAATTATTTTAAAAACTTGAACTTGAAAGAGATGCAGTCCAGGTAATAGAAAATGAAAGACAAGAACCATTTCAGAAGGAGCAAAATAAATAAAAGAGGACTTCAAAGAGAGAAGGAAAAAAGAAAGGAAATGTAAGAGATGAAGACAAAAATGTGGGAAATCACAGTGGGTCAGGCAGCATCCATGGAGAGAGAGTAAGCTGATATTTCAAGTCTCGATGACTCTTCACAGAACTCTTCGTCAGAGTCATCTGGGCTCGAAATGTTAGCTTGCTCTCTCTCAACTTTAGCTGCCTGACCCGCTGTGATTTCCAGAATTTTTTGTTTGCAGTATGGATTCCAGTATCTGCAGTAATTTGCTCCTTAGGAAATTTAAGAAGTTCGAGCTGGAACTTAAAGCGAGGGAAAGGGGACGGAAAAAGAAAAATGCCAGCTGACAAGGTTGGAACTGTAAAGGGAGGCCACTGATTCTAGGGAGAACGATTTCAGTCCGGTCCAAGATGCACTGGGGAGTTGTTTAAATTTATGCGAACCCTTCAAAAATTTAATGAAAGGGTCGCTGAGGCACCTTTCACTTCTTTTGAAAAGATACCTGAGTAGATGAAGTGGTCAGAAGAAAACTGGAAATTGCTCAGGCAAAGCAGCCTGATAGGCTAAGCTCACAAAATTTATGCCTTGCTTTCCGAGGAGACGTCAATAGATTTTGAGTTGTCAAAAAGAAGCTGTTTCTTGTGTATATAAGTCAGCTAATGAAATCACCAATGATTATAACCTGCCACACAAATATTATCATTTTTTTTCTGTAAGCCCACAAATATGAGAAGGATAAGTGAAAGGAGGACAAAATGGGTCAGCTAAGATGGCCCTAGAATCTCCTCCTTGGGCTAGAAAGGAAAGCATTGATGGAAGTGATGTCTGATATCCTAAGTGTTTCCATTGTCACAAGTTGGGACACCTTTGTTTAGATTACTAGAAGTTTTGAGGTGTGGGTGTTCATAATCTAGAGCAGAGAAAGGAGCCCTGAATGAGAGCACAACAGGTCAATTTGTACCTATAACTACGTATGTGCAATCAAATATAAATACCGCTGCAAATTCAGGGCAAGTAAACAATGTATTTGAAAGTTATGGGGAATTCTTGTAAAATGACGTAAATAAATCTATAGTCATACGTGGAGATAAAGGAACCACTCACACCTTTTTTCTTGGGGATCTTCCCCACCAGAGAGTGACATTAATACTGAAGATTTAATAATTTGCATTAGTTAGGGTATAAAACCATAGCTTTGTATCAGGTGCACCTAGTGTAAACCCAACATCTGCAACCATAACTGTTGGGATTGTCTAAAGTTTACTGTTAATTAGAATCAACTGACCTAGAGAATAAAAACCAAAAGAAGTGTGGATGCTGTAAATCAGGGACAAAAACAGAAGTTGCTAGAAAAGGTCAGCTGGTCTGACAGCATCTGTCAAGAAAATTCAGAGTTAACGTTTCGAGTCCGGTGTTCTGAAGAAGGGTACCAGATCTGAAACATTAATTCTGATTTTCCTTCACAGATACTGCCAAATCTGTGGAGCTTTTCCAGCAACTTCTTTTTCTGACCCTGGAGAATGACTTGGCAGGAATGAAGGGCAGTACTGGTGGGATTAGATTTTAGGAGCAGAGGATTTCAGAGTAAGAGTAGACCCTACATCCTTCCAATCTGTTATACCATTCATTAAGATCAAGGGTAATCTGGTCGTGGTCTTAGCCCCACTTTCCTGTCTGCAATGCATAACACTTGACTATCAAAAATCTGTCTAACTTGAATAAATTCAATGATCCAGTCTCCATTGTTGTGTGGGGAAAAGAATTCCACAGAATGACAGTGTTCAGAAACGTGAACAAAATTCTCCTCATTTCCATCTTAAAAATGAGACCCCATATTCTTAAACCATGTCCCCTAATGATGGTTACCTTCCTAGCTTTGCTCAGAATGCACCCTGTCAAGTCAGAATGTTACGTGTTTCAAGAAGATTACTTTTCATTCCTCTAAACTCCAATAGGTACAGGTTCAATCCTGTTCAACTCTCCTTCATCAGAAAAACGTTTCAAGAAAGTCTTGGCAGACAATAAATCAGTGTTGGCACATGTTTCACTGAATGTTCATTGAATCCTTGGCATTGTATTTCTGATAAATATTATCCTCCATTGTTACTGTTGAATGACATCAATAGCCACACATAAATCTGCAGTGCATACTCCATATTCATCCTAATAAACAGAGAGCACGATTATTGTCCCTGATAATAGAATGGCATTAACATGTTGAAAACTGTGCAGGGAAGTAATTTTGAGAATGCATACTTATACTTCATTCTGCTGTGCAATATCTGAACAGTCAATGAGTTATTAGCCAATATCCTTCACAATGTTGATAATATCTGTGTGTATTTACATTGCTCTGCCAGAAGAAATTAAGTGTTCCATAAACAATGGCGCCTGGATGCTGTCATTTTCCGCTCTCTGTAAATAGACAAGATGTTGTACTTTTCATACTCAGTGAAACAGAACTAAATGTATCTTCAATCCTTTATAACTGAATATAAACATGGAACTTAAAAATGCAGGTTATGCTAAATGCTAGAATGCTAAGGAGAAGATAATGTGCTGAGATGATTCTGCCTCTTCACTTGAGAGTTCCATGCCAATCTACCTTCCCTCATCAAATTATCCCATCATACATATGTATTCTGCAACATACAACGATCAGCTTTTTTAAGAGGAACTGATTTGAAATTGTTTATAAAGTAATGGCTGTTGTGAAAGGTATTGTTGTAGAAACGCTGGATGACATACATTAATCTCTTTTGTTTCAGCAGCAAAACCCTGAAGTCATTAGGACTGAAAAACATATTTCATAAATGTTTTGAAGTGTGAGAAAAATGAGAGATTTTCATTCATCCTGATGATTCTGGGAAATGGACTCTTGATTTTCCTAGAAGTATGGACAAAAAAGGACTTTCAAATAATTTGTTTATCATGTTACAGTTACTTATTAGGATTGTATTGTAAATATTTTTCTCAGAATCACTTGTTTATGTAAACCCTCAGTACATTGGTAATGCACCTCCATCTGCCCAGTATCAGGAATAATTTGCCACAGGCATTGTGCCGACAACCTTATTGTCATACTTTGGCTCATGGCAGTGCCATCTTCCTTGACCTACACATAATCTTCAGTCAGTGCAGAAACTGGTGAAAAAAGCTTCCACTAGACCAGGCTGTAATCAAACCAAAAGTCTCATGTGTCGATAGACGGATACATGAACGTTACCAATGCATTACTTAGATTTAAAATAACTATAAGGCTCTAACTGCCTCTTGAAAAAGAGAAAACTCACCAGAATGCAACGGATGTGAGATTCCAACCAGTTAATGTTGTGCCAAGGTGTGTATATACCTTGAAGAGGGCATATTTTAAACAGCTGTCAATCATATCTACCACAACAGGATATGATCTATTAGTCCCATGACCTGAGGCAGTGTGAAGCAGCAGTGATTGAACTCAAATACTTAGTCCTCATGAACAGCATCTGTATAGTTTATTTTTAAATCATGAACCACATCATTGTTTCACCAATCTTTTTGTGTGGTTATTAAGTTTACATCTGTGAGTAGACTGCAACAGTTAGTTGCTCAATGACCACTGTTACTCTCTGACCTAGCCACATGTCTCTGATACTTTTTGACAAACAGTCAAAACTGAATATGAGAAGTACTTTCGTAAGAAAAACGTAAGAAAGGAATTTTAAATATGTGTCCTAAAATCATGAGCAACAGTCAAAGATGCATATAAATAATACCTATAAGAAACTTGCATTTGAATTCCTTCTTGATCTAATCATTTGCATTGTCTGCTTTCTCATTAAATATTTTTAAGACACAGGGAAATAGATTCTTGGTTGCCAAGGCGTGAAAGACTATGGGGAATATGCAAGAATATAGAGTTGAAGTTAAAATCAGATCAGCCATGATCTTATTGAATGGTGATGCAGGCTTGAAGGGCCGAGCGGTCTTCTCTTGTTCCTTGTTGTATGTTCTTCTTCAGTCTTCAGAAATGTCAAAATGAATGATGCACCTTGGCTGCTCTCTGAGGTCCTCATAATTGTAGATGCCAGGATGCAGCCAATTTGATTCTCTCCATGTGACATCAAGAAATGGCTGAAGGTGCTGGAAAGAGCAAAGGATAGTAGCTCAGCTGTAGTATTGAAGGCTTGTGCTCCAGAACTTGCTGCAACTGTAGCAAACATACCTCAGCTTAGCTGTACTATTGAAAATTGCCTGATGTGTCTTGCCTCAAAAAGCTGGACATATCCAATCCAAACATTTACCTCCCTCTCTGTTTACTCTCAATCTTTCGCTAAGTGATGGAATCACATTCTCAATAATGGGGGAACCCAGTACATCAGTGCAAGACGTAAGGCTAAGCGCTTACAACCATTTTCAACCAGAAGCGCTGAGTGGTCGATCCATCTTGGCCTCCTCCACAGGTTCAAAGCAACACAGATGCCAGTCTTCAGCCATTTTGCTTCACTGTACGTGTTATCAAAAAACGACTGAAGGTACTGGGTACTGCAAAGACTATGGGCCGTGACAACATTATGGTAATCAGACTGAAGTCATGGTCCAGACTTGCTACACCCTAGCCAAGCCGTTCAACATAACTACAGCAATGGCATCTACCCGACAAAGTGGAAAATTAATTAGGTATGTTCTGTACATAAAAAGCAGGACAAATCTAACCTGGCCAATTAAAACCCATCAGTGCAGTCTCAATCATTAGTAACGTGGTGGATGATGTAATCAACAGACCTCTCAGATGCACCTGCTCAGTAATAACCTGCTCAGTGACGCCCAGTTCAGGATCCACCAGGGCCACTCAGCTCCTGACCACATCACAGCCTTGGTTCAGAGCTCCATCGGAAAGATGAGAATGACCACCTTTGCCATCAAGGCTGTGTTTGGCTGATTGTGGCATCAAGCAACTCTAGCAAAACTGGAGTTAATAGGAATCAAGAGGCAAGCTCTCTGCTGGTTGGAGTCATATCTGGCACAAGAGAAGATGGTGTGTTTATTGGAGGTCAGTCTTCTCAGCTGTAGGTTATCTCTGCAGGAGCTCCTCAGGGTAGTGGCCTCAGATAAGCCGTCTTTAGCTGATTCATCAATGATAATCCCTCCATCATCAGGTCAGAAGTAGGGATTTTTGCTCATTATTGCACAATGTTCAACACCATTTGTGACTCCTCAGATACTGAAGCAATCCATTACCAAATGCAGCAAGACATGCATAACATCAGGAAAAAGTTCACATCACACAAGTGCCAGGCAATGACCACGTCGAACAAAAGAGAATCTAACCATGGTCACTTGACAGTCAGCGGCATCACCATCACTGAATCCATCTGTATCATTACCTTGCAGTCGCCATTGATCAAAAACTGAATTATACTGGTAACATGAATGAATATTATAGCTACAAAAGCAAGTCAAGGGCTAGAAATCCTGCAGTGAGTAACTCATCTCCTGACTCCTGAAAGCCTGCCTGTCATCTATAAGGTACCAGTCAGGAGTGTGATGCATTGCCCATGCTTTGCACTCTTCGACCAGTTTATGTATTAAAACCACTTTACCTAAGCAGTCTTCTCAATGAGGTGAACAAAAGGACACGGAAAGTGGTTTGTGGCTCAGCTCAGTTTTATTAACAAAATATTCTTTATTAAAAACACCATATGAGCATTTCCCAAAATCCCGCAATATATGCTCTCTATCTTGCTCCATCAGTCTGAGAAAGGATATTATCCGCAACAATCAATGTATTTGAGCTGGGCCATTGAAATTTCCTACCTCTCTGATGTAGGGATGCCTCTTTTTCATGAAGGTGAGTCTCACAGGTCAGGGTGGATCTTCTCCTGGGTCATCTTGCATTGCTGCACAATAATCTGCCATGAGACTTGTGCAAGTCTTCACTGAGGGTGTGGCTTCCAGCTCTGTGTTTTTATCCCCCTTGTTCTGAATATTCCCAAATGTTCTATGGCCTTTGGCCAATGTGGTCATGAGCAAGGTTCACAACATCCAATGGGATCGCGCCAACACCCTTCAGTGTTGCCAAGCCAGTGAGATGTGAAATGCACAACTGCAGGCTCTCAAGGTGCCAAAAAGTCTGATTGATACTTCTCCAACACACAGCCCTCATGCTGGTTGTAACCGGTTCCTCTGAACCTTTGTGACAACTTTGACCTTGGTTTCTACTGTAGTCTGTAGCCAATGGCTGCTGGCTGCTATTTAATTTAGTTTGGCCAATTATCTGTCAGTGAGAAAGGATCGCTACACAATAAAAGTAAAAATGCATCTAGAAAGGAATGATTCTTTACAAAGACCATAACATTAGTTATCAATAGGCAAATTTTAGAAAAGTGATGAGATGATGTGAAAAGAGATTTTGGAGCCCAGTCTTGTGGAGCAATACATGAGATTTGACTAATTATAAAAGTACAGCAAAAGTATACTCCGGTCAAAAAGGAAACTATTAATTCTTTTAGGAAATCTAGAATAGTAACGAGGTTAAAACACATAAAAGTACAGCGAAATAAATCCTAAAGTATATTAAAACTACAGAAAAGTAGGTTAAGCGCAGAACAAGGTAAAAGGTAAGGAGTTCAAAATTAAATCAGCAGGGAAGCATTTTACAACTATACCTGCAAAATCAGAATTGTTAAAAGTTGGCTTCATGAGAAGAGTGAAGTGCCAATTTGTAGATGATTAGAAAATTGCATCAATATTTAATAAGTGCTTTACTAAAGAGAGGAATAATATAGAGGATATAAATGTTGAAATTGTCATTAATTATTTAAAAGACCAAAAAATGATGTTTAGAGCATGAACGGGCTAAAATGTGAAGGTTCAAATTCATTATCAGTACATGTGAGGTGATGCATTTTGGTTCAAAAAAATTGTAGCAATATTCATACTCTGAATAGAAACAGCACTGCAGTGGAACTACAAATGGATTTAGGGGCTGCAGATTCACAGAATGTGATATTTTGACTCAAATTTCTCACCTGAATCTATAAAGGTGTGACCAAAGGTTGGAAAAAGGGATACATCTGGCAATTAATAACCTTGAAATAAAATTGCATTTATCAAATCATGTGCTGTATTTTACTTGTGTTGTGCTGTTCCTGATGTGAGAACCGACAGTAGGCAGCACTTACGCTGACATTGTCAGGAGTCCATTCCACACGGATCTTGTTTAAATTTTGCAGTACTGGTGGTGTGTACTGGGGACACATTTAATCATGTGGTGGTAGTGGGTATTCATAGATACTGCTGTCAACCCAGGCAGGCAACTGAGGGTTACATAAGTATATGTGTCGTAAGAGCTCTCTGGGATCAGAGCCCTGTGGTTGCAGACATATTGAACTTTCAAAGAAAACCTATTTGATTCATTAATCCCACTGGACTGATCCCAGGGAGCTCTAATAGCCATATGATTACAGCAGATTACCCTTCGTGTTGTGGGGAATGAGCAATGATGTCAAAATCCCATTTATTTGCCACCTGGCTGTCCACACTCATCAAGTAATTGATGAATTTGCTTTTACAATGGAAGAGGGCATTGGTAACCTCCTGCTAGTTAACCTGCTCGTGGCTATCTGTGATCTGACACATGTGTTGCTCCTTGACCTCTGGAAAGCACTGGTGATGAAAGAATTGAGTGCACACAGTCACCTAGAGGGCCATTTGATATGGGGTTCCTGCCAAATCCATGTGGCTGCAGATCTCATAAATCACAGTGGTCACATCCTGGGATAGCCTCAGTTGTCTCTAGCATTCCTTCTGTAACACCTCATATCTAAGATGCAGTGAAGTACCAATGACTGGTTTCTATGATGTCATCCTTGGGTGGCTATGTCATGACTAGGCTCCCCCACGGGTACAGCATGCTGCTAGCCATTGCAGTCAACCAGCAAGACTGCTATTTGACACATCCGCTCTTCCATGCCCACCACCCCTCTCTATGCCCTCCCTTCTATCCTCCTTGCACTCCTCCACTGCAAACTGTCCTTTTTACAACTCACCGCTGCTTTGTCTTTGCCATCTTCTGTTCCCCTTCTTTGTGTCACAGAAATTAACAAAGAAAATTTCTGACTTCAGGCATGTCAAAAACTATGTACCATAAGATTCTTACGCACTGCTGACTTAATTGTGAAGGCAGGACATAATTATAAACGTTTTATGTCATGAGTATCCATGGCATGTAAATATATTAACAGCAGGAACCTGCCACAGATTGGTGTAAGGCCTGACCCATCACTGTTATGCTTCTTAGTAAGTCATTGCATTTTAAGCAATATTTTTATTTCCACCAAATTAAGTCACAGTGCTCATAACACTTCCTGATCTTGCAGGTCCCCAAAAGTATCATCCCATATTTCATTAGTGGATCAGGCTGCTTTTCTCTCATAAAAGAGGAATTTCCAACCCAATATGGCTCATTAGGCAGTTAAGATGTTTGACCACTTTAAGAAGTGGATTTAAATTATCTATTTAATAGCAGCTGATAATAGTTCATTTGGCTTAAAGTTGAAGAAACAGATACTCAGCAGTTGAAAGTCTTTTTATAACTTCGAATTAACAATCTTGAAGACAGAAAAATGCCACATTTAAAAAATTTTAACTAGTTCAGTGCAAAATATGTAGTGTTCAAGTCTTTAAAAGCACACGTTGCTCTTGTATGTGTCCCTCATCTCAAGTTCCATTGGTAAAGTCAACAGAAAATTCTAACTTGTCTGTCAAAATTGCTACATCAGTGTTTAATTTTGAGCAGCAAAATAGTCAATGTCTGTTTCCAAAATTAGTCTTTTCGATCGCCAAAGTTCAGTTTTCTATTGATGAAGATTAGCAGATTTAATGTCAAAGGCAATCTCTTTCAAAATGATAATTATGCATCAACATATGAATCCTAACAGAAGGTAATTAGTATGTCGGTATGCTCCAATGGCAACGTTCTCAAGTATTTTTTCAAGGACAGTTTAACTTTTTATTACTGCACAGCATTGCGCCCAAGTTTTAGATTTCCTTACAAATTCAGTGACCTATAGGTAAAGGATGTAAATAAATGAACTTGATTGCGTCTGTCATTGAAAAGTACAAAGCAGCATGATTCTTTGTTCTCTCGTGTTTTCCTAGAAGCAGTTTTCAAATTGAGAATTTATATTCTACTGGGATTAAGAGAGATATCATCATCCAGAATCCTTTCATTCACAATAATTAGATGAAAGAAGCAGAGTATTTGGCGTGTATTTGGATCCAAACCTTTTTGTTAAGTTTTGATCTGATGCCATCAAGAAATGACATTCCAGTATTTTTTGATTTTTCAGCATGCTGTGTTATAAAAGCGAGAAGTAACTACGACCAAACAACATAAATATCTATGATATTGAATGATGTTATTAACGTTGTATTAAGAAATGTAACTGTTATTTTTGATCTCCATAAATGCTGGAAATACAAAGAAAATACAATTGTAACTCAACAAGAACATTCAGTTATTTTACATTACTCATTTTCATATGCACATCAATGACGCATTGCAAGATTCCGTTTGCTTCACTGATTGTTGCTGAGGGGAAATAAAAACTGCCTGGGTCAAATCCAGGTTGAAGTTTGACCTTGTTAAATAATCCTTTGTGGACTCCATGTGCTGAAATTTTGTAATGTGCCATTGATGTGTATGTTGAAAACATACAACGTAAAGTAACTGAAAAAGATGTTACCCTGCAAATGCATTGTAATTTTTTTTGTCAAAGTCTGTTAAAATTTCTAATATTTTTGATGATTTAAATAATTTGCAGTAACTGAAAGAGAGAATGCTATCAAAAATGCTGTTTATTGCTTCAGCAATTCAAATCCAAATCTCCAACTGTTCAGACTGCAGCACTGAAAGCAGGGATTAATTCTTTTAACCACAGTCCAGCTAAAATGACTGGCCTCTGGAATCCGAGATAACAAGCATGGGGCTGGATGAACACAGCAGGTCAAGCAGCATC
>JAHRHZ010000016.1:40507724-40533455 GCA_024137785.1 Ginglymostoma cirratum | reverse complement strand
GTTTTCTCCTCCACAGATGCTGCCAGACCTGCTGAGCTTTTCCAGCAACTTTGTTTTGGAAACTGAAAAATAGTTATTTAACCCAAAGGTGCTACCAGTGAGGAAAATATTACCCAAGGAGATCAACCATCTAAAGGTTAAGTATGTCCTAGACTGGTATCGATATTTAACTAAAGGTGCAAGCGGGAAAAACAGCACCTCATTTTCTGCTTCGGAATTCTACAGCCTCTGGACTCAATGTCGGGTTCAACAGTTTTAGAGGTTGAGGCACCTTCTCCTGTGTCCTTAATCCAAGCCCCACAACCAGGCCTTGTTATCACGTGGTCTGCTGTTACCGACAACCCATTATTATGTGCTCCTTTGTCAGTCCAACTGTTCTTCTCTCTCTTTGGGTTCTTACTCCCACTATTGTTTACTTCTTACCCCTTCCCCCACCCTATCTTCTGCATAAAAAACAACTTTTTCCTAGCTACCATCAGTTTTGAGCAAGGTTCACTGGACCCAAAACTTTAACTCTGATGTCTCAACACAGATGCTGCCAGACCTGCTGAGCTTTTCCAGCAATTTCTGTATTTGTTAACTAAAAGTGTTTCTGGTAAGCACGGTGATTTTAGAACAGTTCTATTTTCTTATAATGCTCTAAAAGTTTTGTTCCTTCTAATGCCCAAAGGCAATGAAATGAAATAGCCAGAGAATGTCCAAAGGATATCTTTCAAACACACTGCAAGTAGGAGTTCCCTATGTTTGTACATTTCATATCATTTCTTTGGGATTAATAGGATCAAATCACTTCAAATGCCAAAACATGCTGCAGATTTGTATCTGTGAAGTACCTTCTACTATTCCACTGAAAAATATAATAACTAAAATGACTATTACACCGTTTTATTCCCAGCAGATTAAATAATTTAACAGGCACAGCAAGGATAAGGAAATTGATTGAAGGTTATTAAGCA
This sequence comes from Ginglymostoma cirratum, assembly GCA_024137785.1. NCBI lineage: Eukaryota > Metazoa > Chordata > Chondrichthyes > Orectolobiformes > Ginglymostomatidae > Ginglymostoma > Ginglymostoma cirratum. Next base: position 40,532,499 of record JAHRHZ010000016.1, on the reverse strand, counting down.
GCCAATGCTTTATAATTTAGTGTGGCTGTGAAAGGTCTGTAACAGTTATTAAAGCGGTCTTTAATAACCAAACTTTAAAAGATGGAGATTTTTCTTTTTCAAGTAACTCAATCATTGCTCTTACACTACTGTGCAAAGATTGTGAGGCACTTCACAAGTTTACATCTGGCAAGGTCATCCCTGGAGAAGGGATTGTAACAACAACACAACCAAGCTTTTTTTCATATGAGTGAGTGACTTAACATCTTCAAAATCAAGCTCTAAGTTTCCAGTTTAGAAGAACACAGAATGTAATATTATTGTTACTTTTACTTTTTATAAATGAAGAAGTTTTGAAGTGGTGAGATTTCTTCATCCATTTCTAATGAAGGGTTTAGGCCCGAAACATCAAGTTTTCCTGCTCCTATGATGCTGCTTGACCTGCTGTGTTCATCCAGCCCCATGCTTGTTATCTAAGTTTTGAAGTGGTTACTGTCTCAAAATATCCCATTCTGGTTGTTCAGAAGTATGATAATGTCAGCCTCCAGGTCTCAATGTTAGACTCTGAAGTGGTTCCAATGCATAGTAAGCTTGCCTCTCAATTAAGATTGAAGCAGCTTGGAGAATAAAAGAAATGGACACTTGAGTTTTGCTGAAAGAATATGCATTTTGCTAAAGCATTTTTTCATGCATTCACCAGGACAATCAGCAAAAATGCCAAGTTGATGGTAAAACCAATATTTTTACCGCATGAGGGAGAGTGAAATGGACACTGATTGCTCTTGTTCAGTTTCACAAGGTTCCCTGGCTCCTCTTTTCCTGCGAATATGATTTCCTTTGCTTGGTAATCTCATATGTGTCTGTTCAGAATAATGTATGCATAATAGACAGTTGCAATTATAGCAATAAACTAATTAGACTTGTAGAGTAGCCCCATAGAGACCAACTAGGTAAATGGACAAATTCATTCAATTTGCCATTACGTGCTTAAGTCCTAACTCCCATGGATAACTGCACTGCTCTTCAATGTCAATAACAAACTAGGCTAATAGATGCTTCTAAATTAATATGATTTGGTTGCATGGAATGATTACATGAGGCTGTTTGGGACAGAAATGCATCCTTTAGTAATGTGCTCCAGGTTTGCCATAGTTCATGTTATGTCAGACATAAGGCATTCACTGTAGGCACGTATGTTGCAGCCAGTTCCAATGGCATTCTCCAGCATCTGCAGTTCCTATTAGCTTTCCTGCTCCTATGATGCTGCTTGGCCTGTTGTGTTCAACACCTTGTTATCTCGGATTCTCCAGCATCTGCAGTTCCTATTATTTTTAAGTATTTGTTGAATTTGTCAACTACTAATAAAGTTCATACCTAATTTGTCATTGTATTGTGAACCACCATGATAACACATTGCAAAACGTGCACTGGTATTGGGACACAGAACAAGAAGCAGCATGCGCTAAAATCAAACAAATGTTGATGGCAGTGCTGGTGCTGACATAATGCTGTGACATAAATGATGAAGTTACCCTGCCATATGACGCCAGTGAGACAGAAATTGGGCAACCTTAATGCTGCAAGAACAAACAATTACATTTACAACCAGGGCATTCATACAGAGAAAGACTTGCACTCAGATAGAGAAAGAGAGCCTAATTGTTTTTGTTTGCTCATCAATACCTACCCAGAAGAGACAAAATGATGGCCAAGTCAGAGCACAAGCCACGTCAAAGCATTTTCCTCAAACCATTACTGAGTATTCCAAAGTTCCTGCAAAAAATATTACAGAGCTATCGTCTAGATGTGCTATTCAAGTGAGGGAAGCAGATATACAGTGGTGACATGCTGTTGAGTGCAGGACTCATTATAAAGAAAGTAGAGCATGCTACAACAGCGTGTAAAGTCTTCCAAACCCAATGTGAACCAATGGTTTCATCCAGCGTAAACCCAGTAAAGATATTAAATCCAGCAAGCAAACATTTAGTTCAGATCAAACAAATTACCCAACAAGATATAACAAGTGTTGCAAGGAAGGCCTATAAATATCAAGAACAATCCCGTGGTCACAAGAACATGGATGAACTGAAAGCCCAAGATGACATATAGGACAAAGGAAATAGAGTCATTATCCCCAGGAGCTGAGAGGAGAGATGACAAAGCACATCCATGGAAAACCAAGATGAAATAGCAAAAAGCCACATTTCATTTTAATAATGATTTGAAAGTCATTGCCAGAATTGAGCATCAGAGAGGCAATCAGGATACAAAGCTTTAACATTCTCAACAAGAGTCAACCCAATTGGCAACTTGGAGCTTGCATACAGCAGTTATTATCTCAATCACGCATGGTTGCAGTGAACAATTGGATATATATCATTGCACTGTCAGGCATATACACACAAATAGCAAACTGTTACTTCACTGCTGACAGCCAATCTGCACAGACCATAAATCAACAATCAATCCCAGAGGTCTAAAACATTTTAAAACATAGATGAAAGAACAACATTTGCAATGACAACAGTTACTGGGAGTGGGAATGACAGTCCCCAGAAAAGGACTATCATCCAGGTGAACAACACAAGACAATGCACAAGTGGACTATTGAGAGACCACTTAAAGACCATGAGCTGCCCAAATTTGGCTTTACTGTCAATTTCAGGGGTTTTAGTGGAGGATGTATCACCGTGAACGTTGGCAGGTTTTCTCGCGTAACTAGACAGCTGTCACCTCAGTAGGTATGCACCTTGCCTCCACAGCACCGCTCTCACACTATCTTGAACTCAGCAATAGCAGAAGTTCTCGCTGGTGCCAGGACTTTACACCATTCGTGCCATTGGCACTATTTTTAAAGTCAAATGACCTCCACCATCAGGAAGTCACAACAGGCATCCATCTTACAGTCAGTTCAATACGGACACAGTACAGGCTCAACTGCTGTCCTGCGAGCTCGTACCAGAGGCCAGTTACAACTCCTACTGGAATGACCACTGACTAAGGTTTCAAGTTGTTGCAGATTTTAGAGATGGGGATTGTTGGGGCATTGGGAATAATTGGAAAGGAGACAAAGGGATCTAGAAGTGGAACAGAAGGTGGTTGATAGGACCAAGAGTGTTAGAGAGTAAATGATCAAGGAGGAATGGTAACTGAGGAAAGAAGTCAAAATGACGGAGCAACTAGGAGAAGAATAGCACTCATTAGAGATGGCAGAGCTAGACATGGAGCGATGAATAGGTATAGTGGGCATTGACAATCTTCACCATCCAGTTTTGCTGAGAGAATCATCCCGATGCTCCTGGTTCCACGGTGATTTTTTTTTTAAATTGTCTTTCTTCATGGAGACCTCCATTGATAACTTTAAATACCATTGGTTTTGTTGCATGCAGACCAGATCTTTCTGAACATAGCCATCCAGGCTCGTTATGGCTGCCTTCATTAACATATTTCTGCAGATCCTTTGGAGGGCTTATGCAGACTCACAAAACATACAATAGCAGTTTGATCGCCTGGTTGTGCCTTGTCCAATTTTCTTTTCCCATGAAGTCAGAGTGTAGAAAGGCTTCTGATTCACTATCATTCATTTTGTGGCTCCTGAAAAATCCAATTTTGCCTTTTTTTGACATTTCTTAGCTGAATAAGAAGTCAAACATATGACCTCTCACTCTCTCTTGCAGCTCTCAGTGCCTGGGGATTAGCCATTTATGCCAGAAAAGACCTGTTTCTATGCTTTGACAAGCAATGTAAGAGAATTAGCTTCAACAAATTGGGGTAGAGTTTCTACTTTAAGTTACAAATTCTCCAAAATGTGTATAAAATTGCTTGAATGGCACGAAATTGAATCATGTAGTACTGCTTCCAGCACTGCTCACAGTTGTTTCCTCTTTGGATGCTTTAAGGGTGGCATTTCTTCAATATCTGAAAACAGGGATCCCTGAAGGAGAAGGTCAGTATGAGGGAAGATCATTACAATTAAAAGCAACTCTGCGTTCACCCCATTAGAAGTTTTCACATCATTGCCAACTAGCAGAATGATTATTGCTGGGAATTAAAATGGGGCAGAAGGCTGGAGATGTTGTTAACCACAATATCCTGTATGCTGTAGTGTTCTAACCTTTGTCACAGCTGGCCCATGTTGCTGAGCCCAATCTCCTACTAGTGCTCAAAAGGTATAGTTATAATCCCTTTATTGCTGCTTGCTGCTCCCTTCAGTAGTTTGTCCACTTATCCTACAAAAGATAGTGTGGCAAAATAGTTCGAAAAGATGATGTAGGAGGCTTGGCTGTGAGGGTATTGCACAAGCTAATTGTGTCGGTAGTACTGGACTAAAACATCTTTTGTTTTCCTGTTTTTTTCATAGAATCCCTAAAGTGTGGAAACAGGCCAATCAGCCCAACAAGTTCATGCTGCCCCTCAGAAGAGCATCCCACACAAATCCATCTCCCTATAATTCCCATGGTTAATCCAGCTAATTTACACCCCTGGACACTATGGGCAACTTAGTATGGCCAACTCACCTAACCTGCACACCTTTGGACTGTGGGAGGAAACCAGAACAGCCAGCCGAAACCCACACAGACATGGGGAGAATGTGCAAACTCCACACAGACAGTTGCCCAAAGGTGAAATTGTACCCAGGTCTCTGGCGCTGTGAAGCAGCAGTGCTAACCACTGAGCCACCGTGCTGCTCCTGAATTCTTTTCTGAAATGCTTCAGTATATCTTTATTTCAGCAATGAACGTTATTGCCTTGATGATTGTGCTGGCTGGGAACATCTCCAAAACTCAATAATTTAAGGCAGCATAGGAATATATAAGACTGGAAGGGACCATTATGATCCAATGGTCTTAACTGATGCACAGCTAAATTGGCAGGATCACGCAACCACCCCCAAGTTAATGCACGCACTCATTGATATTAATTCAATTCTCCCTACAATGCTAGACTTACTGGTGTGAAATGTCAGTGATTGTGTGGTCCTATCTTTGGGTGATCAATGATTTATCTGATGTCAGAAAAGGCTCACAACCTATGCTTGCTGCATGCTGAACTAGCTGATCTCAGCTCGGCCTAAGCATTTGTGATGCTAACGACTGTAATGTACAGGCTCAGGTCAATTTATTGTAGTATTTTCTATTTTGTTTTATTTTGGATTGATTCCATTTTCTATAGTGCACCTCTCTGCCTTTACCTAACAAATCTGCAGTGGCAATGTCAGCAGTCTAATAGATGTAATATCCTGTTGGAACTCGAGCAACAATCAATATTATTACGGACAATAAATGAGGGCACAATCAGTTTTTGACTGTGTGTTTCGTTAAACAACCTGCCACAGATTGTCTAGTTGCAAATGATGATTGAGCCGGGGCACTGTCCATTCAATTATATAACACAGTAAAGAACCTCACAACCTCGGAACAAAAGCAGACAAAAAATGCAGATAAGAGCATTTGTATTACGATTGAGCATCTTCATTAATAGATTTTCTGTGTGATTTTGTTCAACGAAATTGATTTGTTTTCCAACTGACCACATGATCGGTGAACTGGCTGGGAGGGGTAAGTAGGTCTGGTGTTGTAGGGAGAGTTGAATTAATATCAATGAGTGCATGCATTAACGTGGGAGTGGTTGAGTGATCCTGTCACTTTAGCTGTGCATCAGTTAAACTGTTGGATCACCATGGTCTCTTCCAGTCTTGAATATTCCCAAACTGCCTTAAATTATTAAATTTAGGCGATGTTCCCAGCCAGCACGATCATCAAGGCAATAATATTCATTACTGAAACAAAATATACTGAAGCATTTTCAGAAAAAAAACAGGAAAACAAAAGATGTTTTCGTGCAGTACTAGTGACACAATTAGTTTGTGTAATACTTTCACAGCCCTGCCTTCTGCCTCATCTTTTCCAATTATTTTGCTTCACTCTGACATGCTTACTAATGTCTTTGCTTGAAAAAGTGCTACTTCACTGAATGTAAATTTATCTCAAGTTTTGAAACCAGACAACAGATTTTTTTTTTGTGAAAAATACTCTTTAAAAAGGAAAATAACAGCTTAGCAGTTTTCTCCTTTAATGGCCTCCAGTTCTACTCCACTTGCTAAAGGTATGCTGTCTGGCAGGCTGTAGCCTTTTGTTTACATTTTAGTTTAAAAAAAAAGCTTTTAAATTCTGTAGATGGGAAAATAGTAATATCAATAAGGTGCTGAGGACCATCTGAAATTAAGTTCTCTTGTCAAAACACAAACCAAATATCATGATACACTTACCAAAATATTATAATCTTGATAGCTTCTTTGTCAGTGCCAACAGGATGGTAATGTAATTAATTTCGAATTGTTTTTTGTGGAGGAGGTCTTGTTCTAAATCACCCAACAGTTAGTGCATAATCACTGGCATGATTCAGAGTTGTAATGCTAGTACTGATTGCGAGTCTAGCATATAGCCCACAGCCTTAACTTAATTAAGATTCAAATCTAAACAGGAAAATGTCTCCCGAGAGGAAGTGAGAGCATGTATGAATTTTTGATCTATATTACAAACTGTACATTTTCAAAATATCTTAATGTACTGACTGAATTGAAAGACATTTCCCCGTGGACTGTTATGAGCGCAATGCTGGTATTGGTTAAACTTTACAATTCAATTTAGCAGAGTTGTGGAAAAATCTCTAACAAGCTTCATAAGCTACTACTTAATGAATTTGAGGTATGATTAGTTATTCTCTCTGAACCATAAGGAGGTTCACTTGGCACTAAAGTACATCTTGATAATTTATTTTTAGTGCAAGCTTATGCAGTTCACATAATTGCACTATTGTTATTTTCTTTCTCATGTCCTGGGTAATTTTAGTTCTTGGAATACTTTGTGCAATTTCTTTTACACCGGATACATTCCATGATAGGAAGATGTTATCTTATTCTTCTTTCTCTGACATCTTCTGATCAAAAAGGTTTTACCAAAATCAACCCCCAATGTCATACTTCAAATTTATTTTTTTAATTTGTTGAGTGTCTACATAATTTTAAACGCATGCTGATCTGACATAATAGTTCAATTTTCACTTGTCCAGAGCATATCCTCCATTCTCAGAAAACCAATCAGCAACGAAAATGACTCGCATTAATATTGTGTCTGTACTTTTGGTGAAATCTCCAACAGCTAAATAATAGGTAGCTTTATCCATTCACGCTGTTAGACAAATTGCTGATAAAAATCGATGGGGAAATGCCTCTCACTTTAGTCAGTACAGTAGAGATATTTTGGAAATAATGAAAAAAAACAAAGAACTGCTGATGCTGGAAATCAGAAACAAAAGTAGAAATTGCTGAAAAAAAGACTCAGCAGGTCTGGTAGCATCTGTGAAGGGAAAGCAGCATTAATGTTTTGGGTCCAGTGATCCTTCTTCAGAGCTATTACAATAAGTCCTTGATAGTTGTACTGAAGAAGGGTCACTGGACCCGAAAAATTAACTCTGCTGTTTCTCCACAGATGCTGCAGACCTGCTGAGTTTTCCCAGCAATTTCTATTTTTGTTTGTAAATATATACTGCTTGTAATATCGTTCAAGAAAAATTGAGATATGCCTCACTTTCTCTTGGGAGGCCCTTTCCTCCCTCAGATTTGAATCTCAGCTCAGTCTGTGGTCTATATCGTACTGATTGGAGAGTAAAAGTACAAATAAGGGCAAAGGATCCCTTAAAATGGACTTTGATTAAAAAAAAACAAATTAAGTAACACAGCTACTAAAATGTTACTGTCCTGAAAGCTTACTTTTCATCTTCAAGAAGCTGAAAATAAATTAAAGTCATTTTGCAACCAGCAATTCAGAAATTAGCTTAAAAACATGTAAATACACTCCTTTCGTGTATGGGCAGCCGTCACAATGAAGGGTGAAAGGCTCCAAAAATAGAATCGTTGAATTAAAAAGATAAAGTTGTAAATGCTGACAGTCAGCAGCTGGGGTGGAGACGATAGACTACGGTTTCAGAGAAACACCATTATTCAGTACTGGTGAAAGAATCTCCCAGACATGTTCGTTTACTTTTCTCTCTCAGATACTGACAGATGTGCTCTTTTATTTCAATATTTTAACATATTTGTCCCTTTTTGCTCTTGGAGGCAATTTCAAGTATTTTACTCTCAGATGTGGCGTGTATTCAGTTGCAGCAACTGTGCTCTGCTGCCACTGAACCTCAATCTATAGTTTTGGAATTAAGTACCCTCACTTCCATAATCTACCATAATAGTGCCACTCCTTTAACTATATAACCAGCTGTGCTATATGTCACTTTGAAAAATAAACACAGATCAATAATGTTTAAAGGACTTTGCAATCTTTGTCAGTCTTTTGGATCATCAATCTCTCAGCTAACACATCACTGATAGTGACACCCCAGCACTGTTGTGACCTTTCAATTCTTTACATTCTCTATCCAATGACCTGTCAAACACAGACTACAGGAAACAGTGTCAAGTTTAGGATAGGGTTTGTTCGGTGATTCATCGGCAGCATTCATTTCACTTTAGTGACCTTTAACTGGCAATAATAGAGAAAGAGGATCTTCAGTTCTTCTGAAATTCTCCAGAGGGGGAATGACAATACTCTAACACAATGTGGCACCTATAACCATGAACTCTTTTCATTGCAATAATTCAGAGATTTCTTTCTTTATACTACATAAATGAATCACTAATGGATGGCCTAAAAGGAGAGTAACCATTTCTCTCAGTTTTATGTTTTTCTGCTTGCGAGATAATAATAAGGCTGGACAAATATTAACACTATACTGCTGAGTTCTATTGTATCGTCTTTAAAATGATCACATCCTCTTCCGACAGCTACAGTTTTATCCCTTTGAGCCAGGACGCCAGCTGTGTATTTAAAAAGCATTCCAGGTGATTAAAAGAGAGCTATTTTATTCTCGTAAATGGTCTACATTTGCCTACTAAGTCGGACCCAGTCATCCGTTCCTTAATGCCAGTCATATCTGTGTTGCAAACAATCCTGGAATACTAATAACACAGAATTAATATCTAGCCACTGCATTTTTAATCTAGACTGTTATCAACAGTTGTAATAAGTGTACAATATTTTAACTAATTGATTTTTCCAAGAAAATATCTGAAGCCTTGACTTAAGGCCATTAAACAAGCCCCCTAGTTAAGTATCAGGTTGGCTCAAAAGGGACTAGATTGAAGACCCATAATTTGTCTAAGACATTAATATAGCACAGACTATGTTGCCATTCCTTTTTCCAGTCTGCCATTTGTCCTCTGGTTAAAGAAATGTTAAAGAATCTATAGAATTATTTTGAAGATGCTCTAAAACCATAGTATTATGCTTGCACTTAAGACGTTTTTGGTAAAAACAGTTTTGCAGCACTGATGCTATTAGTTTTTTTATTCATTGTCATGAAGACTGAGTTTAATACTCTGCTCACCCCTCTCACAATATGGCTGTTTAGAGGCAGGTGAGAAGAAAAGAATAATAAACTCGCTTGCTAACACAGAAGTTATTAGTCTGACGTTCTCCTGCACTCCCAAGAAGTATTGCCCTATCAGAGAACAAGAGTATCTCTCCCACTGACTGTACAACCACTCCAATACAGCTGGAATGAAACCAAGAAAACTCCTCACAGGATCTGTAACTGTTACAATACAAAAGAGACCATTTAATGTCATTCTCTCACCTTCTTCACATAACTGAGCCCATTCTTCCTTCCCCGGTGTCAGCTTAATTCTTTTTCGAGTGCTTTAGTTGATTCTGCCTCCCACCTCCAGGCAGTGCACTCCAGACTTTAAGAACTCACCGTCTGATAAAGATTTTTCTCATAGTTCTTTTACCAGTAATTTGCAATCTATGCCTCTCGTTCTCAGACCTTTCACAATGGGAGCATTTTTATTCCTTCATTCTGGGGATGTTGGCATTGGCAACTAGGCCAGCATTTATTACACATCTCTAGTTGCCCTTGGAAAGGCGGTGGCGAGCTGCCTTCTAAGCTCATTGTGTTCCTTGGGATGCAGTTATACCCATGGTGTTTTTAGGAAGTCAGTTCCAGGATTTTAATCCAGTGACACTGAAGAAACAGCAACATAGTTCCACATAAAGACAGCGTGTGGTTAGGAGGGAAAATTGCAAGCAATGGTGTATCTGCTGCCCTTGTCCTTTTATGTGGTTCAGGTCATGTGTTTCAAAAGTGCTTTTGAAGCAGTGAGTCGCTGCAGTGTATACGTCGGTGGTACACACTGCAGCTATTGTACATCTGCACTGAATGTTTAGAGAGGAGGATGGTGTTCTAATCATGTAGGCTTCTTTGTTCGGAATGCTGTTGAGCTTCTTGAGTCTATTTGAAGCTCCACCCAACTGGGCAAGTGGATCACACCAGACTTGTGCCTTGTAGATGGTGGACAGGCTTAGGAGGACTCAGAAGATCAGTTACTCAGTCAGAATTCCTAGGATTAGATCTGCTTCGACAACCACGTTATTTATATGGCTAGTCAGGTTCCGTTTCTGGTCAACGATAACATCCATCATACTGATGATGGAGGATTCAGCACTGATAATGCCATTGACTGTAAAATGGGAGATAGTTAGATTTTCTCTTGTTGAAGGTCATCATTGCTGGTATTTCCGTGATTTTGGTTATTGGTCATAGACCAGCCCAAGCTCAGTATTCACCGTATATCAGTATGAATTTCTCAGTGTCTGAGGAGTGGTAATGGTGCTGAACAATGCACAATCATCAGCGAACATCCTCACTTTTAATTTATGATGGAAGGATTATCATTAATAAATTAGCTGGAAATGTTGGGTGCAAGACACTATCCTGAGGAACTTATGCAGAGATGTCTTGGAATTGTGTTGATGGACATCCAGCAACGTGAACCAGCTTATTTCCTGCTCAGTACAGAAACATAGAAGATAGGACCAGGAGGAAGCCATTCAGCCCTTCGAGCCTGCTCCACCGTTCTTCACAATCATGGTTGATTGTCGAACTCAATAGCCTTTCTCCCCATAACCTTTGATCCCATTCACTCCAAGTGCTATATCTAGTCGCCCCTTGAATACATTCAATGTTTTGGCATCAACTACTGCCTGTGGTAATGAATACCACAGGCCAACCGTTTCTTGGGTGAAGAAATGTCTCCTCATCTCTGTCCTAAATCGTCTATCCCAAATCCTCATACTGAGACCCCACGTTTTGGACACACCCACCATTGGGAACATCCTCTCTGTATCTACCCTGTCCAGTCCTGCTGGAATTTTATAAGTCTCTCTGAGATTCCCCCCAGCTCATTCGTCTGAGTTCGAGCTAAAACAATCCCAACCTAGTCAATCTCTCCTCATATGTCAGACCCACCATCCCTGGAATCAGCCTGGTAAACCTTCGCTGCACTCCCTCAACAGCAAGAGCATCCTTCTGCAGAAAAGGAGACCAAAACTGCACACAGTATTCCAGGTGCGGTCTCACCAAGGCCCTGTACAACTGTAACAACACATTCTGCCTCCAACCAATGAAATGTTTTCCTCCTGATCTCCAAATTACCTTGGGGTTTTGATAGTGCTCCTCAGTGCCACACTTAGTCAGATAATGCCTTAGTATCAAGAGCAGCCACATACGCTCACCTCTTGAATTGAGTTCAGATCATTTGTCCACCTTTAGATCAAGGGTATGATGAGGTAAGAAGCTAAAGAGCGCTGACAGAACCCAAACTGAACATGAATTGGCAAATTATTGTTGAGTAAGCATCACATGCTGCCTAAAGAGGGCTGACTCCAATATTGGTGGGTCTGGCACAGGTGGCAGTGAGATGGTAGAGGTCTCCCTTGAGGCTAGGTGCTGGTATGAGCAGGGTCAGAAAGATTGATATTCTGAACTTTTTACATCTTTATTTTTCTTATTTATTCCTCTGACTATAATGCTGGACTACTTATTTCCTTACTTTTCTAATTTTTCTTTGTTTCCTAAGAATTCGATCTTAAGTATCTGTAATGTGACGACCGTAAACTCTTCACTGTACTCATTTGGGTACATGTAACAATAAAGCTAATTAACCATAATAGCCTTGTCGATGGCATTTTCCATTGTTAGTTATTGATCAGGTGTAGATGATGGGGTGATAGTTGGCCGGGTTTGTCCTGCTGGTTGTGTACAGCACGTACCGCATTGCCCGGTAGATGTTGTTGAACAGATTAGTTAGGGCATTGTAAATTCTGAGCATAAGTCTTTAATATTACTGATGCAACATCGTCAGGGCCAATAATCTTTGCAAGTTCCAATGCCAGCAGCAGTTTCTTGACATCACATGAAGTAAATCGAATTAACTGAAGACTGATAATTGTGATGCTGAGTATTTTGAGAGGTCACTGGGATAGTTCATTTACTCAGCATCTCTGGCTGAAGATGGTTGCAAATGCTCTGCCTTGTCTTTTGTGAGGATGTGCTGGAGATCCTCATCTTCAAAATTGGGGATATTTGTAGAGCATCCTTCTTTGGTGAGTTGTTTAATTGTCAACTACCTTTCATGACTGGATGTTGCAGGACTGCAGAGCTTAGATCTAATCCATTAGTTGTAAGATCACTGGGGTCCGTCTGGTTCAGTTTTTGATCAACAGTAACTTCTAGGATATTGTTTAACAAAGGAAGTTCAGATGACATAAGAGCAATTTTTTAAAATGTAATTCATAATGTAGTTTTTGAATTCACTGCCTGTAGGATGTCAGTAACAGATTAAATGCTAGGCCTCATGAAGGATTCAAGATGTCAGGAGAGCAATAATGAAGTAGAATAACACTGTCTGGTGCAAACCTTCACAATATAGGGATTTCAGTAAGGCGTTCAACAAGGTTCCTCATAGTAGACTGGTTAGCAAGCTTATTTCACACAGAATAGAGGGAGAACTAGCTATTTGGATACAGAACTGGCTCAAAGGTAGAAGACAAATGGTAGTGGTGGAAGGTTGATTTCCACAAAGGGTAGTGGTGGAGGTCTGTGACCAGCAGTGTGCCACAAGGATCGATGCTGGGTCCACTCCTTTTCGTCATTTATATAAATGATTTGAATGTGAACATAGGAGGTGTGGTTAATGAGTTTGCAGATGACACCAAAATTGGAGGTGTGGTGAGCAGTGAAAAAGGTTACCTCAGAGTACAAGGGGATCTTGATCAGATGGGCCAATGGGTCGAGGGATGGCAGATGGAGTTTAATTTAGATGAATGTGAGGTGTTGCATTTTGGAAAGGCAAATCAGGGCTGGACTTATAGATTTAACGGTAAGGTCCTCGGGAGTGTAGCTGAACAAAGAGACCTTAGAGTGCGAGTTTATAGTTCCCTGAAAGTGGAGTTGCAGATGGATAGGGTAGTGAAGAAAGAGTTTGGCATGCTTGCCGTTATTGGTCAGTGCATTGAGTATAGGAGTTAGGAGGTCATATTATGGCTGTGCAGGACATTGGTTATGCCACTTTTGGAATACTGCGTGCAATTCTGGTCTCCCTGTGAAACTTGAAAGGGTTCAGAGAAGATATTCAAGGATGTTGCCAGGCTTGGAGGGTTTGAGCTATAGGCGGAGGCTGAATAGACTGGGGTTATTTTCCCTGGAGCGTCGGAGGCAAAGGAATGACCTTATAGATGTTTATTGGAGCATGGATAGGATAAATAGAAGTGAGAGGGGAAAGATTTAAAAGGGACCTAACAGGCACCTTGTTTGTGTGGAGGGTGATGCATGTATGGAATGAGCTGCCAGAAGATGTGGTGGAGGCTGGTAAAATTACAACATTTAAAAGGCATGTAGATGGGTATATGAATAGGAAGCGTTTAGAGGGATATGGGCCAAAAGCTGGCAAATGGGACGAGATTTATTTAGGATATCTGGTCAGCAAGGATGACTTGGACCAAAGGGTCTGTTTCTGTGCTGTATATCTCTTTAACTCTGTGACTGATTTTGCTAGCATTTTCCTGTGTATTACTAAAAAGACATGAGTTGCTAAAGATTTTCAAATTGCCGTCATCAGGATAAATGCAAGAATGCCAAATTGAAAACAAGGACAACAATTTACACCACAGGCAAAAGTGGTACTGACTGGCTGGCAGGTTGATTGATTAAGAAAAGCATTCACATGGAGAAAGCAATGGGGAATCACAGGCATCGCATAATCTGAATAGGTGCAAGGATTACACATATTCATTTTATTTGCATTGAACAGGTTGTTGCATGAATACATGCCAAATCTAGAAAGTGGAAATGAGCCATATTACAAGCTTGACTGATTAACTGAAATTGGCTGTTAGTGTAGCTATTAGCACACTCAAAAGTTGTTCAGCCAGTGTGGTTCAATTACAGATTCACATTTAACAGTAGACCTGGTTTTTTTGCAGTTTTTCAAACATAGGCTGGTTGAGGTCAATCTGTACTCTGTCTAGTATGAATAGCCAAGGGATGCGTTATTGTATCCAATCAGCCAGTCATTGGCATACATAGTCTTCTGTACGTCAGATCACGTCAGCACTGCAGTGACTATCACCTCTCAAACAGCAATAGCACTGAGAGAGTAAGTGCTTTGAACAGCACCCTGACTATGGCTGAAGCTCTTCACTGTAACTATTGAAAGGCTTTCAGCTTGTCAGTTTCTCTCAGTAGTCCTTCCCACAGTGCACTCACTTTGGAGAGCCTGGTGAGTCACTGACCAGTCAGGGAACTGGTGCCCTGGCTCTTTAAACACAGAATTGAAGCTTGAAGCAGGTCTTACAGTCTTGACCAGATCTAAAGCAATTTCCTGTTCACCTCAGAACCTAGTTGGGTGAAACACATAGGAGAGCTAAATTGTGTGGGGATCTTAATCTGATCTGACTTTTAGGAGATTTAACTCCTTGCAAATGCCACTCTGAGAAAATGTTATCCTTTGTTTCTGATAAGGAGGGGATGACTGCTATACTGATGTTAATGAATTGTTAAATTTGCAGATGGATATCGGAGGGGGAAGAGTGTCCGCATTGGTTTGGAATAGCGAAGGAATTGATGAATGGGATAGCAATAGAATGTTAAATTTGATCTCAGAATTCAATTGCAGTGGTAA
Source organism: Ginglymostoma cirratum (assembly GCA_024137785.1). Classification (NCBI taxonomy): domain Eukaryota; kingdom Metazoa; phylum Chordata; class Chondrichthyes; order Orectolobiformes; family Ginglymostomatidae; genus Ginglymostoma; species Ginglymostoma cirratum. The sequence goes on along the minus strand of JAHRHZ010000016.1, from coordinate 40,517,447 downwards.
TATGCAGTGTATCATATCATTGCTGGGTGTAGGCTGCAATTACCATTAATTTATTGTTACAGGATTGCAGTTTTAGCTGTCTGTACTCTGTTTTATAATTATCACATATTTACTCTAATATTAGTATTGTACAGATGTACTCACATCTAATAGTTCTGGGAGCTGCTTGCATTATAATCGCATAAATTATTATTATTGGTATGTGCATGCCTGGAAAATCACAAAATGTGAGAGGTAGAGCCGTACTTTAGTAAAGAATGTCAAGAGCTTGTACATGCTATTATTTTCTTTTAAAGAGCTATTTACTTGAAAACAATCTTAATAACTCAGTGGAACAATGAGAAGATGCACTTTATTCATAGCAGTCCAGATTGAAAACAAAACTATGGGTTGAATCCTGTAGGATTCTGCATGACATGGGCTGAGGTGAAATATGTTTCAGAATTGGATGACACGTTGTGTGAGGCCAATCTCATGAACATTGGGAGCATCTCATTGCATTTGTATGCTTTTTCCAAGCAGTGTGACATGTTTCTCACCAAACAGCAACAGTTCCCAATTAAGGCAGATTATAGTTTATTAAACACCTTATTAATGACACACCTCACCTCATTAATATTAAGCTTCCCATCTTATTGAACACGACAAACAAGCTGAATGTAGAAAATTCTCAACATGGAAATCAGAGCAGGTACATTAAGTCATGAGCAGTCTCCAATATCGATTCAGGGCCTTAAACACAATCAGTCAGCCACTCGGGGCATTCAGAGTCAGGATTCTCTCATATAAGGAGAGAAGGGCTGAATTTCGGGCAGCCCACTGCCCATCTTTTCTTTGATGCCGCATTGTGGGCTATTTGCTTCCTGGAATGAGAGAGAGCGGAAGGTATTACGGGAGTTGAAAGTGTGTGGCACAGCTGGTATTTTTGGTGAAGGTGGAGAGGTGTACCTAGCAAGTGAGTAGGCAGCACAGAGGGTATGCAATGAGAGTAGTGTCAGGGGTGGGGGAGGATGAGAGTGAGTGAGGAAAGATGTAGGAGATATTAGGGAGAGTGTAGAGCATGAGCCTTGGTGGGATGTGGGAACAGTAACAGAGATAGAATGAGTGTGAGGTACCAGAGAGAAGATTGTGGCACTTATGCTGGTGGAATGCATTAGGTCATTGACCACCTTCTTAGGGTGCTTGGCATTCCTCCAGTTGGCTGAGACTGCACTGACCCATATTGCACTCACCTGTATGTCACCCATCCAGCAAGAACTTTGGGTCTCTGCCCACAAAGTGCCCACATGTTGTGAGCCAAATGTCAGGGAACATGCAGGACAGCTCTGGACTGACAGTGTTTTCCAGGTGCACAGCTAGCTTTTAAACATGGTGCAGGAGCGAAGGGTGCAAATGTTTTGGCAGATAACTGCTGAATGGTGAATTATTCTGGGAATGACTCATGGTAAAATGGGGATGGAATCAGGAGTGAGGGACAGCACTGAGGTGAGTTAATGAGACGCATTTGATAAGAAACTTGATAAATCTCACTGGCCCTTGCAGTAAGTATCCCTCCAAAAAATTCAAAGCAAACTGCAACAAGCTGAAAAAAAGCATGAAATTTAGCTCAATGCTTTAATTACTGGTCTGAGTATTCCAACATTGAGACATTCAGGAGGGAATTGGATAATTATTGGATAGATACAGTGTGGGAATAAAGCAGGAGATTGTCATTAGTAATTTCATGTGCCGGTACAGGCATGACAAGCCAAATGGCCTCCTTTTGTGCCACAACACTTTTGCCACAAACAAAATAAAGATGACATTCAGGTAGAGAAGAATAGAGGTTGTCCAGTGCTGATCTTTTAACAAGGAACTAGAACATAAATTGGTAAAACTCTCTGAACAAGCATAAATGAAACAAAAACAAAATTGCTGGAAAAGCTCAGCAAGTCTGGCAGCATCTGTGAAGGAAAAAAGAGAGTTAACGTTTCGGGTCCAGTGACCCTTTCTCAGAACTCAGTTTTGATTTACAGCATCTGCAGTTCTTTTGATTTTTATTAAGCATAAATGAAAGATAGTTTCATGTCAGAGGTGCAGAGATGGCCATTTTTATAGGTGGAAACTCGTTCAGCCTGAGGGGTTTGATGGACAGCTGTAAAAGGTGAAGGAGACTTCGACATAAAAAAGTTAAGAGCGCAACCTGTTTATGCCCAAATTTCTGCATTCTGTTAAGCACGTAATTAACTTATGCCTAGATGATACACGTCTGTGAACTCAAATCCGGTGGAAAGTTTTAGGTTTGCTTTACATTACGAAGCTCTCATTTTGACCAGCAAGATTTTTGGGTCAGTGATGTGCAGAACAAATCTGGAGTAAAGCTCTTCAGCAAAACCTGGAGCATTTGACATTGTAAACAAAAATGTTTTGCGAGATTGGGTTCCTCAGCTTCGACCTGCTGAAAGGGTACAACTGGAAAGTGTTGCAAACTACCAAATAATAAACACTATAAAATCCGTCTTCAGAAATAATTCAGTGCTTCATTCTTAAATTTATGTTTCTTTTCTTTTGTCAGGATATTCCATCCTTCAGGTAATCATGGAAGCTGCCGTTCAGAATAACTGGCAAGTTACAGCAAAATCAGTTGGAAGCATCACTGATGTGATGGAATATAGAAGAATCTTTGAGGAAATGGACAAAAGACAAGAAAGAAGATATTTAATAGACTGTGAACTAAACAGACTAAATGCTATTCTGGATCAGGTAATTGCTGTTTGTGTAGTCCCTTTATTTTTAACAGAAAGAATTATTTTGTATTCATTGTGGTGGCATTGTGATCCTGTTAAACCCAGTGCTGGTAATGCAACAGTAGACTTTCTGTTCTAACGCAAAGCCACAGCCATCCTCGCATCCCCAGCAGACTACCTACTGATAATGTCCAATTTACTCAGCAAGAATGCTGTAATCCTGCTCTCTTTGAGTTGCTGCCTCATGTACACATTATAAGAGGATCACTCTAATAGCATTAGCGTTGGTGGTGCTGGTTGTGAAAGATTGTAAGCTCAATTGAATAATGTGGTTTTGAAGGTGAACTCACAAGGTTTATAGCCATGGTCTTAAGTGTTACTTACACTTACTACTCCTTTGCTTTTCACTGCAGCTGTAAAAATAAAAATTATTCTCTCTATACATTCTCTATAATCAGGCTAGCTTTTACTCACAGCTTCACTTGAAGTGATAACTTCTATTGCCTGACTAAAACGTCCTGATAAGATTGTTAGTTCTTCAGGTGATAGAAAAGTGGTAGAAGTCCACTGACATTTCACATAAAAATGACTGAAAAGGCAAGCTTTGTAATAGGAGGCAATCTGGTTTTTGATGTTGGTTTTAAATTTGAGGCAGCACCATTAGCCAGACTTTTGTCGCAGGTGTAATTAAAATCCCAAGATGGTTTTCAGTACCAGAATATAGCAGCACAATCTTTTGATGCCATAAAATTCATTGATCTTACATGAAGTTTTGTCATGCCTTCCTGTTAAATTTATCCCAATTGATGTATGCTGATTTATGTTGAACTACATTCATGAGAAATTGTATTCCGTAGAAATATGGACGTTTTTCTTCCATGCATCTAGCAAAAGTTACACTCCTGAGGACACGTGCTATAAATTAATTGGGTAAAAATTATAATTAATAGATAACCCTTCAATTTGCCAATAAAGACTGAATGTTAAGGAAAATGCCAGCACGTTATTCAAGCATCATGGGAAAGGGGTTTGGTTGTTGCTTTTAAATACTTGAAGGTAATGAATAAAGAAAAGAACAAAGAAATAGGTGATTTTTTTTAGAAGCTGATAGATTCAAAGTGTTAACCATTTACCAGCAACAAACATAGTCAGGCTCATAGATTAAAGTAGGGAGAGAAAGATAAAGCAGTGGTAATAAAAGGTTTACATTCTAAATCTCTGACTATACAGCAGGAGACAGACCCTTATAGATATTGGAAAGATTGAAAAGGTGAACTAATTCTAAATTTTGGAGAAGGATTTCTATGGAAACATTATTTTGTAACTCAAACTTCTCCTGTCCACTCCTGCTTTCCCACCGTGTTTGTATTTCAAAATGAGAAAACCAGTCTGAAAAGCCATGTACCATACTGCAGGCTGCCTACAAATTTCATGGGGTGGGTGGGATGGGGGTTCGGAGGGTGATAAATCAACAATTAATCTAGTGCATAATTTGGGACAGTCTCTAACATAGTGGATGCTGTCTTGACGGATTTTCAGAGGACTTTCAATACAGGAGATTATTAGTAAAAGTGAAAGTACGCAGAATCAGAGAAAGCCTGGTGTCATATATTGATAAATGGTCAGAAAGTTAGAAAATGGAGGGTTGGGATAGACAATACATATTCTGGTGGGACATGACAAGTTGTATTGTCAAGACATCTGTACAAAGTCCGACATTTTTCACAACACAGAATTAATGACATGGATGAGGGAAAAGAGGGATGAACTATAATCCGGGCATTCCTAGACCAAGAGGCCTGATACTAACTTGAAATTGGTCCTTGGGCCTCATGAGGAATTTACTCTTTTGTATATTCATAGGCAGATTGTACTGAGTGTCAGACCATTTGTGTTACTGACAGCTGTCTGATGATAAGTCCCAGGAGGAAGTTGAGGTGACAGGGTCAGCATAATGATTGGGAAGATGATTGCTCCTCCTGGTGCCACAGAAAAGATTTTTTCAGGCAAACCTTAACAAAGAGGATCTTTAATTGGTGACCAAAGGGCTCAATAAGTTTGAAGCAGAACATGGCAGATGCTGGTCCCATTTGGCATTCATTAATTTACTGAGGAGGAATCCTTCAAAATGATTCAACCCTTCATTTCATTTTTAGGCAACTTACTTGTTCAGATTGTCTGCCTCAGATACCCAATAAAAAGGGCCTCCTGAATTTAGCAATTGATCAAATGCCTGGGTAGTTTGGGCACAAGCTATCCCACTGCTAACTCTGTATGCATTGTCCCTTGTTCGCCACAAAATTGTAAATCTAAATTTGTAGATCACACTAAGGTAAGATACCTGGTGAAATGTGGAAGGAAATTACAAAGGGAAATAGACCGAATGGGACAAACCTATGGCAGCTGAAGCTTGATGTGTTCAGAGTGGGATCATCTGCTTTTGGTTCATTAGAAATTAATCAGAATATTTTCTTCACGGTACGAGGCAAGGAACTGTGAGGATTGCTGGCCAGTTACATAGAAAGGCCAAATGAATAAAACAGAGAGACAGGCCGACATAAGCGGGTGGTGAAAACAAATATACTTTCTACGCCTCTGATTATTCAGTAGGAGACAGAACCTTTCACCCAACAGCGTGTAAGTAAATCATTTAAAACTAGTGCACAGACTCAAAAATAAAACATCTTAAGAATGGATTGTATAGCTTTTTAATGCCAAATTGAGGAAATTGTGCAATAGTTGCAGACCTTTGGTCAAATCTCATCTGAAGTACAATGTTCGGTTTTGGAGTTAGTTCTCAGCAAAGAAATAGCTATGGAGGATTCTGTCCAACACTGAGTCACCAGAATGAGATCCCTGACTCCCTGCATTGACTCAACCATTTACAGTGCAATTCATTTTCACTCTGAGTAGACCTTAAAGAGCTGATTTGTTCAAACATTTTCACAGATTATTCTTTTCTTTTGTGGATAGGCGGTAAATGTTGGTAAAAACATCCGAGGCTACCACTACATGTTGGCTACTCTGGTAAGTGCTTTCTTTGTTTTGATTGAGTCTATGAAAGGACAGATCAAAAGGGTGGCTCAGTGACGTACGAGCTAGAAATTGATCTTTTAACTCTGAGTTTGCATCCAACTCAAACTCAGGATTTGCTGGCCACGTGGATCCAATTGAAATTAATTTAGTCACTCACTATCCATTGCCAAATGAATATTGGTCCACAACACCTAACTGCTATTAACCATTAAGCATTGAGACCAAAGGTTGTATGCCCGAAGCATGGGTGCAGTGAGATATATGAAAAATTGCATTAGTGCAATGGAGATACGTGGGACACATCATCAGAATGAGGAAAGAGTAGGAAGAAATTCACTCTGAACAAAACTGTGTTATAGCTCACAAAACAAAATACTTTGGTTTCTGACAATCATAAATAGAACAGAAAATGATTGAAATGCTGAGCAGCTATGGAGAAAGAAACAGAGTTAATGTTCGTATCCATGTCTTTTGAGTTAGAAATGTAATAAGTTTTAAAATATGAAGGGAAGTGGAAAAAGAACACAGGTGAGATCTGTTACAGTGTGGAAGATGGAAATGTTTAAAGGACAAAAGAAGCTGGCATTGCAAGGCCAAAGAGATTGGCACTGAGACAAGCAAAAGAAACGAACCATGCTTCCAAAGACGGTGTGCATGGCAAAATGATGGATAGCTGCCATTGCAGAAGCAAAAACAAGGGAAATACAAGCAAAAATCTAATCAAGCAAAGGGAAAGGAGACAAAATGAGGACAGAGGTTATCGCCTAAAATTGATGAATTCAAATGTTGAGCCCAGATGTTTGGAAATTCCCAATTGAAAGACAAGGGGCTGTAACTTACAGGGCGAGGGACACAGTCTGCAACACATGGCCCAACTGTCTCCCGCCTCCCGGAAGAAAAATTGTAAATTGGTAGACCTGACAGAACTCCCTTGTCTTGCTGTGGAGTGCTACATTGTTTAATTGTGAGACTTTTCTGTTGCTTTCTGGAGAGGTGCACTCTCAGAAACTGATGACCTTAAGCGGGAGGTGAGATTGCGAAGAGGGGACGCAGAAGCCTCAGCTGTGGGTAGGGGGAGAGGATTTAAAAGGCTCTGCAAAGGATGGAGAGAGGCTGCACTGTGATCAGAGGGACTGCACATGTTGAGGACATAGACTGGGGAGTGAGGACCTGCAAAATACGAAGAGAAGCTGCAGCTGGGAAGAGGACTTCCAAACAGTAGAGAGGAAATGAAAGGGGAATGAGAGGCTGTTGTGAGGAGTGGGTGTATGAAATGGGAAATGAGAACCTGAAATGACACAGGGGAGAATGAAGCTTCAAAGGGGAACAAACAGTTTTAACAAACTAGGTTTTAATGAAGAGTTGCAATTTTTAACAAAGAAATATTCATCTAACTCTGAACAGCAAAACTGAGGTAATGATGTCCTTGCAATTAACAAAGAGTGTTTCAGTTAAAGTTCAGGTCAGGAGCCACTACATGGGGGAAAATGTAATTGATATTCTATTGAACATTGGGTCAATTATATAATTTAATATTGAATTGTCTTATTTCATAACAATTTGCTTCTACGTGTTATCACATCTCAAAGTGTTTAACATACAATAAATTACTTTATATGCTGTGCTCTGTTAGAGATAAATATGGATTGATTTAGTTGTGAGTTTACTCATGGATGGCATGTTTAGGGTGATGCCCTTTTGTGTATAGAAATGTGTCAGTGTTTTTTATTAAAACCTTCTTTGCTAACTTATATCAGCTCTTTTGTGTGGATTTAAATACCATAGTGTCTAGAAAATTAATATCCTTGTGATTTTTTTGCTTTAAGTCGAGCAGTGATGAACTGAGGATACTGATGAATTCTAATTTTGCTTCTCATGTGATGTCAGACACCCATGATATAGTCACAAATGCAGAGGTATTGTTATAAAGTGAGTGCATACCTAATTAAGGAATTAGTGAGACTGAACAAGAAGCCCTGGAAACCCAAAAAGTGAAAAGGTTGGACTTCAAGAAATCCTAAAAGGACCCCCTTCATATGATTTAAAATATAATTTGAACCCTGAGGGAAAATGTACCTGGTGTAATTCTGGGAGGGCTGAGAGAAGAACTGCAGGTAATGGGTTATGTGAAACTGAGGGACTTCTTAACCACAATGGAGTGGACTCCACAATTGTTGAAAATTAAGACATATCAGAAGCATAAATATGAAAGATTAAATCATCAGAACAGATGCAACAGACATAAAGAAACTAGGAGAGTGAAATGGATTCTTTATAGGAAGCAGATTATATGGAAGTGTAGTTAAGGTGACTACAGGAGCAGGTGGGCTTACAATGAATATTTGAATTCCCAAGAAATTGGGATAGAAAAATTGAGAAAGGAAAAGGAAGAGTTGAAGTTGGGCCATAGGAAGATGAGAGGGATGGAAATTGAAAAACACAGTTGATGAAATGTTACAAGGGTAGATTCAGAAATATCATCTGTACAGTCATCAGTGTAATGGAAAAAGAGGTGCTTGGGTAGGACTGGAACAAGCACAGTGAAGAGGCAATGCGAAAGAACAAGCAAAATAGGACTCATGAGGGTACCTATTGCAACACCTCCATTTGAAGGAGGTGAATGGAGTTGAAGGAGGGTTTGTTGATTGTTCAAACAAGTTCAACCTGGCAGACGCCAGTGGTGGTGGATAGAGTTTGTTTGTACTTCCATTCAAGAAAGAATGGAGAACCCTAAGGCCATCTTCATGATGGAAGAGTTGTAGGGAAATTGTCTGAACGTGGTGAAAAGGAGATGTTTTGGAACAAGAAAGTGAAAATTGTTAAATTAACATCATTCCACATCTCATAAAATAATAAAGTAGTCCATTCCCACTTTCAGTAACACCTGAACCAGTTCATACTTGAACTTGTACGTGACAAGTGCCATTCATGCCACACAAGTATCAGACCATAACGATATCAAAGAAGAGAAACTAACCACCTACACTTGGACGTTCATTGACATTATCACCAATGAATTGCCCACCAATAACATCATGGGGAGAGTCACCATTGACTCGAAGCAAAACTGGAACAGACACATAAATACTGTTGATACAAGGGTAGGTCAGAGGTTGTTTATTCTGTGATGAATGACTTACCTCTCTACTCCCTAAAACTTGATGAGCATCGACAAACCATAAGTTAGAAGTGTGGTGGAATATTCTCCATTTAACTGGATGAGTGCAGCTCAAATCACACAAAAGAACTTGACTCCACCCAGGACAAAGCAGTCATTGCCAGTCAGTCCACCACTTTAAATATTCACATCTTCAACCACTGATGTACAATAGCTGCAGTGTGTATCATGTATAAGATGCGCTGCAGCAACTTGCTAAGGTTTCTTCAGTAACACCTCCAAAATATGCAATCTCGTCCACTTAGAAGAACAAGGGTAACGTACACATGCAAACACAAATAGCTGCAAGTTCCCTCTAACTCATACACCATCATGACTTGGAACTATGTGTCCATGTCTTCTTCATCACTGGATCAAAATCCTGAAACTCTCTATTTACCACTACCATATGTACCTACACCAAGCTGGCCACAGTGGTTCAAGGACCACCTTGTCAAAGGCGATTAAGAAAGTACCATTCATGCTAGCTTCACCAATGACGCCCGTGTCCCATTTAAAGGAAAGACCATGCTCCATCTTTTCATGAGCACCGCATACATTTTCTGCTAGGACTGAGAGAATTAAAACCAATTTTTCAACTTCATTCTTATGAATCATTTTCAACCTTGCTGTCTGTTTAGTTCTTCTTCATTTTTAAGTCATTTACCATCACTTTATTTTGCTTGTTCTTTCACATTGCCTCGTCACCTTGCATAAGTCAATTTAATTTTCCATTGGAGATAAAAGGTACTGCAGATGCTGGAGAATCCGAGATAACAAGCATGGGGCTGGATGAACACAGCA
>JAHRHZ010000016.1:40422436-40507324 GCA_024137785.1 Ginglymostoma cirratum | reverse complement strand
AACCCTTCTGATGAAGGGTTTAGGCCCGAAACGTCAAGTTTTCCTGCTCCTGTGATGCTGCTTGACCTGCTGTGTTCATCCAGCCCCATGCTTGTTAATTTTCCATTGCTCTGTTTTTGTGTAAAACTAAGGTAATAAGCAAGCGGTGCAATGCCAGAAAATTGCTTCTGCCGTTTAGCTAGTGCCATTTGACCAATCTGAAATAAACAGTTGCAATGAAAAATTTGCAACCAGTGAAGCCCAGAGAGCAACCTGAGCAACACTGCATGCTCCCTGTAAATTGTGCTTACCCTAACGCTAACCCTGTCGTACTATTGCAAAGCCATTGGCAATGTGCCATGCAGGAGACCAAAAGACAATGCTTCCTTCAAGATGTGTACATTTCCAGCTATAGTGCAATCTTAAAGGGACTGCACAGGACAAATAAAAATTAGACAAAACACAAATTGCACTGGTTGCAAATTACATTCTGACTGTCATGAGAGAGCCCTTCAAATTCTTAGAGGTGCACAAAGTTCTATCCTCGCAATAAAGTATTTAAGCATCACAAGACTGAGGGGAGACATATCAGCACCTCCAAACATCTAAAGTTGAACAAAACAAGGAAAACAAATCTAAGCACTGTTCAATTCTAACTTGGCCCAGTGTGATGCTCAGTTCAGAATTTGATAACCTCCAGTAAATGCAGGTAAATCAGGGTTTTTCCTCTGAAGGCATTTTCTCATCATTACAAAATGAAAAGTGTTTCAGTGTAAAAATAAATCACAGTTTAACTGCGTCCTGAAATTATCCGAGAAAATGCATCCTGCTTCATAATTCCTAAGATAACCACGGTGGGCAATTTCACAATTCACTGGGCAACTCAGAAAAATCTATAGAAATAGACGTTTGCAAATAAATGTTTTCTGTATTTTTATTTTGATCACTCCTGCTGTACAGTATAGGAATCCCAGTAAGGATTTTTAATCAGGCCTGAAGAAATCCTATCTAGTTTATTGCACTGCAGATATTTCACGATTGATATTTTGTCAGTTATTGGTTGAACCTTCTCAGCTCAATCATGCATGTGGTGCTTGCAAATGACTACGCTTTCTTTCTTAAACTAGGAAAGAATAGTTCATTGCCTCTGGTACAATATTGCCTGAACACCAACAGTAGCTGAGGTAATGTAACAAATCAAAACAGTGCAGATTTTACTAATTAGACAGCAAAGTACACAGCTTTGCCACATGTCAAAACTGACTGTGTGTTGCCAAAATCAGTCCTAAAGACAACTTTGAATTCATTAGTTGCTACAAAAACAGGTCTGAGTTTTTAATTGATAAATCATTGTGAAGCTTAGCTTTCAACTGCTGCTTGCGAAGCCCTTTCTTCGCAGCAGAACGGTGCTACCAACCTGCATGATGCTGCCTTTACTGTGCATTTTACCGTACTTCTCATTCATCACTAACCCTGTCAAATGATTCATTTACATGGTGAGCATAATGTTGCATGTATTGTTCTTCAAGACAATTTGTTTGAGAAATTGCATCTCAATAACTGAAAATGCCTAGTGAAACTAAAGATCCTTTATGCTTTGCTAATTCCTTGCTCAATATGTCCTGCCACCTTCAAAAATCTTTTCACATGAACCCTCAGGTCCCTCTGTTCTTGCAGCCTTTAAAACTGTGTCATTAAATCCATATTATCTCACCTGCCAAATTGCATCGTGTCACAATCCTCTGCATTAAAGTTCATCTGCCACTTGTTTTTCCATTCTCCTAACCTATCTATGTCTTGTGTCTGGAGTCATACTTATTATCTGCCTCTCCTCTGACTCACTGTGAGATGGGCAAATAGTTCTGAGGTGGGGGCTCACCAGACCCGAGACATTAACTCTGATTTTTTTCTACACAGATGCCGCCAGACCTACTGACCTTTTCCAGCAACCTCTGTTTTTGTTCCTGATTTACAGCATTCCACAGTTCTTTCGGTTTTTATTCAAATAGTTGGGGATTGTTTTAGAAGCAGTTAGACCCTCAGCTATGGGGACTAAATTTGTCTTAGGAAGTAATGTAATAGGGTTAATGGTAAATCAAAAACCTATTTTACAGTTTTCTTTTCCATTGTCTTTGGCAACTAGCAACTTCCAAAAGTGCATGGCAGCTACAAACACACACTTCAAGATTCTCAAATTTGTGAATCACATTCCAGCACGAGACAAATGTTCTAACCACAACGTCCAGTATAAAACAGATATGGTACAAATGTCAATTGTTATTCATCTGGCACATGATTCCATTCTTTTCAACTGTCAAGTTGCAGAATTCAGTTATTAGGACACAGGGATTTTTAGGTTATTTGATCGCTGAGAGGCGTCACAGTCGAGTGAAGTTTTATCCTAAACTAAAGTTCACAGATATGAACTGCACAACGCATTCCTGGGCAGGAAGTTAAGAAAGAAATCCTGACTGATTATGTTCTCCTGCGTGCTAAAGTCTCCGACGGAGGATGAAATCCAACTAACTGTGCAGTAGCTAGGGATCAAACCCAGAAGTTTTTATCTGTGCAAGTACGTCACATAATACTTTCACCTGCAGAAGGCAGCTGGAGAGTCAAGACATCATAGTTTTTTAAAAAAAATGAATAAAGCATTGTGTGGGAAAATAATTCATCAAGGTTGTGTAAGATAGTACTTTGTTTCAGTGGTTGAATTGTGCCTGTCTTCTTTGTTCATTGCAGGGCTTCTCTGACCTCGTACTTGATAAATTTATTGAGACAGGAGTCAATGTTACTGGCTTCCAGCTTGTGAATTATGATGATCCAATGGTGCAAAAATTTATGCAGAGGTGGACAAAGCTAGATCAGAGAGAGTATCCTGGAACTGCTGCCAGCACGTTAAAGGTATGGTCTTCACCCTGTAAAGTATTCAACTGTCTAGCATTGTTCTGTGTTACAAGTTCAGTAGAGAGTAGGTCACACCTCATAAGTAGAACGGTTGGGATATTTCAGGCTACCTTATTAATGTTTAAAAGATTCACTCTATAAAATAATTTGCAAAAATTCTGAAATCAGAAACAAAGAAAAACTGTTCAAAGTAACTATGAGGCTATAAAAAGAACAATGGGAATTTAGTCTTACACATAGCTTCAGTTAAATTATAATGAAAAATGTGTCATATGCTCATGTATTAGACAATATGTTTAAGTCTTTAATTGCCATTTGAAGGTATGATTTTGTTTTATATGTGAATCATTGAGATGGCTAATACGGTAGCTCATTCTGGGGAGCATGGCTGCCATGATCCCATATTCCTGCCCAATGAGTACTGACTGGCATCACAAACCTCTTACAGATTTAAGTTCTTCTTCAGTCTCTCACTCCACTCTCAAACTTTCAGTGTCTTTCAGAAGATCCCAGTCTTCTATTTCTCTTTTTCAGGGTTTCAGTTTCCCACTGTTGTCTCCTGCTGTTGGTTTTCTGTTTTCCTTCTTTACAATCTTGGCCCCTGGTCCTTGTCTATAGTGGCAGCAAATTGTCAAACACTCAGCACAGATAAAAATCACATTTGCATTTGTTTTCTGGGGAATGCAAGACACTCTAAAAAGTGACATTCAGAAAAGAATATGACAGTGTTTTGGCAGTTGATCAGAGCTGAAAAGCTACAGAGATCTCCTCTAGACAGCAAAATGGATGTCAATAATAAGATTTAGGCATAGATCGCGTGAAGAAGACAGGAGTCATCAAAGCCACTTTGAGCCTTAAAAAAGGGGAAGCCTGGTGGATCCAGGGGCTGGTTCCAAGATGGTTCCAGGGTGGCTCTAGTGTTCCAAGGTCATGAGTACCTCGTTCCAGAGTTAGCCAGAGGCAGTTGAAGAGTTCTGAAAATGATAACCAGGAAAAGATACCACTGGAGATACAATGCGGGAGCCCTGAGAGTGAGAAGTAACGAGAACGGTCCCAGCATCGTGTAAAAAGGATAAAAAGACCAGAAGAAACTAACAAACCATCAAAGGTAACAGAATTCAAGGAGAAGGGAGAAATCTCCTAAGACATCAGAAGGAGGCCACCAAGAGGCAACTAACCTAGGAAAAAGTCCCAGGCAGTGTGTTAACACTGCATGGAGGGTCCATGTAAGTAAGGCTATGAGAGGCCTTAGGAGAGATGAGAATGGATTGCAATTCAGCCAGGGAGTTAATGTTGGAACGCAGCCCAAAAGATAAGATTGAAGCACCAGGAAATGAGCAAGTGTTTACACAGAGCGAAATTGGAGGGTGTTAAAAAGTGGAGTCTTTCAGTGAAGAGTGAATACCCCTGGGAGGAAAATCCAAGTATTAACAAGATTTTTGTGGTTTACAGTGATTATTGACATCTGGGTGAGGTTGCAAACAAATTCTTGATCGTATCTGCAGTTTACTGTGCAGGGTATTGTGTTTAACCCCAAATCCAATGCAGTTTTGTGGCTTTATTCTATCAGTAGTGATCTGAGATCCCAAACATCTTTTTTGTTTAAATAAAAGCTATTAGTCCCTTACCAGAACTCAACTAAACTTGTAGGTCTAATCAGGGATCATAATGCTTGAGTCTTGTTCTAGACTAATGTGGAGCAAACAGATCTGAACTACAGTAGTGATTCTGGTTTGCATTCCTGCCATTGATCTGTACCTTCACTCACCAAGTGTTTTCAAAGATTTCAAGTCGTCCACATGTTTTACTTTTAAATCAAGCCAACTGCAGTAATATGCAGACATGGCACTATCTGGAGGTGTTTCATGATACATCTTTAAATGTGATTTGGCCATTTCACACTGAAATTATAACAAGAGATACTGCCAATGCAAAGATATACAGCATAACTGACTTATAGAAATGCATAATTTCAGACAAACTTGGTGCCTGTAGATGACTGAAAAATAACATAGTTATGATGGGAAACTTACAATCAATTGGGGTGGCACAGTGGCTCAGTGGTTAGCACTGCTGCCTCACAGGGCTAGGAGCCTGGGTTTGATTCCACCCTCAGGCGACTGTCTGGAGTTTGTACACTCACCCCGTGCCTGTGTGGGTTTCCTCCCACAGTCCAAAGATGTGCAGGTTAGGTGGATTGGCCATGTTGAATTGCCCATAGTGTTTAGCAATGTGTAGATTAGGTGGGCTATAGGTGAATGTGTCTCAGTGGGATGTTCTGAGGGCCAGTGTGGACTTGTTGGGCCGAACGGCCTGTTTCCACACTGTAGGGATTCCATGATCTACGAATTAACTCGTTTGAGTTCAGTTGTCTGATGTTAGTTACTAGGTTGTTTGTGTACGAACCGTTAACTATCATTTACATTTAACTCAGGAAATGTTGCAATATGTGTTGCAAGGTTGCAATTGTAACATACATTAAATTAAAATTGTTTAAGCAATCAATTGATATGTGCAGTTGTCCATTTGATTTGCACCTTTTTAAAATAGCACACAAAGCAAAGACATTCAAATTTATTAATAACCTTATTACTAATTATTAGTATCGTACAATACAATTTCAAGATGTTTGAGATATATTTGCTATAAGACTTTCCATTCAATTAAAATATAAAATACAGAAAAGATTCAGGAAATGGGATTTAGCTTAGACACAGTTTCTCTGGTGCCTTAGCTCTCACATTTATGCTTCAACCTTCGCAAGATTTTTGTTTCTACTGTCGAAAAATCTATTCCAATCATTTGTCACTAACAGCAGCTCATGCTATTACCAATGGCCTGTACTGCATTGAAATAAATAATGAATGATTATCAACATGATGAAAATGAGCAGAGGGCAAAATTGATACTTCAAAAATTTCTGATCATAGGAAAAGGGCACTGAGGATTAGGTCTCCCAAAATGTCTTTGGAATTTAACTGCAGAGCTGCTTTCAAAAAAAAATTCTGCAAGGCTTCGGCACACAGACAGCCTGATTGACAGGATGAAGGTCTTTCTGGCTGGAAATCATATTCACAAGGTCAAAGCCTAAAAGCGTACTGGGGAGTCTCTGTGCTGGTCCTGGTCATAGATGCAGGACCAGATGTGGCTGAGGGGATATTGAGGCTACATGTAGGTTCCAGATCACACAGCGGGGCACAAAGAATGTGAGCACAGGGTGAGTGATGATAGGATTCAGTGCAGCACAATCACAATAAAGGCTTAAGGATTGGAAGGTGATCATGGGGTGAAGGGCAAGGGAGCTGCATTGTAGTTCACTGGAAAGCAGGAAAGTGAAGCAGACAGTTTAGTGTTAGCTTGTTGGGCCTTTGTAGCACTTAGTTCCTGGCCTATAAGCAGTGCTGTGAAGTCACTTACCTCATAGATTAAACCATTCTCGCCTCCATTAAACTGTCAGGTTTCCCAGAGGCCCAGGAAACCAGGTCAGCTGCAGTTAAAAATGGAATGACTGTAAGTCTGCAACCTATTTTAGTGTTGAAACGACCAAGCCAGTTCTTATAAACTATTTGGTTCCCCACATCTAGTTCTTACTTTGGTTAAGACCGGAACTGGTTGAGCTCCATTTCCATTCAAATTATCTTGCCTCTGATGTGACTTGAATCTGTACATTTTCAGGAGTTTCGATTCAGCCTTTTGCGTCAGCCATTTGTTTCTTGCAAGCTCATGAATCTTTAAGCAAGTATAGAGTAGAATATCCTTTTATTGTCATGTTGGAATCAGATGCAAAATTAAATAGCTTTCATGGCACAGCTTCAAAGAGGATAATATCGAGATTGCGTATAATTTTAATCAAACAGAAGTAATCAATCCTACTCTGTGACTTCAGCAATCTGAAGGCTGATGGTCAGTAAATGTAATAATTTCCAATCTCTAAAATAGGTGAGTTCTTGCAGGCCTTGACATTACACCTACCCACTTGATCAATCCCGTAACTGCATTTGTCTTGGCTGTCTGCTCGGGCTGGTTTTCAGTTAGAGACATCACCTCCTGCCAATGGGACCAGAAGGCTGTGGTGACCCAGAGCTTCATGTATGATGTCATAGTGTCAAGGCTTGATTAAGGGCAGGCACCTGAACTGGAGTGAGCTGGAGTGAGTTCTGCAATATCAGTCACTTCTTTACAAGTTGGGCAAGTCGATATGATATTGAAGCAGCTCTGAAGGAACAGGGGAAGTGTCCTGGTGGCTGTGTGGGTGGAAGAAATGTTTGAAGCTTGATTAAACATGTGGGTGTTCCTAAGGCTGTCAGAGAGCAGAGGGAAGTCCTATTCCTTGACACAGGCAGGAGGAGACAGGCAAGGCAGAACAAGCAGACTGGTGTCAACATTGCCTGGTTGATGAAAAGAGATCAGTGACCTGATGAATTCTAACAAGGTGAGTGAAGTTATTCTGAGGTCTTTGAATGTGTCTGAGGGAGAATAAAAGTTAAGAGACAGGGTTCCCCAATCTGTCAGTGAAAATGCTCAGGCTGTACAGCCAGTGATTGATTATTTGCAGGAGGCTTGCCTGTATCACCACATTGAACTGTCAGGCTGCTACCATCTTTTGATGGTGACTAATAACGGGAATGCATGAACTTGCAGGAGAGGAGAGCTCATATTGTTCAGTAAATATGCAGAAACAGAGGAGGACTGCCTTCCAGGCCATCCTCACTCCTCCAGAGAAAGAAATGGTGGAGCTGTTGGAATGGAGGCAGGCCAGGCTATTATGGATGGCAAGTTGGGTTTGGGACTAGAAGAGAGTGTGGCCTAATGAAGGAATTGAAAAGACTGTGGTGACAGCAGAGATTCAGATGCTGCATGATGAGAGGGATCTGTTGGAAAGCGTACTGCACTCTTATCAGCCTTAAAGGACCATAAGAAATAGGAGCAGGCCATTCGGCCCCTCGAGCCTACTCCACCATTCAATAGGATCGTTGCTGATCCAACATTCCCCACATTAATTTTCTTATCCTTTCCCAGTAAACCTTCATTCCTGCACTGATCAAGAATCTATCTCAGCCTTAAATATACACAAGGACTCTATCCCCACAGCTGTCTGTAGCAAGGAGTTCCAAAGATACTCAACTCTCTGAGAGAAGAAATTCCTCCTCACCTCAGTCTTAAATTGGCACCCTTTTATTCTGACACTGAGCTCTCTGGTCGTAGATACTCCCATGAGAGGAAACATCCTGCAGCATTCACCCTGTTAAGCTCCTTAAGAATCCTGTATGTTTCAATGAGATCGCCTCTCATTCTTATAAACTCCAGTAACATCCCAACCTGTTTAGGCTTTGCTTATAAGACAGTGTCTCCATATCTGAGATTATTTTAGTTAACCTTCGCTGACCTGCCTTCAAGGAAATATCTTTCCTTAAATAAGGGGACCAGAACTGCTGCAGTACTCCAGACGTGGCCTCACCACTTTGTACAGTTGCAGTCAGACTTCCCTACTCTTTTACTCCAACCCCTTTGAAACAAGCGCCAACATTCCATCAGCCTTCCTTAATGCCGGCTGCATCTGCCTGCCATCTTTCTGCGGTTAATGCGCAAGTACCCTAAGTCCCTTTGTGTTGCAGCTTTCTGCAGTTTTTCTCCACTTAAATAATATTCTGTTTTTTTTTCTCCCAGTTATTCACATTTTCTCACACAACACTCCATTTGCCAACTTTTTGTCCACTTACGTAACCTATCAGTATCTCTGTAAACAATTTGTATCCCTCTGGCAATCCACCTTTCCACCTATTTTATCAGCAAATTTGGCTACAGTACATTCACTTCATTCCTTCAAGTAATTAATACATATTGTAAACAGTTGTGGTCCCAGCGCTGACCCCTGTCAGTGCTGTGACCCACTGGTCACAGGTCACGAATGCAATAATAGAATCCCTATAGTGTGGAAGCAAGCCATTCAACCCATTGAATCACATCAACCCTCAAAAGAGCATACCATTCAGATAATCCCTCCTCAATTTATCCCCGTAACCTCACATTCCCCATAGCTAATGCACTTTGCATGCATATCCCTGGACACTATGGGCAATTTAGCATTGCCCATCCATCTAAACTGCACATCTTTGGAAGGTGGGAGGAAACCCATGCAGACACAGAGAGAATGTGCAAACTTCACACAAACAATTGCCCAAGGCTGGAATCAAACCTGGATCCTTGGTGCTGTGAGGTAGTAGTGCTAACCACTGAGCCACCATTCCACCTTTAAAGAACACTGCATCCCATTCGCTGTTTCTTACCTATGAGCTAATTCTCTATTTGTGCCAATTTAGTACCTCTCATACCATGGCTCTTATGTTATGACTTAGCTTTTTGTGAGACATCTTGTTGAATGCCTTTTGGAAGCCTAAGTACAATGCATGTACTGGTTCCCCTGTATCCAGTCTGGTTGAGACTTGCTTGATTAAATTATTCAGACATGATCTCCCTTTCATCTAGCTATGCTGACTCTGCTTGACTGAATTATGATTTTCCAAATATTCTCCTATTATTTCTCTAATATTTTATTCCCATACTTTTTCAACAATAGATATTAGGCTAATCAGTTTATAGTTACCACTTTTTGCCAGTCATCAGGACCAGTGACTTAGCTATTTTACCCCTAGTAGTTTGTCAGATACTGTCTCTCTAGTGACAGTGGTGGTACTTAATTGCTCCCTTGTATTCTTTAATATTAATGGAATGTTTAAAGTATCTTCCACCATAAAGATTGATGAAACGTATGTTTAACTCTGTTTAACTCCTCTGCTACTTCCTTGTTCCCCATAACCAACTTCCCAGATTCATTCTCTAAGGGACATATGTTCACTTTGACTTCCCTCTTCCTTTTTATATATTTAAAGGAGCTGTTACTTTCAGTTTTATATTCATCATTAGTTTGCCCTCATAGATTTTTTTCAGTCTTCATTATCTTTTTAGTCTTCCTTTGCTGGGTTCTGCATTTATCCCAGTTTTCAGGGCTATCACTGACTTTGGTCTCTATATGCTTTTTTTTGCAACTTAATACTCTCCTTAACTTCCTTGGTTAGCCATAATTGGTTTAACCTTCTCTTAGTATCTTTCCTCCTTCCTGGGATATATTTTGGCTGAAAGTCTTGAATTACCTGCTTAAATCTTTCAATAACAGCTATAGGATCATATTCATTTACCTCGATTTCCGCCATCAGTCATTGTTCTAGGTGCTTCGTGCATTAAGAAACAAAACATTTAAGTTTGTTCTTTTATCAAGTTTCCCTGCAAGTTTACAGTTCCTTGATACAATATGACATTCACACATTCTGTCCCTTCCTTTTATCTTCTGGTAAGTATAAATCTCATCACTAACGTGCAATCCTACCTTCTCCTTTGCCTTTGATTTTGTTTTAAATTTTCCATGTAACTGAACCAACTCCCTCCACTATTTAGTTTAAAGCCCAAGTCATGCAGTGCCAGGACTGTGGTCCCAACATGATTTAGGTGGAACCCATCCCATCAGAACAGCTCTCTCCTTAGCCAGTAATTGTCCCAATGTCCCATGAGTTCAAACCCATTTCTCCAACACCAATCTTTGAGCCACTTATTTACCTCTTTAATCTTATTGACCCTGTGCTAATTAGCTTGTGGCTCAAGTAGTAATCTGGAGATTAATACCTTTTTGGTCCTGCTTTTTAATTTGGCCCCTAGCTGCTCATATTCCCTCAGCAGAATATCTTTCCTCTTTCTGCCTATATCATTGGTACCTACATGGACCACGACAGCTGGATCTTTCCCTTCCACTCCAAGTTCCTCTGCAGTCCAGAGGAAGTATCCTGAACCCGGGCACTGCAGTCTTTGGAACTCTCAATCCTGGCCACAGAGAACAGTGTCAGTTCCTCTGATTATACTATCCTGTATCTGTAGCCTCTGCTCTCAGCCACACAGGGAGAAAGAATCTCAAATCTATTAGATAAGCTTAAGGGCTGAGGCTTTTTCAGCACTACCTTCTGGAATCCTGAACCTGCCTTGCTTGTGGTAACATCCTCCTGTCCCTGACCACTGACTGAATTCGAGGTAGTTAATCTCAGAGGTGTTACTGCCTTCTGATACACAGCATCCAGGTAACTCTCTCCCATTCCCTGATGTGTTGCAGAGTTCAAAACTCAGACTCCAGCTCTGAGCTAGAGTTCCTCAAACAACCAACATTTGCTACAGTTGTGGTCACTATGAACCACAGTGGGGTGCACCAGCTCCCACCTCATGCAGGGCTATATTGCTCATTCCTGCATCTCCAATTTATTCATTTAGTTCTTAATTTGTTTTTTAAAGATTTCCCACTGGCCTTTTAGTTTGTTATCTGTAAATATTCCCCCACATTTACCTTTGATGAAAGTAACCTGTAATAGACAGTCACATTAGCAGGTATCATCAACCAATAAGCTTGTGGTTTTCCTGTGATGTTGTAATTTGCTTCGTGCTGGGTTGTCCAATCCTGGACTTCAATTTATCCTGTTAAAAAGGCTTTACAATCTATGAACCAAAAAAGCAAGCAAAAAAAAACCTCTTCACCTCTGCACCAAATTCCCACACTGTCTCCAAAATGCCTGGATTATATACTCACTCAGGTTGTAACTCACTCCAGATGTGATTTCTATTTCCTGACCATGTGAAGCTGACTGATCTGCCACAAGTATGGGGAAGGCAGTAGCATAGTCACTTCACTAGTAATCTAGAACCCCAGGTTAATGATCTAGTTAGTTAAAAGGCTTGGATGCCAACATGAATATAGAATGAATATAAGTACTGGCAGCAATTCTTTTACACTCAAGAAATGTGCATTATTCTCACATAATTTTCAATGAGAACTATTGAACTACATTTCCTTGTTAGGTGTCTTTCTGAAAATTAAATTCGGAAGAGTCTACAGGTACAAATTGTATATGGCCTAACAGAGAGAATAAATTTAATAGGCAAAGTATTCTTGAAATGCTCAATGTTTTAAGATTTGAGTCTCATAAAGGACGATGGATTCCATAAAAAGGGCAATACAATCCACAGTCCCTTGGCTCCAAATAACATAAAATGAAATTTCCAGTCTTCTGACCAAGGTTCCCATTTTACTGCCAATTCAGCTATTTAATTACAGGGACATTGTGAAAACTACCAATTAAAGGTAGCATTTTCAAGTGCAAAGAAAGGCATAATTATACCCTATTTCCAATCAAACAACTGCTGTGCAGATACATAGTGATTGCTTGCTTTGATACAAAGCTGTAAAGACCAATATGGATTTATGTTGATGCCAGTTGATGATTCTGGAAGCCATCCTGCTGAAAAACATAACATTGTATTGCCTATGTCAGTCAATCACTCAATTCCACAGAGCAATGCTGCAGCCAGATTGTATGTAAGGTGTTGGAAATTATATGAGCAGTGCAACAGTTGCACTTGAACATCTGTGGTTGACAATTTATAAGGGCTAATTTTTAGCTTTGCCATCTGGGCAATAATGTGATGCTATTGCAGTACTCCTTTGGTTTTCTACACCTGATGTAATTGCTGCAGCTGATATCCAAAAATTCGTCTCAAGCTGTAAACAGTGTTTACACACAAATAAATGATACAAGTGAAAGACCAGTTATGATTTGTCTGACAAAATCTATCCATCCATGGAGAAAGTCATCATCCCACATGACAAATGTATGTTTACCTTAATGGAACTACAAGATTGAAATATATCTCTTAACCACACTGGCAATCAAGGAACAGCTGAAACCAAAGGGCTCTGCAGACCACAGTGTGTTTTACAGTTGTAGATGGTGAGATAGAAGAACCTATCCTGAGATACCTCAGCTATCAGGCAACAATTATCAAACAAAGTACAGCAGTGTCAACCATATAGTCTCCACCTCTTGATCCAAAGTACACCTAGTACTGATTTTTAGGAGCTATTTCCATCAACAGTAAGTACTGTTTGATATTTCAAATCTGATGAAATGATCTGATTTGCAGTTGAAATAACAATTAATTCACAACTTGACAATAGTTTTTTTTTGCAAAATACAGAATTCCAGAGGGGTTACTATCAGAAAACTGCCCATTTCATCATCGAGTAATTCATCAGTTTGCAGAACACCACAACTAGGAGCATTAAATCTCATTGCTGAAGGATTCGCATGAACGATCAAAAAGTGAATCCAAACTGCTCATTTGAACATTGGATCTTGGTAGCAACAACTTTAGATCTTCTCTGTCCCACATCACTCTTCCTTATTTAAACACAAATTGAGTTTCATGTTTTTACTTCTACCTGAAATGAAATTTAAAAAATTTAAGAAAATACACTAACTAAAAATAAAACAATTTGCCTACACCATAATTCACTGGTTCAGTTCCATTCAAGCTTTTCAAACAGCTAGAAATGCATTTTCTTTATGATCAGTAGTATGTAATGCATTTGAAACACTGTTGATAGTTACTAGTTCTGAGCCCCATAAATGAAGACAATCATTGTTCAAAACAAGCACCTCTCACAACTTTATTCTCAGGAACAGAGGTCCCCTCTTCATAATTGAGTGACTATTTGGTTTACTAGTGACTCATGAAATTCCAATGGCAAGTCAACTATGTATTCCGAACATAACACACAGACACATGAAACAGGAATTTAAATAGGCCATTCGTACCTTATAGTTTCTCCACCATTCAATAAGGTCACAGTGGATCTAGTTGTGTTTTGAATTCCACATCCTCATCTACCCGCGATAACCTGTGTTTTTTTTAACTCTTTCAGGGGATATGGGGTTTGCTAGCTGGGTCAACATTTATTGCCCATCCCTAGTGTGACGATGTGATGCCTTTAAGAAGTGTATTTTGTCCTTTTTTTTAATGAAGAAAGGTTGAGACAGAGAGCAGTCTGCTCAAAGCCAATAAAGTAACAGCTTGTGAGGCCTTGGGTTTTTTTTTAAAGTTGGAACAACAGAAGAAGCCTGAACGGGTAGGGTCAAACTCCCGCTGAACCAAGATTTTTAGTTTTAGCCTGCAGCAGTTACTGGGATCTTGAAGCTGGATGTGGAAGCACTTATTCCGCTTGCTGTTACAGCTAAAACCTGAAATTCTCTTCCTGGTGCTAGAATTGCACGTGAGACAATCTGTTTCACTGAATTTGCCTTTGCCAAGGGTGTGTTTATGGGATGTTACTATGTTGGAACAGTTAATTTATTGTTAAGCATTTCAATAGAGTTATAGTTAAGCTGTTGCTTTTAATTTTATTTTTTCTATATTTTAGTGTAAAAATAAAGTGTGTTGTGCTTAAAGTCAAACTCAGTTTGACTGATCAAATTATATCTGGAATGCCATGCCTTTAAAATAAGGAGATAGCAAGAAATGCAGATACTGGAGTCAGAGTCTACATGTCAACAGATAGCAGCATTCAAAATATTTATTGGAGTCTAGTAAATTACTGAAGCCTGTCTGGGGAAATGGCAGTGGCACCATGGACCATAACCAACTACCATTTCTCAAAATGACAGCATTCATCCTCTTGTTTTGCTCCATGTGATATCTGTCCATTATCCAAATCATTCTGTATTCAAAGGGGATTTGAGACTACTACAGCCTACCAGCATTTTTAAGGGAGCATTGGATTAAGCTCCAGTGCTAACAGCACTGACATTATTACGGCATTACACTCTGACTAATATTGTAATCTATCTGCAAACTTCCAAAGGACTGATCCTAAAATACAAAGCCATCATCAAAATGGCATCCTGGCACAAACTATCACCAGAAATGTGTGCACCACGTTGAACACTTTGGAAGTGAAGCAGCACCTGTCACACAAAGAAACTGAGCAGTACAGAGCCAAAATTTGTAATCACGGTTCAACAGTGTGCATATTTTGGATCCTTAGCTGTCTAGCAGAAATTTAAGCATGAATCTACAGTGGTCTACATGTTGAACACAAGTATATATCTCATCGCACATACTCAGAACCCAAAAGTTTACCAGGATGTTGCTGGGAATGGAGGGTTTGAGTTATAAAAATAGGTTGGATAGGCTGGGACTTTTTTTACTTCTGTGGATTATAGAAGATTGAGGGGTGACCTTATAGAGGTTTATAAAATCATGCAAATATAGTTAAGGAGAGTAGCTAGGATAGGGGAGTTCAAAACTAGGGGACATATTTTTGAGGTGAGAGAAGAAAGCTTTTAAGTGGACATGGGGGGCAACTTTTCTGCACAGAGAGTGTGGTTAGTGTATGGAATGAACTGCCAGAGGAAGTGGTGGATGCAGGTACAATTACAACGTTTAAAAGACGTTTGGATAAGTACATGAAAAGGAAAGGTTTGGAGGGATACAGACCGAATGCAGGCAAGTGGAACTAGTTTTGTTTGGGACCATGGTCGGCATGGACAGGTTGGACTGAAAGGTCTGTATCCAGGCTGTATGACTATGACTGTCCAAGGACACAGGCTAAATCCAACCCATATGCTCCTGCAAAAGAAAATCTTGTACATATTTTTGTGGTAGGCATATTTCACAATGCAAAGGAGTGTTTACTGGAAAATGCAATGCATTAACTGAACCTGCCTATATAACCAATCATTCAGGAGATTGCTGATTCTTCCTGGCTTTTAGGATAGAGTAGATGAAACAACATGTTGTAAAGTGGGAGACTGGGCAATCAAAAGGAACTGTCAGTCAATGCCTATATTACTGAATGTGATTCCATATTTTTCAAGTACATTTATAGAAAATTGCTGGCTAAGAAATCTATACATATGAATATTTCTGAAGAAGGGTCTAGGCCCGAAACATCAGCCTTCCTGCTCCTCTGATGCTGCTTGGCCTGCTGTGTTCATCCAGCTCGACACCTTGGTATCTCATATGGTATCTCACTGGTGTCTTTACAACAGTAAGGTTTACATGGCCAAGATGTCACCTACAAAAATTGTACATTCAGTAGAAAGCTAAGCGATGACTAAAAATAATTAAGGAATTTACGAAGGAATCATGATTTTATGTTGAATGAACAGATGTTTACTCTGTTTACTCTAGATCTAATCATGTAATGCTTATTGCCCAAGCCATTGATACATATCAGGTATATCCTAAAGCACTGGGGATTCACCATTGGCGCCAACAGCCTGCAAATCAGACACCTCTTAGGCTAATTAAGTCCTCATAAAATGTGTTATTCATGTAGTTTCAGTGCCTAATCAGTACTGTTGGAGATCAACACCACATACAGTTTAAAAAATACTTGGCTTAATTGACCGTAATACCTTGTGTTTCTCAAAGAGGAGGTTGTTTGGTGAATACATAGTAACCGAACATTATGAATGATGCAAAGCCAAATTAAATCCAGATGAGCAATGAAGTAATAACAGAAGTTCATAGAGTGGAGAAGCACTCAGAACGAGCATGAACTTTACAACTAGTGACTGAACTATCTCAAGATGAGTGTCAAGCTTTTAGCTAGGCAATGGAGGTCAGTTCAGCACTGTTTTTCTTGGTTACAAACAGATTGAGACATTGCTATAATCCTAGGTAACTTCATTACTGGACAGATTAGTTCCCAGGCTGAAAGCTGGCATTTTAGATCTTTTGTTTTTGGTTTTAATGGGATGGTCACTGAAACACAAGCACACGTGCTGCAGCTTATTACAATAAAATAAACTAAACTTTTTATGTATAACAGATTTAAAGGTTTTGAAACATGTGGTTAAAAAATAATGCCATTAATCCCAAAAGCAGTCCTTTACAGTACTCATGCCAGAGAGAATTCCCTTCTCTTTCTCATCTAAAAGGTCGTATTTTTAACTGTGGCTTCAGTTCCCAGTTGAGAGTCGGTTAGTTTCTTCATGGAGCCTTCTTACAACTGAGCTGTACATAGCTTCAAATAACTTCTTCAGAGTTGCAACCAAACGCTTCGGGTCTGGAACTTTAAACCGAACTATTTCTTGTTAGTTCTTAGTATTTCTTAATGTAACCTATTTCTTAAATGTTCTAAACTATCTCTCTTCTTCAGAAACAACTTTCTTTCACAACTAGCTGCAGCTAAGACTCCTGCAAAACCTTGAATACTGAAACCCAAAAGTTTCTCAATCTGTGAGTGTTTCCCCTAACACCCCCCACCATAAAAATTCCTGGGTTTTCTATCTGAAAGCCTAATGAGCTGTACTGTTTACTTTGTTTGCTCATAAAATGAGAATAAGCTGCTTGGTCAGAATGAGGGAAACAGAGAGTAACTATCTGAGAATTTGGGTCAAAGTTGGAATTTGAGACAAAGGGGAAAAGAGGTGATTTATTTAAAGTTTACTGGAAGTGAAGAAACTTGACACATCCAAGGGCTGCACCATCAACTATCTGTGTATTCCTGTAGAAGTGACACTTTGTTCCCAGAGACATGTATCAGCTCATGGACTGGGCCAAGCTGTACCTCCAGGCTCTTTGCTTGCTGCCCTCACCCTGCGATACCTGGATGCTCACAATATCCCTGACTTTTTGCTCTTTGTCCCTTCAACCCAAGACACCAAACTCAGATTAGTTCTGTCTTGCCATGCCATCTAGCGCAGACACGAAGAAAATAAGCTTGTCATGATTATAAGTACACCTCAGTCAATTTTGGGAGAGGTAGTTAATGAGGTAAATTTAGTAAGGTATGATGTATTTTGTGCAAAAATCCCTCCAAAGATCCCAATGCAACTTGTACTTCAGCAAAAGAAAGTAAGGGTCGATCCATAAGGTCTGTTCTAAATGAGGAACTTACAAGAAATCTTGCAGAATTGGAGATCCAAGTGGCTAGGGAGTAGAGAAGTGAAGGAAATTAGTATTAGTCTAAAGATTTTTCTGGAGAAATTATAGGGCTGAAAAGGTCCAGGTATGATTTTTCCCTGGGTTGGGAAGTCCAGAACCAGGGTACATGATTTAAAATTAAAGAGGATGCCATTTCGGTTCAAGATTAGGTGAATTTCTTTTACTCGGAGGGTTGTAAGCCATCGGAATTCTCTACCACAAACGGTGATAGAAGCTCAGTCTTTGAATATTTGAGGTAGAGATTGATAGATTTCTGATTATGAATCACTTACTGGGTTATGGTGATGGGTGGGCAGAAGCCATTCAAGTGCTTGATCAGCCATGATCATATTGAATGATGCAGCAGGCTCAATGGGCTAAATGGTTTACTCCTGTTCCTATATTCATAAACTCTGCCAACATAGCTTCCACGAACAATATCCCTTAGACTGATTTGTAAAAGAAATTACCATAACAGCACAAATACTTACAAGTTAATCATTAAACCACTTATGACACACAGTCCAAAACCCACATGCCACTAGCTCAAATCCCAAACTCTAAAATAGATTGAAATACAGCACAACGTACAAAAGCCAAACACAGTATTTCTAATATTTTCTGGCCACAACTTAAACCATTGTTAAACTGTAAAACAGTGTGCGAAAATAAATAATAATAAACAAAGCATTCCAGGATTTCAAATCTGGAAATACAAGTCAAGACGATTGTTGGACATTAAGCATGAAAGCAGTCAGGAATCTTGGAAAGAATTGATGTAATTACTGACAGCATATGCCCGAAAGTAGCATGGAGACATAATATTATAAAGTTTGACAGCAAAGCAGAAAAATTGAACACCCAACTAAAGCAGTTCTATGCCACCACTCTGGGGTAAAATTTCTGAAGGACTCAATTTGAACAAAGGGTAACAAAGCCACTAGAGCCAGCCAATTAGTTAAATGAACAAGACAGAATATTGTTTCATCACAAAGATTTAAATAATATGAGAAAAATAATATTATCCCAAGCAGAACTTAGAATCAGTGCCACTGTCAACAAATATGAAAATCTTTAGCCCACTTGCTACAAACAATGGCTACTGACATGTCCAATTTGGTGAAAATTCATTCACATTTTGCACCCTAGATATACTTTTCAACAGTTTTGTGTATACTAGAATACCCTTTGAAATTATTTCAGAAAACTATCTGCCAGTAATCACACTGAAGGAGCAAACATTGTTATGAATGACACCCAGATTTGTGGAGAGTTGGTGAAAAAAACTCTGCATTAAGAGAAGCTTTGACTTTGATTATGAGTGAGTTCAAGTGCACAGTTAGAGAAATCATTTATAGACACACCAGCAGAAAACCTAAAAGTCAATGAAGAAAAAGGGAAAAGAATTCAAACATGAAAAATCAAGCAACTGTAGCCTCATATGGTTGTGCTGTGACAATTCCTGCTTAATTCATATGATTTAACAAAAACAGTCAGAAAGATACTTAAGAAATGTGGAATGAACTTAGATTGATGAGCATGATGAGAGATTTGGAGAGTCACTGTATATGGTTGTGGAAACCTCAGAGATGAAATATTACAATGTGATTACATTGGTAAGGATTGCCATTGGTGTTCTCTATTTAGAAATGGTGCAATATTTTTAGAAGGAAAATGTGTACTATAATTAAAAATAGAACCAGGTTGTTTGTGACCTTTTGTCAAACCTAGGAAAGTAAGAGACATAACATGTTTTGAGCAGGTCAAAGTAAGGTGGTTGGCATAGATACAAATGGGAAGGATTAAATACGACGGGAGACCGGAGAAATTTAATGACAAAAAGATTCATAGCTCAAAAACCAGTGGAAGTGGTAATGAGTAAGATAATGTACAAGAATGGCTATTAACTATCCAAATGGAAAGCAAAGGAATAACATAATGTTTCTAAAAATTCAGCAAAGAGCACCAAAAAAAAAACACAAGTTGGAGACAGGTTATAACCTAAAATTGGTGAACTCCTTGCTGAGGCCAGAAGGCTGTAAATACTGAGTCAAAAGATAAGATGCTTAGAACACTGTGGCAGTGAAGGTCAGAGTGAGAACTAGGGAGACAATTGAAATGACAGGGGACAGGAAGCTCAGTGTCGTGCTTGCAGACTGACTGGAAGTACTCCTCAAAGCGGTCACCCAATCTGCGTTTGTGCCCCCATTGTAGAGCATACCACATTGTGAGTGGCAAATGCAGGACACTGTGTTGAAATAAGTACAAGTAAATCAGTGTATCACATGGAAAGAGCAGAGAATGGAAGGGCTAAAAAGGCAGCTGTTACATCGCCAGTTCTTATATAGAACAATACTGTAGGAATGGACGACTGTGTTAGGGTACATTGTGTGCCTTGTGTAAATTTAGTCCAATTCAATACAAATGAAATGGAGAATATTTTAAATCTTTTGTTCCAGATTCTGTCTTCACTTCCATCTGGGCAGGAAGAAAAATGAGTGAGCACAGCAAAGTTCAGCTAATTGCTTAAGTTTGGAATTTCATTACCTGTCCCTGACCAGGAGAGATTCATTAGATCATAGAATAGATTATAGAACCCCTACAGTGTGGAAGCAGGCTGTTTGGCCCATCAAGTCCACACCAATCCTCCGAAGAGCATTCCACCCAGACCTACATCCCCCCACCACCACCACCAACCTATCCCTGTAACCCTGAATTTCCCATTGCTAACCCAACTAGCCTGCACATCCCTGGACACAATGGGCAAGTTAGCATGGCCAATCCACCTAACCTGCACAATTTTAAACTGTGGCAGGAAACTGGAGCACCCAGAGGTAACCCACGCAGACACAGGGAGAATGTGTAAATTCCACACAGACAGTCACCCGAGGCTGAAATCACATCCCGGTCTGTGAGACAGCAGTGCTAACCACTGAGCTACTGTGCCGCCCAAGGGGTCACTTTTAGGGGACTTTTTTTTTAGCCAGCTGTTTAATACGAGGTTGTTGAATGAAGAAGTAAAAGGAACACAACATTTCACAGCTCGAGGACATCATAAACCACTTTACAATCATCGAATTACATTTTGCTGTACGATCTCCATTGTAATTTAAGGATAAATGACAGCCAATATAGTGAGACAATGACCAAATCATTTCTATTCAAGCTTCGTAGGTGATGAATATTGACCAGAAAACTAGAGAGAATTCCCCTGGTCATCTTCAAATAATACTAAGAAATATTTAATGGCCATCTCAGTGAATTGATGAGGCCTCATTTTTCCTTTCATCTCATCAAAAAGGCAGTGAAATACCTCCTCACAACTGCATTGAAAGCAGTAGCTTTGTGGATGTGTTCAAGTTGCTGAAATGGACTTTAAACCCATGTCCTCTTGACTTTAAGGCAGGAGTGTTACTACTGAGCTGAGCACTGGTATGTTTGCAGGAAGAGTAGGAATGGATCTGAATGGTATTTTGACAAGAATTGAGCTTGAATCACATTTTGGCAGTGAAACTGGTCTTGGCTAAACAGCAATAGGAATGATTTTGGTGAAGTCAGAAGAGATTTTGTCAGGAGTTGGGAAATGTTGAATGTATTTTAAAAGCTTATGTTGATATATTTAAAAAGTTAATAGCTCAACATTTAGGGGCACTGGTTTATAGTTCCTGGAAAGTGGAGTCACAAGTAGACAGGGTGGTGAAGAAGTCTTTTGGCATGCTTGCTTTCATCACTCAGACCACTGAGTGTAAGGAGCCTTGTTGCAGCTGTACAAGACATTGATAAGGCTACATTTGGAGTGCTGCATTGCAGTTCTGGTCGCACTACTATAGAAAGGTTATAATTAAACTAGAAGGAATGCAGAAAAGATTACTAGGATGCTACCTGGACTGGGAGGTTTGAGTTACGAGGAGAGGCTGGATAGGCTGGGACTTTTCTCCCTGGAGTGTAGGAGACTGAGGGGATAACCTTATAAATGTCTATAAAATGAAGAGAGGCTTACATAAGGAGATAGACAACAGCTTTTCCCCATGGTAGGGGTGTTTAAAACTAGAGTGCATAGGTTTCTGGTGAGAGGGGAGAGATACAAAAGAATCCAGAGGGGCAATTTTTTCACACAGAGGGTGCTGAGTGTCGGGAATGGGCCGCCAGAGGTAGTGGTGGAGGCGAGTACAATTTTGTCATTTAAGAAACATGGAAATATTGAAAATAGGTGCAGGAGTAGACCATTCAGCCCTTCAAGCCTGTACCACCATTCAATGTGATCATGGCTGATCATGCATTCTCAGTAACCCATTCCCACCATCTCCCCTTGATCCCTTTAGCTGCCGGAGCCAAGTCCAGCTCTGTCCTGAATATATCTAATGAACTGGCCTCAACAGCTTCTTGTGGGATAGAATTCCACAGGTTCCACAACTCTCTGAGTGAAGAAATTCTTCCTCATCTCAGTCCTGAATGGCTTACCCCCTATTCTTAGACTGTGACCTCTAGTTCTGGACTTCCCCAATATCGGCAACATTCTTCCCACATCTAGCTTGTCCAGTCCCATCAGGATTTTATGTGTTTCCATGAGATTCCCCCTCATTCTTCTAAACTTAAACAAATACAAGCCTGGTTGATCCAGTCTTTCCTCATATGTCAGTCCTGCCAGCCCAGGAATCAGTCTGGTGAACCTTCGACGGACTCCCTCAATAGCAAGAATGTCCTTCCTTAGACCAGGAGATCAAAACTGCACACAATATTCAAGGTGTGAGCTCACCAAGGCCCTGTATAACTGCAGCAAGACATCCTTACTCTGATATTCACGTCCTTTCGCTGTGAAGGCCAGCATGTCATCAGCTTTCCTCACTGCCTGCTGCACCTGAATGCCAACCTTCAGCAACTGTTCCCCTGTGACACCCAGGTCTCGTTGCACCTCACCTTCTCCTAAACTCCCACCATTCAGATAATAATGTGCCTTCCTGTTTTTGCGACCAAAGTGGATAACTTCACATTTATCCACATTATATTGCATTTGCCGAGCATTTGCCACTCAGCCAGTCTGTCCAGGTCACCCTGCAGCCTCTTAGCATCCTCCTCACAGCACACGCTCCTACCCCGTTTAGTGTCATCTGCAAATTTGGAGATACTGCATTCAATTCCTTCATCCAAATCATGAATGTATATTGTGAACAGCTGTGGTCCCAGCACTGAACCCTGCGGCACTCCACTCATCACTGCCTGCCAATCCGAAAAGGACCTGTTTATTCCAGCTCTCTGCTTCCAGTCTGCCAACCAGTTTACTATCCATGTCAATACATTAACTCCGATACCGTGATCTTTAATTTTCCTTGCTAATCTCTTGTGTGGAATCCTGTTAAATGCCTTTTGAAAGTCTAGATACACAACATCTACTGATTCACCTTTGTCCACTCTACTGGTCACGTCCTCAAAAAATTCCAGAAGATTTATCAAGCATGATTTCCCTTCAGTGAATCCATGCTGACTAGGGTTGATTCTGTCACCACTTTCCAAATGCTCAGTTATTACATCCTTAATAATTGACTCAACATTTTCTCCACCACTGATGTCAGGCTAACTGGCCTATAGTTCCCTATTTTCTCTCTCCCTCCCTTTTTAAAGAGTGGGGTTACATTAACTACCCTCCAGTCCAATGGAACTTTTCCACAGTCTACACAATGCTACAAAATGATCACCGATGCGTCCACTATTTTTAGGGCCGCTTCCTTAAGTACTCTGGGATGGCTTGCTCTTTAGTTAGTTCCTTTACATATTGGCCAAGGGAACCATCCCTCATTACATTCCAGGAAATTCTCCTCCATCGCATTGCTATCAGTTTGGGTAGTCCAATCAATACATAGATTGAAGTCACCCATAATAACTACAGTACCCTCACTGCATGCATTGCTAATTTTCTGTTTGATAGAGTCCCCACCATCACAACTACAGTCTGGTGGTCTGTACACAACTCCCACTGACTTCTTTTTCCCTTTGGTGTTCTACAGCTCCAACCACACTGATTCCACATTGCCAGGTTAATGTCCTTCCTTACTATTGTGTTAAGCCACTCCTTAACCAATAATGCTACCCAACCTCCCTTTTCTTTCCATTTGTCTTTCCTGAAACTTGAAAAACCCTGGATGTTGTGTTCTCATCCTTGGACACCCTGGAGCCAGGCCTCTGTAATCCCAATTACATCATATCCATTAATAACTGTTTGTGCAGTTAATTCATCCACCTTATTACAAATAAAACATTTGGACAGGCACATAGATAGGATAGGTAAGGAGGGATATGGACCAAACACAGGCAAACGGACCATACACTGGCAAATGGGACTAGATTAATTGTGAAAACTGAGTGGGACGGACAAGTTGGGTCGAAGGGCCTGTTTCCATGCTGTAAAGCTCAATGACTCCATGACTGTGCTTAACTCAAGTTAGACCTGGATGAGACATCTGGCGAGACATAAAAGCTCCGTCTAGTGTCAAAGACCTGAAATTATGGCACAGCAGATGCATGTTGCAAAAGCTTTTCCACTATTACAAAGTGTCAGCATTGGGCTTTATCATTATTAAATGTTAACATAAAATGAGATTCAAAAGTCGTGATATTGAAAATGAAGTTACTGTAGGCAACAGTTCTGTAGCGTCAACATGATTCTTACAATATTGGCGTTTTAGTGCAAGCTCTTGAAAATACATTTCTAGAAATAAATAACTGATACTCCTGTACCATGGTAGTTGCATATTCAAGAATTCAACCAACAACAATAAAATCAATCAACAAACGCACACACCATTCTGAACCGGCATGTCTTAAATTGTTTCACAGAGAATTGAATAAAGCTATCAGTTTTAATGAGATGTGGGATGACCGACATTTAACTAAAAGCTAAGAACGATTCATTCTGTCCAAATGAGAAAGTATGCAATTGTACTATGTTAAAAATTGTGTGTACAGCAAGCATTTCTAAGGGTGAAAGTAAGGTTCCTTTTATCAGTCCTGGTTGTCACGTCGGAGAAAATTTAGTTTAAATTGGTGAATTTTTAACGTTCTGATGTAGTTATCATTCAGTTCTATGAGTTCCAATTTGTATATTAGGCAGGCTGACTGCAATTTTTCTTCACACGGTTTATTGCTTTATTAGAACCACTATCTGCAAAGTGATACCTCCTTTGACCTGGCCCCTACTTCTCCCACCCTCTAATTACCTACTTCCTAAAAGACATCAATCACCTGTCAGCCTGTGGCTGTAACTGGGCTGTACAACCCTTCACACCACTCACGCCCTTCTTGTGAAAAATGCAGAAGAAAAGGTGGAGAAATAACTAGACAAGAAATGTAGACTAAGAGAAGCAAAGGATGTGAAATCAAGGAGAAGCACAGATAAAGAGAGAAAGTAAAAGAAAAAGAGGGAAGTAGGGTGAGCAGCAATATTGTTACACCTCACTGGGGTAACATGCTGAATATCAAGCCCTCCTAATCTCCAAGCCGTTGCAAAAGATAAAGATGTTGAAACGTATGCATAATTCCACAGTTACCTGTCTTTTCCCGGGTTAGTGGAAAGCATGGAACATGTTTCTGAACTGAACAGGATTGACTATTTATTATAAGTAAATAGATTCTAGCTATAGGTGAATAATGAACCTTCAACATATAACTCTACCAGTTAAAACTCTAACCCTTGAAAAGCTCCCCTTCTACAAAGAGACATACAGGCAGGAAAAAAGATGAGTTATGGGTGGAGGGGAAAGATGGAAAGGCAGTTCAGTGGTCGCTGTCCACAGAGTTTGCTGACATGATGCTTATGCTGATCAGGACATGGCTTCTCAGTTTTCCTTATCCAAATACTTTTACCTGTTTGCAGGAGGCAAAGGGCGACTGGTTCCCACTTACGAAAGTCTTTGACTTATCAATTAAAAGTCACAGCTTACACCAACCAGAAAAGGGAAATTCATTAGTTATCTACAGACGTGAGATGCTTTTTACTGAAGAGCAAAGTCAGCTCCTTCTCCTCCAGAGATCCACTGGTTTCCAGTAAAACATTCACACCCCAAGATGTTCAGCTTTCTGGGAGCCAATTGCATAGTTGTTGGCGGGCAGAAGGCCTTTGACATTGAAACTGGTCATTCGTCCATAGACCAATCGGCTACTTGTTATCTGCCAAAGTTTGATACATACACGCCCCTTGGCTCTAGCTCATTTGCAAGCTAAGCTTCCACCACTGCTCAAACAAACACCTGTATAAATAGCACATACAATTAGTGGCAGGCGACCTACATTTTAAAAGTAAGTAATCCCTCACCAATCTTCAGTTTTTAAAATAAGTTCTTTTCCTATTTCCTATTCCTTTTCCTAGTCCACAATCTCAAATACAGATTTTTTTTATGGAATAGTCTTTGCAACATGAAGACAACAGAGTTAAAGAAAGTGTAAATTCCAACATACTTGAGCAATGCCATGGATAGGTCCACTAATGATAAAAATAAAGGTTTGTTCTAGAACTAATGTTTCACTACTGGATATCTGTGCATTTGGTAAATACCAATGTCAAACATAGAAGATCTTCTTTCTCAAGGACTATTGGAATACTATCACAGAATTACTATTGCACGGTGGCTCAGTCGTTAGCACACCTTCGTTATAGCGCCAGGGACCCAGGTTTGATTCCAACATAGGGCGACTGTCTGTGTGGAGTTTGCACATTCTCCCTATGTCTGTGTGGGTTTCTGCAAGGTGCTCCAGTTTCCTCCCACGGTCCAAAGATGTGCAAGTTAGGTGGATTGACCATGCTTAAATTGCACTTAGCGTTCAGGAATGTGTAGGTTAGATGTGTTAGCCGTGCGAAATGCAGGGTTATAGGAATAGGGCAGCGGGATGGGTCTGGGTGGGATGCCCTTCTAAGGGTTTGTGTGGACTTGTTGGGCCAAGTGGCCTGTTTCCACACTGTAGGGAGTCTATATGTATAAATTAGCAGCTGTGCAAAATAATATTGGACCAATTTAATGCAAAATAGCTTACGTACGTAATATCAACTTCAAAGAGAGTTTTAATGAGATGTGACAAGTGTGCAGTTTTTCAATAAGCGTGGCAAGGAATAGTTAAATCGTTCATGGATTTAATTCTTTCCACAGCTTGTAAGACTGTAATCTCAGTGTTATTTAACTGGACACATAGGTGGGTTTCTTTCATTTTTATATTTTGAACTTTGTTTTGTGTTTATCTCTGCTCTCTTGATCACTTTTATTGTATGTTCCACAATTCAGCTGTGAGCGGGTGATTGTCTTATCTGTCAATGCTGTCAAGTGGGACGTCAGTGTAAGTTGGTGATCTATGATAGCGAGGGTTATACTTGTACGAAACAGCTTCAATCCTACCATCTCTTGCTACCAAACACATCTTTATTTAGGATCTCAGCCAAGAACTGAAAGCAGTAACTGAGTAAAATGTCAATCCTTGGATATTGATATTTCCACAATGATTACCTGACCAAACTTCACAATTAGGTATCTGTGTTTTGTATTGATAAAAACCACTTTTTTTTCTTCTATTCAGTTTACCGCTGCTTTGACCTATGATGGAATATTCGTCATAGCTGAA
The DNA here is from genome assembly GCA_024137785.1 of Ginglymostoma cirratum. Taxonomy (NCBI): domain Eukaryota; kingdom Metazoa; phylum Chordata; class Chondrichthyes; order Orectolobiformes; family Ginglymostomatidae; genus Ginglymostoma; species Ginglymostoma cirratum. The sequence goes on along the minus strand of JAHRHZ010000016.1, from coordinate 40,480,036 downwards.
GCTTTTCGTTATCTACGAAGGCAACGGATTGATATCTCAAGAAGAGTAACTACTGGAGACTGTTTAGCCAATCCTGCAGTACCTTGGAGCCAAGGAATCGATATAGAACGGGCTTTAAAACAGGTATGAGGAATTCTGTTTCCAACTGATATAACGTACCAATAAAAGTAATCATATAGATGCAGTTCACATCTACCAGCAATTAGTACATGTTTAAACAGATTTTGTATTTTTTTTTAATTAAAGTTTTTTTTTTAGTTGTAAATTAACCTTAACAAATCCCCATTGGAGAAATCAGATTTAAATTCAAAACTTAACTGATGTTTAAGCTTAATTCTTCTCAATAAATTACTTTCATTAATTCACATCTTGGCTGCCTAATCAAGAGAGTTATTCTGTTCAGAATTTTAAGAGATTAAATGAATTTTCATTATTTTCATGACTCTATTTGTATTATATGTAGATTGAAGTGAAACCTGTTAGAAAACTAATAATGTGTTAATGAAGTGGGCTTTTATTAATGGACAATTTAGAAAATGCATTCAGGAGCTCAAGAGATACAGCATGAGCTGTGAGCTTCCAGTATGTGTTGGTCTATTAATGCTGCCACACTATTTGCCTTGCACAAACAATACTAAGAACACCTCCACCCCCGTCCACATCTAATTTGAGAAATTACTTTTTTTTTTCCACAATCATTCCCCATTAAATTTATAAATCAAAAGTATTTAGTGCCTTTATAATGCCAATCAATCTCTGTAGCCCAGAATGGGAACGGTTTGATGTGTTCTGTGTTTCATTCCTGCATGTAATTCATTGTTGACAGAAAAATATCAGTTTTGTCATGTTTATATATTTTATTACTTTTGCTCTCTTGGGACTTACAAGATAATTCTATCAATGATGATAGAGCAGTTCAGAAGCAACTTCAAACTCCATCTCAAGTAAAATTATAACCCATTCTGTGATAAATATTTTGCTTATTTTCTCCCTTATTATCCTGAAAACACTTATTGAGGGTTTACAAGTAACAGTCACTGGGGCTTCACTCAAATGACCACCTGCATGTTGTGATCCTTAGAGTGAGTAAAGATGCAATTGATTTATGATAACTGTCATCTGTGCTGCAGAACTACCAACTAATAGTAGGATGCTGCCACCAATCCTGCCGACAAGAAACACTTCTCTAAAATACAGCATGGCAGCAATAGGTACAAGCTACGATTGGCTGATTCAACTTAAATTACAAAGACGAGCAAGAGCCCAGAGTTTGCATATTTAATCCCAATACATCTCAAGCTGTACTGCCATCTGTCTTCACCCAAAAAAGTATTACATTCAACGGAGAATGACAGTCTTCAACATTAACCCTTTTAGAGTTATTACCATACAAAGAATCTACCCCCAAACTTTTATTCCCCGCAGTAAACATGTAAATATTCAGCCACATATCTACTTTTATATTGACCACTAGCCAGGTTTTAAATTCTGTATAATAGAAATGCCGTACTATTTTCCTCTGACAATGTTCCCTCTTCTGTGAAAAAATGCTGCGCTGTTTTACTTCATTTAAGTTTCAAATTCAGTTGAATACCCAACTTGCATGTTGTATTGCTTACTGGGAACTGGCGCTGGTGTAGGAGTGTGGGGGTCCTGACTTTTAAACAATCAAAATAAAAGCTCTCCTGCCTTTCATACAATTATACACAATTCACATCCCTGTCTCCAGTTTTTCAAATAAACTTATGTGGCTGTGGCCTGAATAAATCTTCCCATTAAATCTGTGGTTTAAATTATGTACCTTCCAGTCTTACCACAGTATTAACATTTTTCTTCTGTCAGACTCAGTCTTTTGAATATTTAAATTGCCTTTGTGTTGCCCTATGACGTTTCTGTTGTTGCCTTCTCGATATATATGAATTGAATAACTCTTGATTCACGGTGTGCCCTCAAAATGTTCGAAATGTCCACTATGAAAGGGAAGTGTAGTGATTATAACGAGGTCAGCCACATGGACCTCATAGAATATGAGTTCCCTGATTGGGGCTGTCAACCTGGCTGACAGATATAAACAGGGATGTTAGGGGTTCTGCTCACTCTGGGAGTCGGCTCTGAGCCAGCTGGGTCAGTGTCATGTACTATGCATGAGTAAATAAAGGGTGACTTGGTGACAAGGTACTGGCCTTCTTGGAGTTATTTTAGTATTTGTTCCTTTTTTTACTTCTATTCCTTCCATCCTGGTCCTTTGTGCAGTTAATTTAGAGCTTTCCCCCATGCCAGCAGGGAATTTTTAACAGAATCCATGGAGTTTCGAAACAGCTGCTTCCCTGTCAAACCTGATTCGGGGCTGCCCCTACAAACCCTTCTTCTCTAAGGACCCTGTAACTGACAAGTTTGACTAATGTTTTTCACCCTTTTCTAGTCCACACTGACTTTCCTGCAGCTTTTGCCAGCTCTGAGGTGACATTTTCAGCCGAAGTGCAGTGCTCTTACATATATTGAAAACTAATATTTTAATACATGGAGCCGTGTTCTTGGTAAATAGAAAGAACTTACATATGCATTTGGTTCAACTCAACAGAAGTAGGTGGCAACCATTCACTTGTTCATTTCTTAGGGCAATACCTTCACCAATCAGAGTCAACATCCCTGATTTAAAATTTAAACAAAATTTTGACAGTTAACAGTTAATCATAATTGACTGGTACATTTCCCATGGCAACCTCTCTACAAATCAGAATCCATTTGCCAACCAATCAGCACTCTCCTTTTATACAGTATAAATGCAGGTATTCCCTTAATTTGCTATTCTTGCGAATTGTCCTGATGAATACAAAACAAAAAACTTCAATAAAATGTGTCCTTATTAAGACATACTCAAGATACAGTATAGATTATTGCAAGATTGGAATAGGTACAAATTACATTGGTCATTTAGGCATAATTGCCAAGACTATCAGTATTCAGAGATAACATATCTGACCCCATTGAGCTTGAGCTGGATTCCCACTTTCCCCACCCAAGGCTTTAAGACATTATCAGATTGGGTGAAGCATTAACCCTTTCAGAACCATCACCTTAAACAACAATAAGTTGTTGCTTTAACTGCTTCCGTTATGTTTGATATATCAGTTCCGTTTACATCAAACAGCCTCAGTTTGTTGTTTCTTCCTCAGTAACCATATCCAGAATTAACTAATATGAGAGAAGATACAAGACTCACGTAAGCAAACATCAAAAAATTGAGCACTACATCACATCCCCCTGATGAAACCAAAGACATTATATTAAATTGAACTGTCCTAAACAACAAAAGCGGATTTACATTGAAACAATTTTTTTGAACGTTTACCTTGTCAATTTTCTTTCGATACAGAAATGTTGTTTGAGATGTGATCATTTCCTATAAGGTGCTGAAATCCACAAATTTAAAGTTGTGGTTCTACAACATTAACTCAATGATGTGTCCTCTAATCACTGCCCTCAAAATATTGTGACCCACTTACTGTCAAGCATCTCTTGCTTCACTTACTGTTATCGTTGTTCTGACGAAAATGGGAGATATATACTGTCTTTTTCTATTTCTATTACCCAGGTTCACGTTATGGATTTAACTGATTTACCCAGGTCCCAAAGTGGCCATGCATATGCTATCTCTATATTAAACTTAAACTAAGGAGACCCATCAGCAAATTTTCTTTAATAAACAAAATATTATTAATTTATTATAAACCAAAACTTATTCAATTAAGATACAAATATGTGCAAAGGGTTTAGTTTGTGATATGAAAATAAAAATGGCTATCCCTCTAAAAACCCAAAACGCAGACAAGAACTAATACACACTGCGTAAAGAAGTCAAAAAAATTGATTTCTCTCTGCACAGATTCACTTTGGGAAACTGAAAGAACTATGGATGCTGTAAATCAGAAACTAAAACAGAAATTGCTGGAAAAGCTCAGCGGGTCTGGCAGCATCTGGGGAGAGAAATCAGAGTTAATGTTTCGGGTCCAGTGACTCTTCTTCAAAATTGATGGAAGTTCTGAGGAAAGGTCACTGGACCTGAAACGTTAGCGGTGATTTCTCTCCACAGATGCTACCAGACCTGCTAACCTTTTCCAGCAATTTCTGTTTTTGGGAAAACATGCTTTGCAATAAGTCTTAGTTCTTGAAGGCAAAAAGAATAAAGTTTGAGCTGTTCAGCTGGCTATTAATCTGATGTTCTGGCATGTGTGAGCAAGTACCCCCAAATGTAGGCATTTCTCTCTGGGATATTAGCTGACACAGCTTGCTCAAGAAATACAGTAGCACAAATATTTTTCACGAGTACAACCAGATTTCACACTTGATTCATCACAGAGGTGTTTCAGAAACAGGAGATACGAGCTGAACAATTTGTTCTTCAGCATGTTTCTCCCAACTGAAAACCAATAATCAAGTGCCAAGACTGTAAAATATTGTATAAACAAAACAACCATAAAACTCATTCATAAAAATGTCATGTGCTTTGCCTGAAGTAAGTCAAAGCATCCAAGGCCAGCAAATATCTTAACCATTTTTTTTCTGAAGAAGGGTCTAGGCCCGAAACGTCAGCCTTCCTGCTCCTCTGATGCTGCCTGGCCTGCTGTGTTCATCCAGCTCTGCACCTTGTTTTCTCAAATATCTTAGCAATATTGTTTCCAAAAAGTGACTTGTTAAGAATAAGTTCAAATGCATCTTTTCATTGACTTTTCTAAAAAAAAAACTGATTTTCCCACAATCCATCAAACTCATGTCCACAAAAAAACTTAACTATCAAGCTATCATAACATCAGACAACAGATAAGAGTTGTTGCTGAGCAAACATTTCATTAGCTTCAGTCCTGAAGAGGTAAGACACATTTGTGGTTGTGATTTGGCCGTTTGGTGTGAACGCAATCTCCAAACTGACATTGTGGTTCCTTGTTAGACTTTGTCGCTTATGCAGTTTCTTCTGCTTTCCTTCTGAAGTTTTTATTGTAGAGATGTTACAACCTAAGAATGATCAGCAGAATGCAAAAATTTCAACTAGTCATAAATTTCATAGAATCCCTGCAGGGCAGATAGAGGGCATTCAAACTATCAAGTTTTCACTGACCCTCAGAAGATCACCCTCCTCCTCCACCCTATTCCCCTAATTCTGGTGCCTTTTCAGCCAGAGTGTAGAGTGGATTGATTTGTGCAAAATATGATATGACTGGATTATTCACACTTTGTCCCCTCCAACATATAAGTTTTTAGACTGACGTTTACTGTAGAATCATCAAATGCCACCATTCAATTTTGCATTATATTATGATATCACATGGTAGCTGACTCCAGAACTTTCTTGGAACTCTGAGAACTGACCAGAAACAAACTGGTCCATAACTCCTATCTTTTATAATTACCTCCAACAATTTACCCACAACCGACATAGTGCTAGTCACCAGAGAACACAATTTTGTAAACAGCTTGGCTAGAATGTCAATGACTTGAAGTGGTTGTTAATAGAATTTGTTGTAGTGATTTCTGGCCATTTGCTATGTTGTTCATGAACAATAATCAGGAAACATCAATTGCTCGCTTCTGTTTGCAATTCTCCAAAAATATCTGCTTGGGGTTGTTACTCTGGTCTTGTTGGCCACAGGGTCAGTTGTGGAGGCGGGGGAAATTGTTTGACAGATTTTCACTAAATGTACATGTTACACAGTTTTTAATATACTCTTCTATGCGGAGATGTATTCTGGCCAGCAGGATGATTCTTTTTACCACAAAGATACATATGCCAATATTCACAAGCACAGATGCAGGCTAATGCTTCCCACACTCCAGTTGAGTATTTGTGTTCAGTTTCTGGGAACAGGTGTAATACATAAGTGATTCATTCACTTTCTTTCAAATACTGCAAAAGTACAGCTCATACGGCATTTTCTAATGCATCTGTTGTGACATATGATTTAGCACATATTTTGAAATGCATGAGGACAGCCAGATTTGCTATCCTCCTCTTTAAACTGAAATACTGTTTGCTGTGTATTTGCCCATTCCCATTGTGCATCTTTGCACAGTAACTTCTGAAGAGGCTATGCTTTTAAGGAAGAAACTTGTGATAATCGTTGGCCATACTTAAGAGTAATGCCAACTCTGCCACACTAGATAGGATCAGAAGCACATGAATTACTTTGACAGTGTTGTGTGCAGACTTTTCTCCAGCTCCAACATTTTATACTGCAGAAAGTCAATCTCAGATACTGCAAATATGCATTTGTCTTTGCTAAGCATAAAATTGTGTTTTTCAGGTTGAGTGAGTATTGCTGACAATTGCAGATTCTACTTAGCTTAGGCCTGTTCTTTGATAATGACATCATCAAATAGGTTGACCATTCCTACAAGAAACAATTTACTAGAATGTGCTAGGACCATTCTGTGATATTGAAACATTTCTATTATTAGTGACAAAAACTGTAAGATGAGAAGCAAGTACGGGGGATTTGAAGACTGGGGCCACATGTTTAAGGTGAGAGGAAAGAGATTTATAAAAGACATGAGGGGCGAATTCTTTACACAGAGGGTGGTTTGCGTATGAAATGAACTTCCTGATGAAGTGGTGGGTATGGGTTCATTTCGAATGTTTTAAAGACATTTGGATAAGTGCATAAATGAAAAAGGTTTGGAGGGTTATGGGGCAGGAGCAGGCAGATTGGACTAATTTAGTTTGTGGTTATGTTCGGCATGGACTTATTGGACCAAAGGGTCTATTTCTGTGCTGTATGACTCTGTGACTATGTCACCTTTGCTGTATTATTTGTATCTGCAAGTAAATCTATCTCAGCCAAGCTTCATGATGACTGTGGAGTCATGAACAGATACTTCTATTCTTGGATTGCAGGAAATGGATAATATCTGGAATGACAGCTTTGCTAACCGCCTCGCATAATAACTGGCTCTAATATCCTTGGCGATGAATTGATTCATCTAATGATACATCCTAGTTTTGAGTCATTCCATCTTGCCAAATCCAACCATTAAAGAGGGCTGCTGATATGTATGGCCAATGTCATCAACTATATTAAAGTGTAGACTGGTGAGGTCTGCAGATTTGAATCCAAGTCAAATGAAAATGCGTACCACCACCTGTACCCCCCACCACACACCCCTCCCCCTACCCCAAGCTTGTGCCTTTGGCTTGTACAATGTTAGCTGATCCAGTATGAGACTTTTGTAATGCACCGGAACTGTGATTGTTGTCGTAAGCTTGAATAGTGTCTGCCACAGAAGCAGGTGAAAGTTGCAAAAATACTGATGGTAGAGATTTTCTTTCAATATCGATACTTCCGCACCAACAGTAATAAGAAGTGACACAAAAATGCCTGCAGTCTTGGCTAAGCATTCCTTAAAATGATCTGGTGCTTTACCTGCAAGTACAGTCCATCCCCAAGTGAGAGTCACTTTATGACTGTAGAAAAAAATGGCCTGAATGATGCATATAACTGCAAATAAATATATTTCGGTATCAAGCACAACAGTGGTAAAGAGAGCCATAATTACCAATTACATTATTATCCACACTGATCCAGAGACGAAAGGTTGGACTTGAGGGGTGAGTTTGCCCCAACACCCCTACTAAAATTCGGACTTGGGACTGGGAGTGCAGGGATGCAGCCTAGGTGGCAACCAACTTCCCCACAACCACTTAACAGTCTTTCACTTTTCATGATTAAGTTCCACCTTGGACAGTTCTCAGAAAATCAGAGGCTGGCAGCTGACCAATACACATTTCTCCAGTGGGAACAGTGTTCACTGAAGGTCCTGCAATCATGCGAAGAGGAGGCAAGTTACATTGGATCTCATTGTCAGTGTTTGGGGATCACACCTAGTGTCTCGTTGGCATATCCCAGCAATAAGACAGTGGCTAGTGTTGTATTTTGATAGGTCATTTGGTTAAATCCAAGTGGTTGCAGGTTGAAGTCCATATGTGGGCATTAATTGCCCAATTTAAGGGAATCAGTAAAATCCCACTAACGGCTTCAGTTGGCTCAAAAGAGGGCTGTTCACTCCACCCTGTTACTGAAAATATTGAAGTAGGGGCAGGGGTACGAGGGTAAGCAGAAGGCAGGCTGTAGAGATTTTACGTAGAGACATGGGAAAATACAAATTTGGAGCAGAAGTAAGCTACTTGGTCCCATCAAATCTGCTCCACCATTTAATAAGGCCATAGCGAATCTGTTTATTTCAAAGTCCACATTCCCATCTACCCAAATAAACTTTGATTCAATTGCCAAAAAATAATATACCTGTATCTGCTTAAAAAATATTTGATGACCCTTGTCTCCATCATCTTCTGAGGCAGAGTTCCAAATTGCACAACCCTCCAAGAGAAAATGGTTCTAGTCATCACTGTCAATAAAGGGTGACCCCCTAATTCTAAAGAAGTTCCCCCTTGTTCTGCACTCACCCACAACAGGCAACATCTCTTCCTTTTCTACTTCATCAGGACCATTCAGAAACCTACAAACTTGAACCAAATCACGTCTCACTCTTCCAAATTCCAGTGTGAACAAGCACTGTATGTCCAACCTTTCCTCATAACGTATATGCATTCCTGGTTTAATCTAGTAAGCTTCCTCTGAACCATCTCCAATGCATTTGTATCATTCTTTAAATAAGGAGACCAAAACCTCTCAGACTATTGAAGATGTGGTGTATCAATTCCCTGTATAACTTTTACGTTTGCAATTAAAGATAGCATTCCATAAGCATTTTGATCACTTACCTTACCTGCTCAGTAATGTTTTGTCACTATGCGATAGAACATCTCAATCTCTCTGCACCTCAGCTATTTCAGTCTTCTCCAGCAAAGGCCAAGATTCTGTATTTATGATGTGGGAGGAGCTGATGTTGGACACCCCATCCTTCTGGGCCCTTTCTGCCCATGTGGGCTGTCTTCTCCTGGAATGTGGGAGACGGTAGGAATGATTGAGATGAAAATGGGTGACAGAATGATTTGTGCTGGTGTAGTTGGTTGAAAGGTGGTAGGGTGGTCTGGATGAGTGAGTGTTCAGTGCAGAGACTGTTGTGGTGGAGGAGGCATGGGATATGAGAGCGAGTGTGGAAAATTGTTAAAGGCAGACAGAGTGACAGAATATGACCCTTGGTGAGATGTGGGTGCAGTTGCAGAGGTAGTGAGTGAGTGGTAGCAGAGAGTGGAGTGTGGCACTTAGCCTGGTGGAGTGTGGCACTTTGCCTGGTGGAGCAGAGAAGGTCAATGACATTCTTGCAGCACTGCCAACCATTCCTCTGGACCATGGCAACCTGGGTGGTGACCTGAGACCAGGTTGGTGGGATCTAGTGGCACAGCCTCTTCTGCTGGTCCTCCAGGAAAATGACACTCCTCCTCTTTACCACCCCATCTACCAGGATCCTAGATGGAGAAGTGCACTGCCATTTTCCCTTTCCCTGACACCTTCTGAATTAATCTCAAGAAGCAACTTAGGAATGTCAGTGCAGTTCCTGGTATACAGCAGCCTTGCAAAGATGGTGCATGTGTAGGGATGCTGGTCTTTGGCAGATATCCAGTGAATAGCAAGTGATAGAATGGGGATAGAATTTGGTGAGCAGGCAGGGGTAGGTAGTGAATGAGGCAACTTTGTTAGGATACAATAAGAGATCTCACCAGGCAAGAAACCTTCCAAGAAATTTGTCAAAGAAATCAAGATTCAGCCTATAGTTTCGTATTTTCTGGCTCCATCTCTTCTTGAATACAGGAGTCATATTTGCTTCTTTCAAGTCTGATGGAGCCTCTCCTGAATATAATAGTACTGGAAAATCAGTAGCAATACATTTATTGCCTCAGTAGCTCACCCTTGTAAGACCCTAGGTAGAAGTTAGTCAGGATCCGGAGACTGGTCTGCCACAGCTCCATCATTTTGCTGTTACCACATCCCTGGTGATTGTGAGTTCAGTAAGTTTCTCTTTCTCTGTCCACCTCCTGATTAAAACTATTTTTTTTAATATATATCCTCCACTGTGAAGACAGCGGCAAAATATCTGTTTGTTTCACCTGTCATCACCTTATTATCTGCTATTAACTCCTCATCTCATTCTCCAAAGGGCTAGAATTCACTAATTTGTTTTCTTTTTAAATATCTATAGAAATTCTTGCTGTCCACATTTGTATAATAGCTACCTTTATCTCAGGCTCTAATTTGATTCTTTTTAAGTCATTCCCCACTGTTCTTTATATCCTGGCTAAACATTGGACCTGCCATTCATTTCTACACAATTATATGCCTTTCCATTATGTTTGTTGCTTTCCCAACTGCTTTACTTAATCGTGATGTTGGGTGTTCCCCATAGAATTTTTCTTTTTAGTAGAAATATATGTATTCTGAGTATTCTGAAGTATTCTGTTCAATATCTGCCACTGCTGTTCTAATGAACTATCCTCTGATTGTGTGCCTGGGTTTATATCAGCTTGCTCAGATTTCAGGCCCACAAAGTTGTCCCCATTAAAATTGAAAATACTAGTCTTTGACTCAGTCTTCTCCATTTCAAACTGAATGTGAAATTCAGCCATGTTTTGATCACTGATATCTAGAGCTGCTTTTGCTCCACAGTCATTAATTAAACCTGTCATATTACACAATGCCAAGTCTAATATTATTTGCTTGGATCCAAAATGTACTACTCTAAGAGACTATCCCAAAAGCATTCGGTGAACTCTTCATCCAGGCTTCTAATTCCAATCTGATTTTTCTAGTTAATATAGGTGACTCCCAGCTTCAAGCCCACCAATGGATGAGCATTAAATCCAGCCCCAAGAAGCATCAATAGCAATGAAGCGCTGCCTGTATTTAAGTCCTGGCGGTGTTAGAACAGGGAGAAGAGGAGGAAAACAAATTGGTTGGCATGCTTGCAAATTTCTAATTGCTAGTAACCCCACTGATCTGTGATGAAGCATGTGAAAACATTAACACACCACATGGCCCACCATTGGCTTTCATTTTTAACTCAATAAATATTAAGCCATTAATTTGCTATTTAAATGCAGGAGCTTTATCTCTGCAATAAGGGCAAGCCAAAGTAAATATCATGCGTTAAAGCTCAGTCTTAAACTTTTAATCCCCTATTTAAAAAAACACAACGTATATGATTTGGACAATAAAGCATAAGTAAAATGAATTACTTTCTCAGTATTCTTCCAGAAGTATCTTAAATAAACTACAACATTCAATAAATAACTTTCTCACCTAAAAAGAACTGATGTCACTGGCAGAAAATAAAAAAATGAATAAAAGAAAATCTTGAACAAATCTAGCATCTTACATGAACAAGGGAAATCCTCAAATATTTTGCAACCAATGAACAACTTATGAATGCAGTCACTGTTGTATTATAGGAGACACATCAGTCAAATTGCATATGAAATAATCCCACAAAAAACAAGGAGAAAATGAAAAGCTAATCTAATTTTCTGATGGTTAATTGAAAGATAAATATTGACCATAGGGGAATAATGTCTTTACTCTTCTTTGAAATAGATACTAAGTGATGTCTTATGCCCACGTGACAGACCAGACCTGGCCTTGGTTTGAAATCACATCCCAAAGGCTTTGCCTCCAATAAGATAGCATTCTGTCAGGAATGGTGTTTTAATTGTTATGTCTAGGTCGTGGAGTGAGATTTCAATGTAACCTTCCTAACCTAGAGACAAGACTACTACCAAACATGCTACTGTTGACACTGAAATGTTTGCAAATAAGCTTATTGATTGTCAGTAAGTTGGATGAGTAAAGCACATGAATATAATTCTCAATAGTAACTGAGACTCCAGAAGCTTGTGGTTTCAAATGAACCTGTTGGACTATAACCTGGTGTCATGTGATTTCTGACTTTGTCAACACTGGCACCTCCGCATCAATGTATTTATGGTTACGTGGTAGAAGAAGGAAGCATGGAAATGGAAATTAAGCAATAGATTAGCTCTGATTGGAGTATTTGGAAGAAGTATGACAGATGTTATACGATAGAAAAACATCACTGAAACTAAAAGGAAGAATGTACAAGATAGTTGTGAGGCCAGACTTGGCAGATAGTCAGAAACCTGGACAACTTCAAGAAGAGAGGAACAACAGCTGAACAGAAATCAGATGGGGATGTTGAGATGTGAATGTCTGGAGTAATGAGAAAAGGGAATATCCTGAACCACACATCAGGGAGTCAGCAAAGATTGTGGGAGAATCCAAAGAAGTAGGCAAGTAGAAATTGAAATAGTGTGGCCTTGTGTTGTGGTGAGAGGGGAGAAATATGGTGAGGTGGGTGATGAAGAAGCAGTGTTAGGAATCAGGAGAAGAGGAAAGCTCAACAGTAGCTGGAAAGATGTGTTGATGAGACACTTAAACTCAGCAGGATTGGAAGAAGGTTAGGGTCAGGGTTAGGCTGGCTGAACAAGGTGAAGAAGGCTGATTGACTCGCATTGTGGTAGTCACAAGTGAAATGGCAGAAGCTGAAAGAAGAAGAAGGTGAGGAAATAGCTTTAGACATCATTGGGGTAGCTTTTTAGCTTGCAGTGCTTGTATTGTATTACAGAATTTCTGTCTTTTCATAGACGCTGATTTGCATGTGTCACTAAAGCTACATCAAGACATAAAGTTGAAAGTCTATTCCATTATATAGTATTATAGCAAAAATTATGTTTTGTTTTAAACTTAGAGATTGTGTATTTAAAGGTTCATCGGACAGCACTCATTTTGTCTTTGTATTGATGCAAAATATCACTTTTAGTGCTGTCTGTGTGATGTATTTCAATCCATGATTCAAAATAAATTAAGTCATACAAGTGAAGATACAAGTAACTCCAAAAAGACTAAACAACAGTTCACTGGATTTTAAAAGTAGAAGCAGCATGAGAAAGGGTTTTGTGAGATCTGTTTACAAATTAATTCAAACTCTGGATTTCTGCATACTTTGACCTTCCATGTTCTATCATAGAATCCATACAGTGTGGAAACAGGTCCTTTGGCCCAACAAGTCTGCACTGACCCTTGGAGCACCCCACCCAGACCTATCCCCCTGTAACCCACCTAATCTACAGACCCCTGAACACTATAGCTTAGCCAATCTACCTAACCTGCACACCTTTGGACTGTGGGAGGAAACTGGAGTAGCTGGAGGAAACCCATGCAGACTCAGGGAGAATGTGCCACTCCACACAGACAGCTGCCTGAGGATAGAATTGAACCCAGGTCCCTGGTGCTGTGAGGCAGCAGTGCTAACCACTGAGCCACCATACCTCCTTTGTTTCTGAAGTTTAAATAATTCCTTTGGAAAGTTAGATGACTGGAAAATAAAACAGTTAGGATGGGAATCTTACAATCAATTGGAGCAGCACGGTGGCTCAGTGGTTAGCACTGCTGCCTCACAGCACCAGGAACCTGGGTTCAATTCCACCCTCAAGCAACTGTCTGTGTGGAGTTTGCACATTCTCCCCATGTCTGCATGAGTTTCCTCCAGGTACTCCAGTTTCCTCCCACAGTCCAAAGATATGCAGGCTAGGTGGATTGGCCATGCTAAATTGCCCATAGTGTTCAGGGGTCTATAGATTAGGTGGGTTATAGGGAGATAGGTCTGGGTGGGATGCTCCAAGGGTCAGTGTGGACTTGTTGGGCCAAAGGGCCTGTTTCCACACTGTAGGAATTCTATCATGTATGTATTTAAATTCAAAGTTCTTGAAACAGTGAAACAAAGTAGTCCTGGGGATACACAGCACTGGTAGAAAAGATAAGTTGATATTTGGAATGAAAGTCTTTCATCAGGATTCATACTTAAAATTGAGAGCACATCTACCTGCCTTAGCAAACATTAGTCACATCTTATATATTCAAACAAAAGTACAAGCATTCTCCCGATGTCATAGCCAACATTATCTTTGAACTGGCACAACTGATAAACAGAGTTATTGGCTAATAATGTCATCACTGTTTGTAGGATATTGTTAACACAGAATAGTTATTGTGTGCCTACATGACAAGAGACATTCCTTTCAATAATAATGAATTGGTACGTTTATGGATAGAAGGAAGCCATTCGGCCCATGGTGTCCAGACTGACTTTTAAATGAGTCACTTTGAGCTGTTTTGTCATGAAGAATTATATGTAAACAAGAGTATATGTTATATATTCCCATCATTTTTTTATTTCAAAAGAGCATAATCTGGTTTCACACCACAAAGGTGCTTCAGAAGTAGAAGACATGAGCTGTGCAGCTTGTTCTGGAGCAGACTTTCCCCAGATGAAAACCAAAAATATGCGGGTATTTTCCTGAAGTGAGTTCAAGCAAACAAGATCAGTGAAGTGACTCTCAAGAAATGCGTTACGAAAACAAAAGAGTTCCAGTTTTCATTCATTTAACCGGTTAACAAAACAGGCATCCACAATCCGTCAAATTCAAATCCACAAGATATATTAAATATGAAACCATCATAACACAACATTGTATAATGGGTTAACTGTGTGGAAGAAGAAGGCAGTTTTGGGAAAATGTTGTATAAAGTAATGGTTCTGAAAAAGATAGTGTTCATGTTTCATTGGCTCCACCCAACTAATGTTGCACACAGACTGTTGGTGCAGACAATAAGTTTTATTCTATCTGTCAGAGTCAGCAAATGTATGTGCTCCAATTCCCTAAGGTTTTAGTAATTATGCTGGTCGAATATAGTTGTACTTATTGCTATCTTTCAATGACCCTTTTTGTTATCTAAGAACAGTGCCTCTTCTGTAGATACCCGATTATGTTGGACCTTGTGCCACAAATCACTAGATAGTCCTGTGACAAAGCAAAGACAGAGGTAAATTGGTGTCAATGAACTACCTCAGGCAATCATTAACCCCTACCACATATTGATAGAAGTGGCAAATAACACAAGACACCAGGAATAGTTATCAATAACATAATCACACTGTGTTGATCCCTTTACTGACATAGAAAAGACTTTCATCCCAACAATCTATACTGGCTAAGGACTCTAGAAGCAAATTAATAGTGTGTAACCACAAGCGGCTTTCCTTGAATCTACAGTCATCACTGTTAAGTGCATAAAATCTACCAAATCTAAAGCTTTATTTACACTAGAGATAGAGTTGGGAAAGTATTGGGTTCTGTCAATGATTCTCTAATTGAGAAAAGGTGTGGGGAGAGACAAGGATCCAGTTTTTCCCTTGACATCAGGAGATATGAATCACACTGTTTCTGCACACCATTGTCCAGAACTTGTCACTTCCCAACACTCTCATAATTTTTTTCTCCCTTTTGGAAATGAATGAGCAAGGCTACCGCCATAAGCAAGCCCAAGGCAGCAAGGATGGTGAACAGGTAGTGTGACAGGCTGGTTATGAGCCCTGCCTCAGTTCTCTTGGACATTGATCCATTCTGTGAATGACTGTTGGCTCTTTATTCCTCAATCCCCTCCTTACCTCACCCTGATCTCTCTTCACCCACATGACCCACTACCGTTCCCCCTCTTTGTACCCA
Organism: Ginglymostoma cirratum; assembly: GCA_024137785.1. Classification (NCBI taxonomy): domain Eukaryota; kingdom Metazoa; phylum Chordata; class Chondrichthyes; order Orectolobiformes; family Ginglymostomatidae; genus Ginglymostoma; species Ginglymostoma cirratum. Next base: position 40,464,507 of record JAHRHZ010000016.1, on the reverse strand, counting down.
ATCCTCCTAGCCATACGATCAATACTGTAGGCTTTTATTCCTGGTTACCCTGGTCCCTTAGGCCTACTCTGAATATCAAATCACCCAAAGCACCTGCTCCTCTGCCTTTCTGCATCCACCCTGTCCAGACCCATTTGAATCTAATATGTTTTAATAAGATCTCCTCTCAATCTTCTAAACACCTGTGAGTACAAACTTAACCCACTCAACCTCTACTCATAAGACAGTCCCTCCATACCAAGTATAAACCTAGTGAACCTTCTCTGGAATGCCTGCAATGCTAATATATCCCTGTTCTATCTTTCTTCAGATAAGGGGACCAAAACTGTTCTCAGTATTCCAGGTGTGTTCTGACTGGTGCCTTACATAGACTTAGCAAGGCTACCCTACTTTTATACTCCATTCTCTTTGAAGTAGAGGCCAACATTCCATTTGGCTTCCTTATTAATTTCTGAACTTGGATACTAGCCTTTGATGATTTATGCACAAGGACCTCCAAATACCTCTGTGCTAAAGCTTTCAGTACTTTCCCTAGTTAAGTAATATTCAGCATCTCCATACTTCCTGCCATTCTCACATTTTCCTACATTGTATTTTATCTGCTATGTTTTTGCATAGTCACTTAACCTGCCTATATCCATCTGTACCCTCTGTGTTGTTCTCACTACTTACCATCCCACTAATTTTTGTGTCATCCACAAACTTGTCTATAATACATTCACTTCCATCATCCAAGTCGTTAATATATATTGTAAATAACTCTGGACCCGACACTGATGTTTTGGCACTCCATTAACTGCAGCTTTCCATCCTAAAAATGACCCTATATCCCAATGGCTTGTCTTCTATTAGTGAGCTAATCCATTCTCATATAAAACACCGTGCACCATGGGCTGTTATTGAGTAGCCTTATGTGCCAAACCTTAATGAACACCTTTTGGAAATCCAAATATTTTACATCTATACTGTTTCCCCTATATCCACCTTACTTGTTATTTCCTCAAAGAATGCCAACAAGTTTGTCAGGCATAATTTTCCCTTCCTAAAACTATATTCAGTCTGATTGATTATATTATGTATTTCCAAATGCTGTATTATTACATCCTTTGTAATGTGCTCTAAAATTTTCCCAATGATAGATATTAAGTGAACTCGCCTGTAGTTACCTGTGTTTTGTTGTTTTCCTCTCTTTTTGAATACAGATGTTACATTGGCGGTTTTCCAATCCTTTGGAACTCAAGTATTCTTGGAAGATTAATACCAGTATCTCTTTTGCTACTTCCTTTAATATCCTAGGGTGAAATCCAGCCCATCCAGGGGATTTAATAGTCTTTAGCTCTAATAATTTCACTGGTACATTTTCTCTAGCAATAATGAATGTGTTTATTTCCTCCCCTGCTTTAGCCCCTTGATTATTTAGTAATTTTGAATGTTAATAGTGTCTTCCACCGTGAAGACTGCTACAATGATTTCATCCAGATCTCTGCCTTCTCGTGGTTCCTGACCATTATTTCCCCAGCTTTGTTCTTTAAGGGGCCTATGTGATCTTTGGCCTGTCCCTTTTTACACATTTGAAGAAGCCCTTACTGTTCGTTTTTATGTTACTTGCTAGTTTGGTCTTAGTGTTTATTTTCACCCTTTTAATTATATTTTGGTTAAATTTTGCTGGCATTTAAATCTTTCCCAATCCTCTGTTTTCCACTAACCTTTACAACTTTGTATGTTTTTCTTTCAATTTGATACCAACCTTAACTTCCTTAGTTAACTGTGGTCGGTTTATCCCTTCCCTAGAATCCTTCTTCCTCACTGTGATATATCTTTGCTGAGACGTGAACTATTTTGTTAAACATCGTCCATTGTCCCCCAGTCTTTTTTTCTGCTAAACTCTATTCTCAGTCCACTGTCTCTTTCTACCCTCATCCTTATGTAATTAACCTCATCTAAGTTTAGCACATTTGCTTCTGACATTCAGAGATAGCAAGAACTGCAGATGCTGGAGTCAGAGACAACACAGTGTGGAGCTGGACGAACACAGCAGGCCAGGCACCAACAGAGGAGCAGGAAAGTTGACATTTCGAGTCGGGAACCTTCTTCAGAAATGCCCATCTGAAAACGTAACTTTCCTGCTCCTCTGATGCTGCCTGGCCTGCTGTGTTCCTCCAGCTCCACACTGTGGTGTCTGTTTCTGATGTTGTCAGCCTAGCTGAATATATTAGTCATTCCAAAAGTTCAGCATTCATAATGAGTTAATCTGACAACTGTATTAACAAAAAGGTAGAAAAATGTCAGGCATTCATTTTTCAAATGGCTTTGTTACAAATACTTGGCTACATTCTACAAATGGCTAAGGTGCTTAGCACAGCAGGCAATATTGAAAAGCAACAGAGAGCAATCAAGCTTTGTTTGATTTGATATCCTGATTACCTTACAATAAATTATTCTTCCTAGAGTGCTTTTTTTTTTAAATGTGTGTGTTTGTTTATACAAAATTTAAAGGCGTAAAGTGTCTGAAAGTGTCTGGCATTGACACTTTTTACAAGGTTATTTTTAAAATGTTACTTTCAAAGCCTCTGCTTATGTCAATTCCAGAATCATTTCAAAGACTGCCAAACTAACCATTAGCCAATTAGCTCTATTCATAGTAGAGAATGAAAAATGCATGGTGGGTATGTACTGGAGAGGAGAGAAATTGTAGATGAAAGAGGGCCTGATGAGGTTATCAGGAATTATTAGGTGGGGCGTGGAGGCTACGAGAGGAATTAATAACAGCTTTTATACTTACCTGTGAAAAGGTTCCTGACTCTTCAACCAGGTTCCCACCATGTTCACAAACTTGCTTAACGAGCAGGATGCCCACAAGCTTCGTGGACCACCCACTTGCACGGAAATATAAGAGCCAAGGAAATTTGCATTTCCGGCAGTCATTTATATTCTAAACCTAATGTCAGTTCAAGTGAGCGTGAAGTGGTGACTAGCCACAATTCCCAAAGCAAGGAAAATGATAGGTGGAAGGATTTGTCAGGAAATTCACATTTGCCCTCTCAGCTCAGGTTTGTTCTGATTTGGACAAAAATTCAGCTCAGGAATTACTTTCTGGAAGGTAAAACTATACTTTCAGAAATGCAGCTTTACGGATAAACGGAGTGTGTGCAATATTGTGTAGTTCTAAAAGTTCTGTTCATAAGGTCACCTCCCGAAGTTGTGAGTGGAGTAATTATTTATGAGTTAACTGTAGCAGCATTATCTTAGAAGGACCTTTTTATGAGCACTTTAAAATTTCTGCACTAGATGTAGAAAAATTGATTTTCAGCTAATTTTAATCTGGAGCAATTACTAACAACAGTAACCATTATACATTCTGTTACCTTATGGGCCGCATTGTATGTCAGGTCCCAGGACTTTTGACACTTTCGTGACCATACCCAGCTTGCCCGCAGGCATTTTTCGTGACTTCACAGTTTGCAATTTGTTTTCCTCTATTCAAATGAAGCAGTTTCATTACAAGTATGTCACTCTGTATTTTGTATTCTGGGTTACAGGTACGAGGCAGAGGGCTGACAGGAAATCTACAATTTGACAATTACGGACGTAGATCAAACTATACCATCGATGTTTATGAATTAAGACCTTCTGGACCTCGGAAGGTAGGTTGAAATAAAGCAGGACTGTTTTTGGTTGGTTAACTTTCTCTCGGTGAAGAGCTCTGGGGTATTCTGGCAAGTACCTTGAAAAATGACCATTTTTCACCCATCTATTCGGCAGCACTCAGAATCCTATGCAATTTCTTCAATTCTGCAATTACTGCATTTTTATGCCAAAAGCTCTTTCAGAAAAAGATTCAAAAAAATTGTAATTTCCTTTGCTCTGAATATATTTTCTGTGGACGGGCATATGTATCTGATCTTCTGAGGTTGGAATTTGTTTTCCGTGGCATTAACAGAATCATCATTTCACACACTCTGCCCCTGTGGACTCACGCTGCACAATGGGAGGTAGAACTCTTGTTCGGTGACTGACTCAGATTATTTTCTGTGATAGAATAATAAAGAGCTATCAGCCAACAATGATGTGCCTAACGTTTATAACTTGATCATTTGTCTGCTGAGAAGTTGGTTTGTGCTGCAAAGTGTACAGGGTGCCTAAGGCAAATAAAAACCGAAGGAACAGCGGATGCTGTAAATAAAAACCAAAATCAGAAATTGCTGGAAAAGCTCAGCAGATGCGGCAGCATCTGTGGAGAGAAATCAGAGTTAACATTAACAAATCAGAGTGACCCTTCCTCAGAACTTACATCTGCCTAAGGCAGATGCCTGAAATGTGCCTCATTACATAAATCTGGAGATGTGAAACCGGTCACTTAATTGACACAATGCTGGGTATCTGATTCAGCTCCCCAGCTGGGACCCTGTTACAATCAGCTGCCCCGAATGCCCTGAGGGCTCCCAGATGTATCCTCGAGTGTATGGTCAGGGTCTAGGCAGTCGAGCAGTGTAAACAGAAGCCTACAGTATTGCTATGAAACCGGGAGGAATTCTTGAGGGAGAGGACAGTTGTGGGGTGAAGATGGTTATTTGATCTCCCATCATGAATTTTGAGACCAATAAACAAGTGCAGAAATGACCAGTTTTGTTTGTTTATGTACCTCCGTGTATTTCGACACAACGTTGATTTTTCCCTTTCAGAATGTATTGCTCATCATGAGTTCCTCCTTGTAACTTTGCTGCCAAGACTCTCAGCATTGCTTTGTTTCTGGTGTTCCTGCTATGCAGCTTTCCCACACTTATTCCCTTAGGCTTGTCGCCAGTTGGTCCAACTCCCCTACTGCCTCCTTTCTTAACATGTCTCCAAGGCTCGAGAAGTCATCATTGTGAACGGCAGTACATGAGAATATTACAGAACTTGGATAGCCTATCACAGCTAGTGAAACGGCCCCACATGAGGCTCATTAATATGTTTTTGCAACATTTCCTGCTTGTTTACTAATTAAATTACACTCAATTCCTAATCCATGACCTTGGTTCCTATGACTACATTGATAATAGCTTTAATGGAATTAAATGACCTCTTAAACAAAGCGTGCTTCACAGCCTTTTGCCTTAGTCTTCTGATATTGACAGAAAAGAGTGATCACGCTGTAAGCCATCAAACTAAACCTCCACAAGAGTCAATGCAATGAGGTAAAAAGAAGTTTTTGTTATGAGGAAGGTTTTGGTTTATTGTCATAACTATTTAATCATTGCCATAATATATTCTATTGGAAATGTACACAAAAACATATTAAACAAAATCAACATCAGTGCAGCATTTCCAAAAACAATATAGGAAGCCAGCAGGTGATTAGTTAAATTGGTTCATGCTTTTGCTCAAACAGTGAGTAGAGAAATTTCAAAGGGAACATTAAATATTTCTCCAGTAATTTACTGTCAGAGTAGTTTCAAATCTCAAATTTTACTAATGAATTTGACCTTGTTATTGCTTTTTCTGTCTATTTACGTGGGTTTTTGAAAAAAAAATTTGTTTTTAAGCACTGAGAGTTGATGAGTCATTTGGGGGAGTTCCAGGGTGAGGAGGCTGAAATAACATGACTGCTTAAACATCCTGGGTTAATGACTAATTTGCTCGTGTCAGTTTAAATCTTTTGTACTGCCAAGCTCCCAGTTCCTCCCAAGATAATGTACTCACTTCTAACTATTCAAACCAACCACTATCAACTAAGGATGCCCAGACTCAGCACATTTCTTTCAACTATTTGCATTTTGATTCTAGTTTTACATTATAGAGCTACAGCTGGAGATCAGCAATCTCTCTGCTTACCACAAAGTCCTGCTAACAGCAAAACTGAGTTGGAGCCTTCATTGTCATATTCAGCTATTTGCTGTGCCAATGGTGAGAATAATGTTTCAGCCTAGCAGCCATGCAGCGTTTGGGCTGTCGCTCCATGCAGAGCTTCCACAAAGTTAGCCCAGAACTGAATGCAGTTCTGAAGAAGGGTCACTGAACCCGAAATATTAATTCTGATTTCTGTCCACTGATGCTGAGGTTTTCCAGCAAATTCTGTTCTTGTGCCTTTCGGTTTTTAGCCCAAAATTCTATTTGTGCTAACAGTCCAAATGTAAAATAAAATTAATGTAAATATGTTGTGAATTTAGGACACTATCCCTTGAGAGTAAGGGTCAGATTTTCCCATTGGAAGGCAGGTTCGAAGCTAGTGAGGTAAACCCACCCCGATACCCTCATGCTATAACAGCCAATTTTCAATGTGCTCGGTTTCAACTGACCTTGAAGTTGAGTCTGCCACTAAACTAGTGGGAGGGCAGGGTACAAGCCAGGTGGGGGGGGTGGAGTGAAGCGTGGAAATGGGGATGGAACACGAGGGATCCCACCCATGACTGTATTGTTGCTCTGGCTTCCATGTCTACATGGACTTTAAAAAGTTGAAAGGACCTTCATCTTCAAAGCAACGAGGGCAAATAAAGAGCTGGAATCCAGGAGAGTGTAGGGGACAATTGGTGACTAAAATTTCTTACCCCTCACAACTTCTTTGGCTAAATTTTCATTTTGCTTGTGTTAAATGCTGATAGTCACTTTCTGAGATCTCCTAACAGCTGCTCATCTCCTTGAAAATCTTATCAAGTCTCAGTGGTCTAAGGCTGCCTAGCTAATGAGTTGGACATCTTCACTTTCCCACACCCTTCCTATCCCCCTGAACTTGATAAAATCATCAGAGTTCAGAATGGATGGGGCAGACTGGCATATGCACCATTGGTACCATTTTTTTAACCATTCTGCCTCCGTTCTGTCAGAGTTCAGGAGGGAACATTTATTGGTCATGAAACGGTCAATTATCAGTATCCAGTACCAGATAGTACATTCTGCTCTGGCACTGGTTTTAAAATTTGAATTAATGTCCTCTCTTTTCTTGCTTCAATCAAATTACTGGATCATTTTATCTTTTCAAATGCAAAATTTTACTTAATTGTCAAAATAATTCTTAATTTCATGGTTCTACTTGACATAGCTAAATTGCTAAGGTGCTTGTCCTGAGCTTTCATTTAACACAGAATGAATCAAAAAGAAATAAACTGAGCTTAGGCAAAATGATTACTAAAGAAACTTGAGTGTTTCAAAGAATCATTAACTGTCACTCATAGGTCTAACCTACACGGCAACACCCAAAACAGAAGTACCAATCAAAACCTTTAGAGAGTTTCTTTGCAAACCTAATTAAGATTTCATTACAGAAGGATATTGCTATACAGTGAGAACTTTCAATGCGTCTTTTTTTTAAACACATAAAACTCTTTTTCAGATCGGGCATTCACTGGAGAAACACTGTTGGATTAGTTAGTGAATGTCTCCATTGAATTAAAAGGGGCTTGTATTCTTTTCATTGCTCTATACTGACCCAAATACGTCATCATTGTGGAGCCTATCATTTACAAAGTGCACTGCAGTAAACAACAAGCCACTGTGCGAGTGTCATCCAAATAAAAAGATTCTAAAATAGTCCAAATACCTATTTTTTTTAAATTAAAAAAATTAGCAGAAGTCGATGAACAAGACAAAATTCCTCTCAGCGATGTGATGCCACTTGTTTTTAACACCTAGTGTGGTACTGAGCCGTGTGTACTACAAAGGCCTCAAACGTGATCTCTTGTTCTTGTTGAATTACTTTATCTCCCATTGGATATTGATAGAAGTGATATGTTGTTGTTGTGTTGCCATAGTCTTACCCCACCCAATGCCCCAAAGTTTGGGTAAGGAAAAAAGTCTACCGAGGTTCCTGGTATTGATGACTATACACTTTTCTATGCTCCATGGTAATAGTGAGAAGCAGATGTGGTGCAAGCTCTAGATTTCATTTGTTTGGTGTTTGATTTTGTTAACTATTTACTGTGTGCTATTAGTGAAAGCTGGTGTGCTTCGGGAAACAGAACAAAACTGCCGCAACAGGCTGTAAGCATAAGAACAAACATTTTAAAGCTCTGTAAGTAAAAGCTCTAGCAAACTGGTGTGTGCCACCTCTGCATATCTACTGCTTCAGTCACTGTCATTCTAGTTGAGTTGTTAATAAAATTTGTTTTCCTAGAAACTATGAACATTGGACCGTAGTTTATTTCCAGTGAGTTTGTAGATTCCCAGCAGCAGTGGAATTCACCACTTTCCAACATTGTGATATAACCCGCAATTGAACGGTGCACTGAAATAGGAGTGTAATTAAAGACGGTCTGAGAGCCAGTATGACAGAAGAGAAAACATTTGATTAACCCATTCAAATCCACTCAGCACATCAGATCCACCTCACACTCTATAACTGGCAAGACACCTGTTGAACATATGGTAGGTTGTAAGTCTCATATGCTACTGACCACTATTAAACTCTCACCACTGTGCAATGAGAATTTCTGAGTGAAAGCAGACAAATTGCAAAGAACCAAAGTAAAGCAAAATTGTACTTTGACCAAAAAAAGTGCTGGGAGAACAATTTGAAGTTGGAGATTGGATTTACATCAAAAAGCAAAACCGCAATCACAAACTTTCATTATCTCTATCAAGACCAAAACAACTCATGAGGTTTCTCAGTACCAGCACTTATCTGCTGGCTGACAAGTTCCTGAACACACACAAACTGCCGAAGGTCTTCTCTTCATACTTCTAAAGGAAAAAAATGCAATGGAAGTCAGGAAAGTCAGGCTGTCACACTTAGCAAATGAAATAATTTTCTGATACACTCTAAATTCCTTTACAAAGAATATATTTTCAAGAGAAGTATCAGAAAACAGCCAAAGCAAATCATAGCCCTTGTATGACTCAGTGGCTTAAGAAGAGAAGATGTGAAGTGTAGAAGGAAAAGATACAAAGCATTTCTGAATAATAATTGATTTGTTTCATGCTGGTTGCATCATTCAAGACTCAATGTTGTGTTCTAATGGCATTTCTAACGCATGATTATTTGGTGCAGGCTGTTAATTAATTTTCCTTGGAGTATATCACCAAGCAAAAGGTTCTGCAATCAATCCTTCAGAGTATATGAGGACATACGCAGCCAGTTCTCTGAATAGAGAATAGAGGCATGTTCTCATGTACCTCCTCTGAGTCGGGATGTTTTCAATGAAAGCTGTTGAGGTCACAAATACACTTTGGTAGATTTAGATTTCTCTTCATTAATAAAGATCTCCCAAATCATAAAAGAAATCGCATTTTCACTGAATTTACCACAAATTTATAATTGAATTCAGAAGTATTCCAAATAACCTAATATGGTCTTAGCGTCATTTGACATGACAACAAAATCTATTTTGTCTGAGCTCTGAAACGTACTTAGACTATTCTCTTACATGAGGCTGTCTCTGGCTCTGTGAGTGTAAACTCAATGGATCCTGGAGATTATGGTAAATTAATTCTTAGCTCAGCCACCAGATTAAGCCTGGGGTGTATCTGATCCACTCCATGGAAAACTGATAGAATATCATAGTGGCTGGTTTTGTACATACTAAATTTTAATTTTCTTTTTGTAAAATTAGTTAAAACAGGGAATTGATTCAATGCTGTCAGTTCTTCACCTGACGTGATAGGTTAAAATTACGTCTCTACATTCGACTACCATAGAACTCAGTAATATAGCCCAGTAAATGATTCAAAGAGCAGAATCTCATAGGGGCCTGAGAAATGTGGGCTGAAATGTGGCAGAATCAGGTGAAAGGTTTGGCAAAAGCAATCTACGCGCCGAGACCGTCGATCTCCATCTTTTATGCTTTGCACAGTGGCATTGTGAGATTCTTACTAGGTGCCGATAAACTGCAAATTGGCAAGACTTATTGCCTGTTAAAAGCCAAACTCGCCTCATTAATATTCAAACTTCCATTTTACCAAACTCGTCAAACAAGTTTAATGTTGAGAAAACTCAACAAGGAAGCCACAGCAAGCTCTCTCACCTATCCCCTCCTCCCACCTCAAGTCCCACCCCCATCTCCTATCTACTAACCTCATCCCACCCCCTTGACCTGTCCGTCCTCCCTGGACTGACCTATCTGCTCCCTACCCCCCCAACTACACTCACCTTTACTGGCTCCATCCCTGCCTCTTTGACTTGTCTGCCTCCTCTCCACCTATCCTCTCCTCTATCCATCTTCTATCCGCCTCCCCCTCTCTCCCTATTTATTTCAGAACGCCCTTCCCCTCCCCCATTTCTGATGAAGGTTCTAGGCCCGAAACGTCAAGCTTTCCTGCTCCTATGATGCTGCTTGGCCTGCTGTGTTCATCCAGCTCCACACCTTGTTATCCTGTCGGATTCAGCTTGCCATTTGTTCTCGATGACCTCCATGTTAGAAATCAAGCACTAACATCTCAGGACACGCTCCGTGGACATCAGCCGCATGCATCCAATAGCCACAAACATTGAAATCCAACATATGCCAGCCTGTAACAACCCTCTTAGCATATCTCCGATTCACTGATAAGATGTTTCTGCACTTTTGTTCATCGACAAATATCACTGCAAAGCTGCAGCAAGGATCCTGCTCTCAGGAACATGGGTCCATCTCATGGACTGGTCCGTGCTGCATCTCTGGGCTCTTTGTTTGTTCTCATAGCCCTAACTCAATCTGAGCCAATTCGGATGTTCGCAATGTCCCTGCTTTACTGTGCCTTGCCTTTTTGAACTTTAGCTCCTCAGCTAGAGATATCTGCATCAAGTTACTACCGTCTTGCTGTGCTGTTTCATGCAGACACAAAGCCAGGAAGCTTGTCGTGGTTGTCAGCAGGCCTTAGCCAAGTCAAGGGGGGTAGATTTTACTCAGGGGATCCCCGCACCATACATCAAGGGCAGCTTCCAATACAAGTTCTGACCATGCTAAATTGCGTGAGGAGCTAAATGTCAGGCAGCCCACAACTGGTCTTTACTCTTCCTGAACAAAAACAAAATTGCTGGAAAAGCTCAGCAGGTCTGGCAGCATCTGTGGAGAAGAAAACAGAGTTAACGTTTTGGGTCCGTTCTGAGGAAGGGTCACCGGACCCGAAACATTAACTCTGTTTTCTTCTCCACAGATGCTGCCAGACCTGCTGAGCTTTTCCAACAACTTTGTTTTTGTTCCTGATTTACAGCATCTGCAGTTCTTTTGGTTTTTATTTAGTATTTTACTCTTCCTGCCTTGCTGAGGGCTGCTTTCCTCATGGAATGACAGAGAAGGTATTAGTGGAGATGAAAATGGATGGCACAGCTCTTTCTGTTGGTTCAGATGGGGGAGGTTCCTGAGTGAATGTGTAGGCAGCACAGCAGACGTACAGGGTTAGTGACGTTGGAGTTTGGGGTTTGTGAGAGCACATGGAGAAGATATTCCAGAAAGTACTGTGAGTGGTAAAGCATGAACCTTTATGGGAGGTGGGTGCACTAGCAGAGATAGAGCAAGCCTGATGTATCAGAGCACAGAGGGTAGAACTTACACTGGGGGAGTGGAGAGAGACATTGATCCACTTCCCCTTTTTCTGGGAATTGCTCTGGAAAGGTAAGACTGCTTTATGGCATTACGCCATTCATCAGGACCCCTAGGTCCCTGTCTTTCTTTATTCATAGGATGAGAACATGTCTGCCTAAGCCAGCATTTATTGCACAACCCTAATTGCCCAGAGGGTAGTTAAGAGTCAACCACATTGCTATGGGTCTAGAGTCACATGTAGGCCAGAACAAGTAAGGATATCAGTGAACCAGATGGGTTTTTATTTTGACAATCAACTCTGGTTATCATTAGATTCTTTATTCCAGATTTTCTTTGATTATTGAATTCTAATTCCACCATCTGCTTTGGCGGGATTTTAACCAGGTCCCCAGAATATTGTCTGTGTCTCTGGAATAACAGTGATAATACCACTAGGCCATTGCCTCCCCTCCCCACTAATGTAGGACAGTAATCCCCCTCTCTGCTGTGTTAGAGGCAAATGTTAGGAACCATGTAGGGCAGCTGCAGACAGACAATGCTTGTCCTGGTGCACAACAGTGTTTTAAAGTTGCTGCAGTTGCAAGGGATATTGGTGAATTTCAGAATATCTGCTGTTTCCGGAATGGCGTGTGCTAAGGTGGGGTGGAAATTGAATGTGAGAAATGTCATGGAGGCATGTTAGGTAAGTTATTATTGAAGCATGCTTGATACAATATGGTAAGAGAATTTGCTAGACCTGTGGTGAAAAGCACTCAAAAGTACAGCATAACCGAAAGTAGCCGAAAAATGTAAGATTTGGTGCACAGTTTTTGCCTGTACTTTTTTGAAGAAAGGTCACTGGACCCGAAACATTGATTCTGTTTTCTCACCACAGTTGATGCCACATCTGTGGAGTTTCTCCTACTATTTCGTTTTTGCCCCATCTAATCTGTCAGCTGGACATATAAATATCTCATGGCGCTATATTGAAGTCGTACAGAAGAGCTATCTCCAGTGTATTGGCCAATATTTTCCCTTTAGTCAATATTATTTATGAAACAGCTTATTTTTTCATTACCATATAACTTTTTGTGAAAGCTTGCTATGCACAAATTGGCTTCCACATTTTACAATTGTCTCAACACCTCAAAAGTTCTTAGTTGACTGTAAACCAGTCTGGGATGCTCTGTGACAACAAGGTGTAGAGCTGGATGAACACAGCAGGCCAAGCAACATCAGAGGAGCAGGAAAGCTGATGTTTCGGGTCTAGACCCTTCGCTCTGTGGTCTAGATTGGTGCTACATAGATGCACATCTTTTTTATGATTACTATGCTCTATTCAATTACTTTGCATGTTTCAAAATGTACTTACAGTAGTTGGAATACAGACATTTCAAGATTCAATTGATTAGCTAACTGGGAAAAGCTAATATTCTGTGACTGCGGTATACCCTCAAGAAAATTGGGAGCACAAATGTGATGAATCGTCCTGTGAGTATGTCGTTGTATGTGATGTTCCACTTAAAAAATAGCTACAAAAGAAGCAAACCACCTGAATTTGCCAGATAGGTGATAAGGAACTATAGAATAAGACTTCAGTCTGGAGTCTTTTTCTTTATTTTCTTAAATTTAGGTCTCTGCAACAATTCTTCCATGTGGGAAAATCTAACTTATGCTGGTTACATAGACCTTAGGTTTAGGGTAAAAGTTCGGCATAACATCATGGGCCGAAGGGCCTGTACTGTGCTGTACTGTTCTCTGTTCTATGTTTTAAGAATTTAATACGAAAACTCATAGAGTTAACTTGCTGTAATCCTGCTCGGCAGACTTGTCTCTCCACAACATTTACTGGAAATCCAAGCATGCACTGCACTCCTAGTCAGAAGATCTCAGGGCATACCAGAATTTCTGATATATACTTTCCACAGATAAAGCTCATGGAAAAACAAAGTTGAAAATGACAAGGCATGTGAGTATGTAGGAGCCTATCCTTTTAAATCAAAGACAATATCAAACAGCAAAAAATGGAAAAGACAAATACACTGTAATAGCTGTGTGTGTGTGTGTGTGTGTGTGTGTGTGTGTGTGTGTGTGTGTCTGTGTTTAGGAATCACAGGGCCACTCTGTTAATTTATAGGTTCCTATTTTACCTAATGTTAGGCTACAAATCATCAATGTAACAAAAAGCAATTGTTATGGTGAAAGACTGATTAATAATCCACAGCTTTGGAATTGGGCATTGAAGATCACTTTCAATCATAAAGAGTGGGAGAGAAAGAGGTATGACTAGACTGAAGTGTTCAAAGGTAATTCCATCCCAATTTAAAGTTATAAATCAGTCCCCTTCTAAAGATATACATCTTGTTTTACATTTGAATATTGATATTATTTTACAACATCAACAAAGATGTGTATTTCATAGCATCTTTACTACAGAAAAAATGTCCTCTGAGCCTACGCAGAGATGTAGTCAAACAAACATGAATGCCAAGGCATTAGGTGTGATCTAAGAATTGGTCAAACCCATGCAGTGTAGGGAACTTCATAAGCAATGAGAAAAAGTATGAAATTAGAAGGGTTTAGGAGAAAATTCCAGAACATGGGGCCTAGATGGCTAAAATCATTCTCATTAATATGAGGGCCAAAGAATTTGGTTGGGCAAAAAGCCATAATCGTATGGAGGCGATCATAGAGAGGCAATGCCTAGTGGTATTATTGCTGGACTCTTAATCCAGAGGCCCAGATAACGTTCTGGGGACCTGGGTTCAAATCCCACCACGGCAGATCATGGAATATGAATTCAATAAATATCTGGAATTAAGAATGTAATGATGATCATGAATCCGTTGTTGATTATCAGAAAAACCCATCTGGTTCACTAATGTCCTTTATGGTAGGAAACCTGCTGGCTTTATCTGGTCTGGACTACATGTGACTCCAGACCCACAGCAATGTAGTTGACTCTGAACTGCCTTCTGGGCAATTAGGGATGGGCAATAAATGCTGCCTAGCCAGCGACGCCCTCATCCTGTCAATGAATAAAGAAAAAATATACAGAGTTTTCGTGGTTGTATGGTTGGAGAGGGTTATGGAGATAAGGGAACACTTGGGCCATGAAGGAGTATAAACGCAAAGGTAGCAATTTGAAATGAGAAGCATTGGGCCCATAATAGAGGGTAGATTAGCAATAAAACAGCAGGACTTGGTGTAGGCTAAGCTACCAGCAGCAGAGTCATGGATAAACTGAATATCATTTGGTTCGGGGATTGGAGACCAACTAGGGGTCCATTGAAATAGTCAAGTCTGAAGATATTAAAAGTCAAGGAGGTGAGTTTTAGCGGCAGATGGGAAAGCAGGTGATTTTGCAGAGATGGAAATACACATTATGCCATCAGTGTGGTCAGAATCCTGTATAGGATATTAGAAGGGATAACTGGCAATGGTTTGACCTAAGGGTCACCATGCCTCAGGCAAGCAGAAAGGATGAAAATGAGAGCCCTTCATGGTAAACTCATCCAGTGTGGAAATGGCACCCACTTATTAATGAGGATATAGGAGTTAAAGAGTTTAAATTGTGGCTCATTATTGAATTACAGACAAACATATAGGTAATTCTAAGTCAAGAGAGGGGTCCAAACTAGTGGTGGGAAGGAAGAGCTTTATATTGCCAACATACATTTGGATGCTTATCCCAAATATTTGAAGGATGAAAAACACAACGATGGCAAGGATATATATAACATTTTCATCTGCTGAAGATTTTCCAAAGTGATTCACAGCCATGAGAAACTTTTGAATTGTTGTCACTGTTGTCATTTAGGGAGCATCACAAGCAATTTTCATGCAACAAAGTCCCACAAACAACAGTGAGATCATTAACTTGATAACCTGTTTCTACAGTATAATAAATCAAAAAAACTATGAATGTGTGGAAATCTGAAATGAAAACAGAAATTGCTGGCAAAACTTGGTAGGTCTTGCAGCATCTGTGGGAAGAAAGCTGAGTTAACATTTCAGTCCAGTGACTCTCCATCAGAACAGTCTTCTGATGAAGAGTCACTAGACTCGAAACTTTAACTCCATTTCCCTCCCACGGATGCTGCCAGACCTGCAAAGTTTTACCAGCAATTTCTGTTTTTAAACCTGTTTCTCCAGTGTTGGTTGAGAGAGGATTGTTGGCCATATAACCTGAGAATTCTGCTGCTCTTCTACAAAACGTATCTTGCAGTGTTTCATAATCACCAGAAGGTGCAGATGGTACTCTAACATAATAATTCAGTTCTAGATTCTGACTTGTGGAGTTTTCAAGATTGAAGTGATTTTTTAATTGGATGTAAGCATCAAGGGATATGAGATTAAGGCAGGTAAGGAGTTGAGGTGCAAATCAACCATGGGCTAATTGAAAGGTAGAATGACCTACTGTGTTCCTCCAGCTCCACACTATATTGATTAATCACTGACTAGTCTACTCATGTTCCTATGTTCTGATTACATTGAAGCGTCAGATCAGATTATGTTCGTGGCATTCTGGGAGAAGGCTTTGAAGCTCACCACATTAGAGTTAGAGGCAAAAATGCCACCAATTGAATTGAGACATATATCTAGGCTGTATTTTCATGTACTGACTGAAAAACCTGAATCAAGCCCTTTTACAACTTCTGAAAGGTGTGCCTACATCTCATTTCCACCATATTTTTGTGGCTGAAAGGTGTGGACAGGAAGAGGTAGGGGATTTCACACAGAAGTGTGATGTAGGAGGATTGTGGATGCAGAAATGGGCTGGTTAGAAGGCTCGATTCGGTTTTAAGGAAGAACAACCCAGATACTAACATCATTCTAATGCTTTCTAACCCTCACTACTTACCCACTCATCACCCAGTCCCCTGCATGGCCTCTCCATGCCATTTTATAAACCCCATGATCCTTCCATATCGTGTACTCCCCAAGTCCCTTCTGTGTCCCCTCATATTCCTATGTACCATCCTTGCTGCCAGTGTATGCTGTATAGTTACTCACCCAGGATCCATGAAATTCAGACATAAAGATGTCTTTCAAGCGGACTTCAGAAATAAATTTCTTACAATCTAGTTAATGTCATTCAAATATACCAGAGTAAAAAGAAACCTCTAAGTCATAAACACTAGTTGTGCAATCAGTCTGTTAATGACAAACACATATTTACTTAGCATATTAAAGAGGCATAATCCTTTCACAACCACTTAAAACTGGCAGGCAAAAGGTAAGCTCAACCCCCTTTTGAGATAAGTGATTTGTGAGTTTTTGAAACTAAGCCAAGTATTTATAAAGTCTTCAGCGTTAAAAAAAACAAGACCAGGGAAATAGCAAGAACTGCAGATGCTGGGGTCAGAGACAACGCAGAGTGGAGCTGGACCAACACAGCAGGCCAGACAGCATCAGAGGAGCGGGAACGTCGATGTTTCGGATCAGGACCCTTCTTCAGACCTGGGGACCAGGGAAATCTAAACAATGGAATCTATTGAAATTGAAAAAGGAGATGACTTTTTATTTCACCTGCAGCAGATGCCTAGTTGATCACAGCAGTCCAGGAATGCTTTCTTTGAGTGTTTTTTGATTATTTAAGAGGTATCCAGACATTTAAATCACTTCAGGTTGTTATGATAGAGATAGCAATGTTTTAGTCAGGCTTAATTCATTGGGAAAAGTATTGTAATGCACCTCAACATTAAAACAGTGCTGATCAATGAAATAGTCAACTTAATGGAAGAGCCTGAGTGAACTGCTGCAGTTGACATTACAATACAGTGCCCAGTAGCAACAGTTGAATTTGTCAAAACATTTTACAAGTACTTGTCAGAATGTTCCTGACTCCTCAGCAGGTTTTGGCCCAAGGTTTTCCCCAGTAGGGAAAAGTTTTTGAGGTCTTTCAAAACTACCACCAACACACAAACACAGCTGACGGAGCAAATTCAAAGAAGACATGAAGGAAAGGCCAAGACCATGAGATCATTATGCTGCATAGTAAAGGCCACAAGTAAATGGGATGGATTGAGAAGTCAGGTAGATGTCAATGTTGTAACTATTCTGAAGCAGCCTGGCTTGAGGCTTGGCTAATTTAGGAACATAAATCTTCAGTACAATTGATGGAATGTAATCAGAGCTCACAACATTTGCAACATCCAGTGCCTTCTGCTATTTCTTAATAAAGTGTGGAGTAGAACTGGTTGATTATGGGCATCTGTGATGCTGGGGAGCTCAACAGAAAGCCAAGGTAGATCATCTACTCCCCATTTCTGACTTAAGATGGACACAAATCCTTAAACTTTGTATTTTGCATTGATTTGCTGTGTTCTCCCATAATTGAGGATGGAGACATTTGTGTACCCTGCTCCTGTGGTTAGTTGTTTAATTGTCCAGCACTATTCTGACTTGATGTTGCAGGATCGCATATCTTAGTTCTGATCTGCTTAGCTGTGTTAATTTCGTGATGCTTATTCTGCCTGGCACGCAAGTAAATCTGTGTTGTAACTTCACTGGTTTGATACCTCAATTTTAGATGTACCTAACATTACTTCTAGCGTACCCTCAGATGAATTTGAAGACAGTGGTGTTCCCCCATATCTGCAGTCCTTGTGCTTCTGTGACCATGGGTTCTAAAGGTGCTGACTAAAAAGCCTTGATGAATATCTTAATAAATAATTCAACAAAAGAACATAATATTGTACTCAGAGGAAAAACACTATAACACTGTATAAAGAAATATTTTAAATGTTCTTGTAATAAATATCAGAAAGAAAATTTCATTTTAATCCGATAATGTTACAGACATCCAAACCTCAGTGAAGGATCATTATGTTTCCATGCTAAAATGTTGTGTAGTTCTGGAATATCGTCTATAGTTCTAGAATCCACACTATAGAGGGATATGATTGCACTAGGGAGAATGCAGTGGAGATTTCCAAAATGTTGCCTGGGCTGGACAATTTCAGCTATGAAGAGAGATTGGTCATCCACTTCACCAACACCTTCCACCCCAACCTTAAGTTCACCTGGACCATCTCCAATACCTCTCTCTCCTTCCTGGACCTCTCTGCCTCCATCTCCGGCAACCACCTAGAAACTGATATCCATTTCAAGCCCACCGACTCCCACAGCTACCTAGAAGACACCTCCTCCCACCCACCTTCCTGCAAAAATGCCATCCCTATTCCCAATTCCTTCACCTCCGCCGCATCTGCTCCCAGGATGAAACATTCCACTCCCGTACATCTCAGATGTCCTCGTTTTTCAAGGACTGCGACTTCCGCCCCTTAGTGGTCGAGAACGCCCTCGACCGTGTCGCCCGCATTTCCCGCAACTCATCCCTCAAACCCCTCCCCGCAATAAAAACCAAAACAGAATCCCCCTCATCCTCACCAACCTCCAGATCCAATGCATCATCCTCTGACACTTCTGCCATCTGCAATCCGACCCCACCACCAAAGACATTTTTCCCTCCCCACCCTTATCTGCCTTGCGGAGGGACCACTCTCTCCATGACTCCCTTGTCCGCTCCACACTCCCCTCCAGCCGCACCACACCCAGCACTTTTCCCTGTAACCACAGGAAGGGCTACACCTGCCCCTACACCTCCCCCCTCACCCCCATCCCAGGCCCCAAGAAGACTTTCCACATCAAGCAGATGTTCACCTGCACATCTGCTAATGTGGTATACTGCATCCGCTGTTCCCGTTGTGGCCTCCTCTACATCGGGGAAACCAAGCAGAGGCTTGGGGACCGCTTTGCAGAACCTACGCTGGGTTCGCACTAAACAATTGCACCTCCCAGTCGCAAACTATTTCAATGCCCCCTCCCATTTCGCAGACGACGTGTCCATCCTGGGCCTCCTGCAGTGCCACAACTATGCTACCCAAATGTTGCAGGAACAGCAACTCATATTCCGCTTGGGAACCCTGCAGCCCAATGTTATCAATGTGGACTTCACAAGCTTCAAAATCTCCCCTCCCCCTACCACATCCCAAAACCAGCCCAGCTCGTCCTCGCCTCCCTAACCTACCTTCCTCCCACCTACCCCTCCTCCCACCTCAAGCCCCGCCCCCAGCTCCTACCTACTAACCTCATCTCGCCCCCTTGACCTGTCCATCCTCCCTGGACTGACCTATCTCCTCCCTACCTCCCCACCTACACTCACCTTTACTGGCTTCATCTTCGCCTCTTTGACCGGTCTATCTCCTCTCCACCTATCTTCTCCTCTATCCATCTTCTATCCGCCTCCCCCTCTCTCCCTATTTATTTCAGAACGCCCTTCCCCTCCCCCATTTCTGATGAAGGTTCTAGGCCCGAAACGTCAAGCTGTCCTGCTCCAATGATGCTGCTTGGCCTGCTGTGTTCATCCAGCTCTACACCTTGTTATCTGGGACAGACTGGTGTTGTTTTCCATGGAGCAGAAGAGGTTGGGAGGGGACATGATTGCAATGTATAAAATTGAGGGAAGTAGACAAGGTAGACAGGAAGAAACGTTTCCCCTAACAGAGGGATCAATGAGCAGGGGCATAGATTTAAGGTAAGGTGCAGGAGGTTTAGAGAAGAAGTGAAGAAAAACCTTTTCACCCAGGGTGTGGTAGGATTGTGGAACTTGCTGCCTGTTAAGGGTATTATAAGCAGAAACCCTCATAATATTTAAGACCTATTTTGGTGTGCGTTGTGATGCCAAGGCACACAGAGCTATGGGCTGAGAGCTGGAAAATGGGATTGGAATAGTTAAGTGGTCGTTTTTGACTGGTGTGGACTGATGGGCTGAAGAGTCTTTTTCCGTGCTTTAGGACTATGACAAAAGTTCCTTGTTCAACTGGCATGGTTTTATTGGTTTTATTTTGACAATTCACGAGATACTATTTTCTTTTATTAATGTCTCTTCCTGACACCCTTAAGCTGCTAACTCATTTACTCCTTGATATGCTTTCCTCAAACTCATATCTTCAACTTCCAGAGCTTTCTGCTTTGAATTTATCTGTTAAACTGTTTATGACCTTTTTTCTCCCAGCCCAAACTGTTTGGACTGCTAATAACAGCAGCTCAACTATTGAGGATTGCTGCTCTTTGATTGAACTGGTTTTTGTTTGAACGAATATGTTTCTGCACCCCACCTGTCTGAATTATCAACCTCAAGTTAGCACACATCTCAGCAGTAACATTCCAAGGCTTTGCTTGTCACGTATCTCCAACTACGTAATTTCTTAGAAATGTTGTATTTTACTTGCTGGTCTAAAATGACTTTCTGAGCTCTTAAACAAAAGTCAGATCTTCAAACTAAAATAAAACTTGCCCCCATTTCAGAACCTATGTTTCCATCAATAATAGTATATCATGAACCTGTATTACACAGCATGTAATATAAAATAATTGTGCTAAATCAAAACAGGAACAGAATTCATAATATTAACATGGAGATTGCATTGTATCAGTCTACAAAGGACTAACTTTTCTGACATTCTAACCTTAATTTATTGAAAATCTACATCTGAGAAACTGTGGCAAATTAAAATATGATAGATAAATATAGAACAAAGTATTGTGTAACAGAGGAAGCAGTGATCAATTTTAATTTTAAGAACAATTTCAAATACTTCATTGCAATTGCTAAAGCTACTGAATTATGAATACCAGCTGTACAAGCCATCAACAATGCAGATGTATTATTTATTCTTACTGCATCTGATGTAAGTTTCAAACAGAAAGTGGATCATTGGGGATACGTTTAACTGCTCCATTTGTAAAAAAAAATTAAACACATTGTGTACTATTTTGACGTACTACACTGAAGAATCCTTTGCTTTTTCTGTTGGTTTCCAGTAAGTTAATTTAATATCCAGTAACCAAAGATATAAGGCTATATTTTAAATGCAGTCAGATGATAACACCTAATTCAAAACTAATTATTATTCCCACACCCTGTCTCCGAAATGTTTTGGTATATTTAGATTCTCTGTTTGCTTTCTGGGTTTCTTATTCAGGTTGTACTTTCAAGAATCTATATGGACAGGCCAGACTCTGGGCAATCTAAGGTGTAGAGTTGACTGTTTACATTTTTCTTCAGAACCTGTTTTGCATTTCATGGGCTTTGGCCACAAGTAAATTTGAATTAATTATGCCTAAATAATTGATCATTTTAGATTGGGTATTGGAACGAATATGAAAGACTGGTGACCATCGCTGATATGCAACAGATGAATGAATCGACTTCAGCCGAAAACAGAACAATAGTAGTCACAACTATAATGGCAAGTACAAAATTTTTTTTTGTTTAATTAACTTAAAAATTTTGGTACATCTTACTGTATGAATGTTTCATTCTCTAACTTTTGCCAAACAATTATTTTGCAGAGAGCTACACAGTAATGGAATTTCACTGACTGACTGTGAGAAGATATTAGTGCAGGCTTAAAAATAAGATTTAAGCTGGTTCCCAAATAAAGTAATATTTTACTGGTGGAGATACTCTTCCATTTTTAAGCAGTACATCTCAGTAATTTATTACCTCCACCCCAAAAGGGGAGAGAGGTACTCTAACTGGTGTTCCTACTCTAACTGGTGTTCCTATATGTCTGTCTGTATGCTTGTTTGTCTGTCTGTCTAACTGCCTGCCTGCCTGCCTGCCTGGCTACCTATCTACACGCCTGTTCATCTGCTTCTGAACAATAAGAAATCCTTTGCGGATTTCAACAGAACTTGATATGTAGATTCAAGGGGACAATACCTCGCACACATTCAGTTCAGGACAAGGTCCAATAATGTAATCAATTATTGCATGGTGACCTGTTTCACATTTTGCAACTTAATTTAGTGTGATAACTTACTCTTATATGTACGAATGTATACCTCATGATAATCATTTTATGACAGCAACAACCTCTTACCTGCTGCTGGCCATTGTTAAGTAACATTCAGGTACTGATGCCAGATTTCTGAGAAACTGGTGAAATGAATTTTAGGCGTCAGCTGAAAGACCACATGTCAGTACTAGCCCTACCAATGCCTGAGAATGTTCCTGATCAAAGGACACTGTCAAAATGCCCCATTTAGTGTAACAGTTATTTTGTATGTGAATCTCAGAATTTAGTCTTATAAGTTATTAAATGTAATTAGACTATACAACGCAGTCTCAATACATCTTCAACTATTCTATCATTGGCTATATTTCCTCCTTGGTGTAATCATGACCAACTCGGGTTGTATTTTCAAAACGTTAGGATTAACTCTGTTATGTGCAGCATGGCAGATATTTCCTTCCTATTAAGATAAAGCATTCACATCTTCACGAGAAATATCAGAGAAATAAAACATTGATAGTCACACTTACAATTCGCAACATGCACAGAAAGATATCCACCACTCCTACCACGTTGTGGGCAAGTGATGCTCAAATAATCAATTTTGTCAATATTGTTTCTTCCTAATGTATTCTGACATGGAGTGAAATTATAATTTTGAAATTTATTCAGAAAACATTTCTCCAACAGTGCTTAGTTCAGCTCCTTAACATTCCTTACTGTGAATCCAACAAAAATGTTAATATGTTAAATGTTAAAAGTTTCAATTTTTATTATAATAGCATTTTACTTTCATTGCTGCCGTTATTTCTAACGTTCAAGGTCCTATGTATACTTTTCTCACCAGAATGAGTGATATTGTGATGAATATATCATCAGTAGTTGTTAAACTGTAGCTTTGAGTCTGTAACAGGGAAGTTAACTTTATAAATTCCACTTATTGCCATCAACTTCTATTGTGTTCTATTTTATTGTCACATTTTTTCAAAAAAAACTCCCAGTGCTGTTCAATAAATGTCCATTCGTTTTATATCTAATATTGTCACATTTTTTCAAATGTTTCCTACACATGTTCACTTTGTTAACGTTATCTTGTAGTAGATCCTTTTAATTGGACGATATTGCCGAAGTTCCCAGACATTGCAGTGGTGGTCATTGCATGAATGGACTCGACTGCTTTTTGAAATGTATCCTGATATGATACCTTCGATTTTTTTTTAAATGAGAAAACCACCATTGTGGTGCACAACCTTCCTTATTCACTTTTGTTGCTTTTCTGCTGGCAGTTAAAGGTTACAATTTGTCACATCAAAGAATCAGTTCATTTCTGGTACCTGTGGTTTTGAATCTAAACCATGCATGTTGGGATAAAAAAAAATCTGCAGTTTCTGATGAGGCAAGTGAAATGGATTTGAGCATGGGAGCTCATATTCAGAACTGCAAATCGTTTTAAGCTAATCGACACTAAGAAAGGTAATTTACGAAACCATCACTCTAATGGACCTAACTTGCTTAGTTTCCTTATCTGGAACCTACATGATTGTCTGTCTCTTTATTTTAATCAGTAGAAATTGTGAAAAATGTGACTGCAACTGCTGATGTATGGTACAGAGAATGAGATTTCCTGCCAGGGGTACAATCTTGTAGAATTACAGCTTGAAGATTTGAAAATATGCTGTATAGCATTAGTGAAAAACACAATATATAAAATTCTGAAATCTGCTCTTTCAACGAACATGGTGGGAATAAATGGGGTTATGTCTCTGTTACAATAGTGTTGGCATATTTACTACTAATCTCACACAACACGATTTAAGACCCTAATCTTCCAGCCTCAATCAAAAAAAACTGCAGGATGGCTGGATGTAGGGAATTGAAAGATTGCACCAGTAGCATGAGCAGTCTAGTCTGGAGTTTAAATTGAAGCGCATTGCTGGAGGTGCAAAGAGCAGGCTTTAATTGCACCAGGCACATCCTTACACTGATTTTTCAGTTATTGAGACTTTGAAAAGAAAAGTGGTTTAAATTTCCATCCCTAGTTTACACAAAGTAGCTGAACAGGAATGGAGTACTCACATATAAATCAGATCATTGCAAAGAGAACAAATCAGCATTACCATTCCTGATTATGATCAGTAATCACTGATGGAAAACATATCTGTGAGCACTGCATGAGGCTGGGTTTTGAAGGTCCTAATCCCAGCATTGCACTGACAATGAACACTTAATGTCTAAACACACACTTTAAAAATAATAGCTTGGATGAGGAATTAGTACATGGAGCTGTATCCAGGTATGAGACATTAACCGTAGGAATGAGAGTGCAATATTGAAAATGAAAGTGAAGGTTGCAGTACTGGTGGAACCACCGTGTGAGCATCTTCAATTGATACAAATAAATTGACAAGCACGTTTGCAATGTATGAAATTAAAGAGCTGATTTTAATTTGCGATATGTTTGGGACAGGTTGGGAGTAAACAAGATTTTCCATGCACTCTTTTTTAAGAATATTTCTCTGCACGGCATTCTGCCATGAGGTAGTGGGAATAATGCCAGCAGGTAGAAGTGGTAAATCTGGTGTAACATCAAACCCCAGAGCATATTATACAGGATAAGTTAGTAATGTTGGAGGACTGAATCTGCAAAGAGCCAAGATTTGGATCAGAAAAACCTGTGTGCAAGAGAAGGCAATGGCCTAGTGGGTATGATCACTAGACTATTAATCCAGAGACCCAGGTAATATTCCAGGGAACCTGAGTTCGAATCCTGCCATGGCAGATGGTGAAATTTAAATTCAACAAATATCTGGAATTAAGAGTCTGATGATGACCATGAAACCACTGTCAATTATCAGGAAAACAAAAACATGTGGTTCACTTTAAGAAAGGAAACTGCCATCCTTACCTGGTCTGGACTATATGGGTCTCCAGACCAATAGCAATGTGGTTTGCTCCTAACTGCCCACTGGGCAATGAGTACTGGTTCAGCCAGTGATGCCCACAGATTGTGAATATATGAAAAAAGGCCCGGAGCAGCATTCCTGCTCACCCCAACCCATAAAGTGTCTTCACACAAATATAAGAAAAATAAATGACCTGGATGTGTTCTGGTCACCGTGTTTCATCATAGTAGGTTTTACTGAATGTTTTCCTGTTTCAGATTCAAATATGATCCCAGCCTAAATGGTGTAATTGATCCATTACTTTTACGTGCAAAATAGGCCCCCACCTGCCTGGGTCAGATATTGTCCTATACCCGAGCTGAGGTGGTCTAAGAGGTCAGTTGTGGGTATGTGTGAAGCCCACCCCCAACCCCCATACAGCCCTCCTCTGCCACCTTAACCATTCCCTGCAACAGATACGGTTCAAATCAACTTTTGACATCCAACTCACATCTTAGTTTTCTTGAGATATTAAACAGATATGAATTATGATCAACACTGTAAACATATTTTCTGTGAAAGGGGATATGAATAGTACTTTAAGAAGAAGTATTTGCCTTAGAATTAAAATTATTACAAGTGTATTTGGCAAAAAAAGGTATTGCTGATAGCTGTCCCCTTCCAAAAGTTGACATTTTGACATCATGACAATCAACTGATCAATTTTGACTGAAAAAATGCTCAATCATGAAGGGTGTAGGATCTCAAAAGTATATTC
This sequence comes from Ginglymostoma cirratum, assembly GCA_024137785.1. NCBI lineage: Eukaryota > Metazoa > Chordata > Chondrichthyes > Orectolobiformes > Ginglymostomatidae > Ginglymostoma > Ginglymostoma cirratum. The sequence goes on along the minus strand of JAHRHZ010000016.1, from coordinate 40,438,625 downwards.
TCAAATTGCTTTCAAAGCCAAGCAGAAATCTTTCAGATTTTTTCAGCAAGATATTTAATACATATCATTGAGTTCATTGGACTACATTATCTGTGGAAGGAACATGCTCAATAGGCTAGCTGTCCATTTTCTGTCCGTTACATTTTTACCTGATACTTTGTATCAATAATACAGTAATCTCTTTGGAATTAATCTATATTAGTTCCTTATTAGCACTTATTATCTATTAGTTTCTTTCCAATACATCGAGGTAACAATTCAGCAATAATAATGAGCACAAGTGTGAATTACTGCAAATGTGGAAATCCCATTTTTTTCAGGGAAATGGTAAACCTTCTCACTTGGTCTCAAATCCCTTGACAGTGTTTACAAGCTTGATCCATTTATTCATTTTTTTTATTGTTGCAGGAATCACCGTATGTAATGCTGAAGAAAAATCATGAACAATTTGATGCAAATGATAGATATGAAGGCTATTGTGTGGATTTAGCTTTTGAAATAGCCAAGCATGTTGGCATTAAATATAAACTGTCAGTTGTCCCTGACGGTAAATATGGAGCTAGAGATCCTGAAACTAAAATCTGGAATGGAATGGTGGGTGAACTAGTATATGGGGTAAGTGTCAATTTAAGAAGATGGAAAAAAAGTATATGTATATCTCATAGGAAATAGGCTGAAAATCAGATTTATTTACTATTATTCAAAACTACTTGGTCCCCTGTGGATATACAAAATAATCAAAAGTTATTTAACTGGCTATGTGAATATCTTCTCTGATGCTGACACATACAGCACTTCATAATTTGAAGTTCTAGGACATTTGACATTGGGTATATTTATTCTGTATTATTTGTGTTGTTAATTAATTTAAAACAACTTACATTTCATTTGTGAGGCAGTTTTAAAAATGCAGGACTGCATAATGGTCTAATTATTGCAATGCCATGTAGATGCAAAGTTTGACCTTTGATCTCATAATCCTAAAAAGTGTCTGGATCTTGTTTTCTTTAAGTTTGCATGGAATTCTGTATAAATATGTCACATGGATTTGGATTCCTTTATGAACAAAAGATATACAAATTTCACTAATACAGTTGTTTCCCAATCATATTCTAATCAACAATGGCCATAGTCCAATATATCTGAGAAACTCCAATTTCTAGTTAGCTAACTGCTTCTTCTGTTCCCACTGTTTTGCATTGAATAGTCTCAGCAGTACTTTGATTTTTAGTCGCACAGAATTAGAAAAATACCCTTGCAGAATAAATTTATGACAATACGTACATCAGATTTGCTATTCAATCAAATATCACTTCCAGAAAAGAGAAGGATATAAATGCAATCCCTTATGTGGACCTAAAATTAATATTGCATTTAACCATTATGATTGTGAAGCTAAACATTTCTGTTCAGTTTAATTCCTTGTTAAACTCTCTGCAGCTCATTTTCATATACCATACTGGCCAAAGAATTATTGGAATTATTTATTCCTGTTATTTGCATTTATGTTCTTACCAGGAACAATCCTGTGACAATACACTCTAACAAATGATTTTCCAACTTTTCTTACTTGAAGCAAATGTAGGATTGAACCATTTCAAATTAATAGCTGGATATCATGTGCCTAAATTGAGGTGCTAGGCTCAGAGTCATCCAGAATCTGAAAATTGCGCTGCAGAATCGTCAAGTGAGCACCAATCGGACAATGCAATCCAAGTAAAGTATTGCAAATTCTGGAGACATGAAGTAAAAACATAAAGTGCTGAAGAAACGCAGCAAGTCTTGCAGGATCAGAACTAACGTTTCACATCCTAGATGACTCTTCTTCAGAGCACTTATTACTAATTTCATTAAGAACCATAATTTATTCTAGAACCTTAGAAAAGTTGTGGCACAAAAATAAGCTATTCAGTTTATCGTGTCTGTGCTGATTGAGAGGAAATAAAAATCTCACCTTCCATTCTAATCCCACCTTTCAGTGCCTGTCCTCTATCCTTGCAGATTGCAGCATTTCTTGTGCAGATCCAAGTACTTTTTTAAACAAGTTAAGAATTTCTTTTTCCATTACTAAACTACCAAACCAGGCAGCAAGTTCCAGATACCTACCATTCTCTGGGTAAAAAATGTTTTGCTTCATGTCCCCTCAAATCCTTCCATCAATCTTTAAATCTTCAATTGATCAATCACTAGGGGAATCAGATTTTGTCGACTCTATCTGGGCTTCTCATCATTTTGCAAACCTCAGTTAGGTTACCCATCAGCCTCCTGTGTTCTAAGGAAAATAACGCTCACCTATTCAATATTTCCGCATGTCTACATTTTTCAAGTCCAGCTAATATTTGTGTTAATCTCCTGTCTTCCTGCCTAGAACAATGTCCTTCTTGTAATGCAGTGATCAGTACTGTATACAAATCTCCTGCTAACTAGCATTTTGTATTCAATCTAAGATCAAAATTACATATGTTGTCCATCATCCCTCCTTACTCATTTATATTCAGCGCTCTAGCCAATTTTGCTCTGGTCCTCAGAGCACTTTTATAAATATAAGTATTTATTAAGATATTGCAAGTTTCTGCCCTTCTTTGGAAAATTATTGTCAGTTGCTGTTTGCTGGTGCATTCTTTGCATGACATTGCTTTATTAGGCGCACTTTGCTAACCCTCGCTGCTTCAGTGGTAGCAATTTCAATGCTCAGTATGACTATTGTGTTGAACCTTCGAATGGTCATTGTGGATTTGGAGAAGAATGAAAAATTCAGGCAGAAAGAAAAAAAGGAGTTTGTTTGAACTTTGAGTGTTTAGAATCAATTGAACTCAGCTCAGAACCAAGGTCATCAGACCTAGCTACACCTGACAAGAGATACCTAATATGATGTTCCTTGATCTACAGTTCAAGAGGGAGTCATCTCTTTGACTCTAACGTCCCAGATAAGATTTGCCATAGTAACTGTCCTTTCAGAGGTCATGAAGATTATGAAGCTTTCAATTTTGATCTATCAGATCTATCCGTGCCATCTATGTCATTCTTCACTAAACTTAGATATCAAACAAGCTACAAAAGGCTTGTCTTCTAGGAGTTAAGTATTTGTCAATTTCCTGATGAACTGAAGGCAAAAGCACAAGAAATTGTAATACTTTCATTATATAGATTGCTTTCCAAAAGTACGAGGCCTCACTTCTACACCTGTAACCAGGAAGACTGGACAGATGACTTATTCAAGACTCTGTCACAGAACCCATGGTCAAAACACTGTTAAGGATCCCCTGAATAGAGGCTCAATTTTCCAGACAATGTACTTAACAACATATGATTAAAATGCTGAAACAAAGATTTGCTGTCTGGACAGATCAAGTGATGACTAGAGCTATTATACAATGTCCTGTTTAGGAGTGTAGCTGATACACTGACACAGAAAGAGAAGACCTTTCTAAAAGACACGCCCATGGTCTTAACAGAAAAGGAGGAGGATAAAGGCAAGGAAGTAGAACTGGGTGAAGAGGATCTACAACAAGAAAGTATTAATCATTGGTGACAGGCCTTTGGCCCAGATGTTGGAGCCTCCAGATAGTTGGAAACTGGTCGTATCACCCAGGATACGTGTCAAAGCCTCTGGAAGTCATGAAGCACTGACTCCGTCACACAAGAAGATTGAACTGCTAATGGACAAAACTCTGGCACTACAGAATCCTTCAGTTATGCTTGGCTAAGTGCTAGAGTTGGAGACGTTGGATAGTTCCAACTTACTTAACCAAAAAGTTGCCCAGGAAATGTTACACTGATTAAACTCTAGTCTAACGTCAGAATACTATACAACTGATCCTCCAATATCTCATACTTACCCTATCCCAAAGCTCTCCTTGACTTTTGATACCCAGTCCCCCAACCAATTCCCCATTGGTCCCCTTATTGGCCTCTGACTTGAAATGAGTAGACCTCACCAGTACCCACACTGAATCTTGGCTTCCCCCTGAATTCCCAGAGTTCCTCAGATGCTACTATGCCCCCTCCTGAAACCCTATCCCCTGACACATTGAGACTATCCTCCAACCTGACAACCCCTATCAACCTGACTACACTCCCCACTTGCCAATCTACCCATCTGCCACCCTAGTCACCAACGAACCTGCCCCCCTACTCAACTACCACCCTGCCCAATACTATCCTACCATTCCTACCAGCCTGCCAATCTACTCACCTGTCATCCTGTCACCTTATGCGCCTACCATACAGCTGTCCTAATACATTGCCACCCAACCCAATTACCATCCTACCATCCCTACCACTCTGCCACTCTCCCTGTCTACCACGTTGCTATCCTAACACCCTCCCACCCTACCTACATGCCAACAAACCACCTCCCTAACCGCCTCTGCCTTATCCACTAATCTCACTCACCCTTCTTCCGACTCCACTTACCCACTTATATGCTTATACACGGATTCACTCCCACTCACTAACACATGAAAAATTCCATGGCACCTAAATAACCGCCCAGCAAAATATGGAAGCTAGCAATGTGAAAAGAGGGCCTGGCCTCTGCACAGATTCTCAGTGCTGCTGTGTCTGAAAATTCCTGTGCTGAAGGTGTTTTGCAGCCCTCTCCGTTGGAAGATTTGTCAGAAAGATGGGGGGAATGGTAAATTCTCTCCCCTTGTGACCGAAGGCTTCTGATACTGACCAGAAGATTCCAGCCATATGGCTATAATCTGTAAATATGGTCATGCATGAATGCCTTCCTTATAAAATTGACCTGTTTACAATCTACTCTGGCTAATCACCATTGGCTCAATTACCATTCCTGCCTGTATCCTTACATGCCTGACAATAAATAAATAATATATTTCAAAGAAGATGCAAGAAGTTTAGATTTCTTGTGACACCTGGCATTTTGAGGTTTTGGTTTTGGCTTCAAGGCTGTTTTCCCTTAGTGAGGGTACATGCTAGTCCTGCTTGTGCTTTGTTTAAGTGAGAGGAGCCTGTGTGATGGCATCTTGCTGCTCTTCAGTGTATCCCCTTGACACAGTAGTGGTGCTGAACCTGTTTGTGCTGGATAATATGTTGGCCTGCCTGAGCCAACACACAAACTGCTACTTCATGAGTGCTCTGATTGGAGTGGCTGTAGGGCCAGATATGGCAAACCTTGAGAGGTCATTACCCATCTGCCTTCTTCTGCCATGCCATAGCTGTCAAGATCTCTTGTGAATGGCCAGGGATCCTTGTGGAAGCAGAACCTCTTGATCACCCGCAAGTGACAAACCAGCCATCAAGATGAACTCAAGTTAATCAATCAGCCTTGCCATGTCCTCCAGTGAATTGGATACTAGATTCTTAATAGCTGCAGTAATAGCATTCATCAACTTCAGAACTCTGTTCTTGGGAAACATTCTACAAAAGGCTGCAGAGATGTCTCTTGCAGCTTGGACTGTATGTTTTCCATGCCCACTCTTACGAAAGCGTAGGTGTCAAAGCCACATACCTGTACAGTGCCTGAGATATAATAGCAGGAACTTGGGACATTATATGAAAAAAAATCCATTGAAGCATTTTTGGCTCAGTGATTTTCTTGCTGATACTTCAAGTTACCTGCACTTAAGACTTTGAAGTCACAAGGCTCAACAGATGTGCAAATGATATGCAAGTAGTTTGTGATTTTTTTGACAGAGGATAAGGCAAATTAGTGTAGCATTGGAAGTCTCTCTGTCTGCTATGCAAAGGATTTAAGCTAAAGCATTACAGAAGTGAAAGTTTAAATGTGCAGGAAGTGAGGTTGTGCCAGTGCTTTCCAGCCTCTAATTCTGTTAGTGCAATCATGCTGATGGCAAGCAGAGATTTAATTGGAGTTGTCAATCAGTAAGGCAGCTAACCTTGACAGTTTTATTCCATTAAAAGGATTTTTTCCTTATTCAAAATCTATGAATAGAAAAGTCAACGTCGACAAGGAATCTCTTCGTGCAAGAATCGGGAATGAAGTGGTCAGGACAGCTGGTTCACAGGCCTGAAGATGCTTGTTCCTCATCAACATAAAACTGACAGTTATGTGAACCAGGCAAATCTCTCAAAGCAACTCTGACTGGTGACCTGGGAAAATTGCCCAGACTCTAATGCTGAAAAGGAAGGTTAAATGAGCGGCAGGCATGAGCTAACAGCAGATCACCATGTTGCTCTGAAGCCAGGATAGGCTGTTCTTTCTGGATCCACATGAATGTGCATGAAAACCATTTTACTTGCTTTGCTGTTTAGGGCTACTGCGGACCAAGAGAAACTGAGCAGAATGGAGCGCGCCTGAGTTTATAGCAGGTTTAGCAGAAGGGTCCAAAGAAGTTGTTAAGGTTATTTGATGTATTTGGTGAGCTTTATGTCTGTCTTAGGTTATTATTCCAGATACTTTGAAATTGCTTTCAGGGGAGACCAAGCCTTAGAGTCATACAGCATGGAAACAGACCCTTCGGTCCAACCAGTCCATGCCAAACATAATCCCAAACTAAACCAGTCCCACCTGCATGCTCCTGGCCCATATCACTGCAAACATTTCCTATTCATATATCCATCCAAATGTCTTTTAAACTGTGTAATTGTACCTGCATCTACCACTTCATCAGGAAGTTCATTCCACACGTGAACCATCCTCAGTGTAAAAAAAATTGCCTCATGTCTTTTATAAATCTCTCTCCTCTCACCTTAAAAAATGTGGCCTCTCATCTTGAAATTCCCCATCTGAGGAAAAGACATCTACCATCGACTCTATACCTTTCATTATTTTATATACTTCTGTCAGGTCACCTCTCAACCTCTTAGGGTCTAGTGAAAAAAGTTCCAGCCTATCCAGCCTTTCTTCATAACGCAAACCTTCCATACCCAGCAACATCCTGGTAAATCTCTTCTGAACCCCCTCCAGCTTGATAAATATCCCTCCTATAACTGGGCAACCAGAACTGGACACAGTATCCCAGAAGAGACCTCATCAATGTCCTGTACAACTTGAACATAACGTCCCAACTCCTAAACTCAAAGGACTGAGCAATGAAGGCAAATGTGCCACCCGCCTTTTTGACCATCCTGTCTAAATGTGACACAAACTTTAAAGAATTATGTACCTGCACCCCCAGGTCCCTCAGTTCTACAACATTACACAAGGCCCTATCATTAATTGTATAAGCCCTATCTTGTTTGTTGTACCAAAGTGCCTTACCTCGCATCTGCCCAGATTGAACTCCATCTCCCATTTTTCAGCCCATTGACCATTTGATCAAGATCCCTTTGTAATCTTTTTGTAATCACCAATTTTGGTGTCATCTGTAAACTTACCAACCATGCCTTCTATATTGTCACCCAAATCATTTATATAAATGACAAACAAAAGAGGACCCAGAACTGGTCCCTGGGGAACACCACTGGTCACAGGCCTCCAGTCCAAAAAGCGACCCTCCCCCACTACTTTCTGTCTCCTGCCATTAAGCCAATTATGTATCTACTTGCCAAGCTCATCCTGAATTCCATGCGACCTAACTTTACTAATTAGTCTACAATGCGGAACCTCGTCAAAGGCTTTACTAAAGCCCAAATAAACAACATCTACTGCTCTGTCATCATCAATTTTTTGCTAACTTTCTCAAAAAATTCAATCAAGTTGTGCGATTTTCCTCGCACAAGACCACGCTAATCAATTTTTGCCTCTCTAAAGGTCCATAATTTTTTTATAATCACCTCCAATAATTTACCCTCAACCGAAGTCAGACTCACAGGCCTGTAGTTCCCAGGCTTCTCCTTACAACCTTTCTTAAACAAAGGTACATTAGCCACCCTAAGCTTTGCTCAGAAATGTTCACCAAGTTAGTTTCCATTTAACTGCATTGCAAAATGTACACTGCCTGCTTGGAATTGAAGGAATGTTCCTATCAGCATCAAACAAGGCTACCCTTCTCTGTGTCATATGTTCCAACAAAAAATTCAAACTCTCTTCCTCAAAGAGGGAAGTTCTGCCCTCAATCCTTGTCAATGTACCATCTTGACAGTACCTGTAAATCACAGCCTTGTTTCCAAAGAATAATAATACTTTATGAGCAACTACTGTCTTCTTTTCCAGAAGACTGCAACTGTTGCATTCCATGGAAAAGGTGAAGGAAGCGCATGATAATTGTTATTCAAATTAGCTGCTCTTACTAAATCTAATATCTAAACTAATACTCCTCATGAACAACAAATGCTGTGCTCAAGTCAACTCCAGACCATTCTTCTTAGAATTATGGAATTAGCCCTATTATGTTTCTTTCTAATAGCATTGAATCCCGAGTTATAGTTTATTTTTGTACACAAGGTCATTCTCCATCCCCACCACACCCTTCCCATCCAATAAAAGCATCTTTCCTCCCTATTCATTGCTAACTTTCTTGAGCAAGAGTGTGAGATACTTCAGGATTCTCCATCTCCTGCACATGTAGTTGGTGTATTTTATAAATATGTCATACTTTTTCATTGAGAATAAATCTGAGGCACATACATAACTGATTGCATGGTTGCACTGCATCGTGGTAGCTATTTGCCAAAACAGAGGAAGCTCAATCCCATAATCCATTGCAATACTTAATATGATCACTGAGATAATAGAATCAGAATGTTATTATGTTTTCTAAAAAGTTAATGCAATGTCTCTGTGATTGTTTTATACTAATTAGCATTTTCCCCATTTCCAGAGAGCTGACATTGCTGTTGCACCACTCACTATAACTTTGGTCCGAGAAGAAGTTATTGACTTTTCCAAACCTTTTATGAGTCTTGGTATTTCAATAATGATAAAGAAGCCCCAAAAGTCCAAGCCAGGAGTGTTCTCTTTCCTGGATCCTTTGGCCTATGAGATTTGGATGTGCATAGTCTTCGCCTACATTGGAGTCAGCGTAGTGCTTTTCCTGGTCAGCAGATTCAGTCCTTATGAATGGCATATGGAAGAAAATGAAGAAGGACGTGACCTCCAAAATACTGAGCCACCTAATGAGTTTGGGATATTTAATAGTCTCTGGTTTTCTCTGGGTGCCTTTATGCAGCAAGGATGCGATATTTCACCAAGGTTTGTCATTATCACATTACCTTTGTGCATTTTATGGTCAAAAACTGATGCCATGGTGCATATACGTTACTTTTATTCCATCTTTATTTTCAATTTTCTTCCCCAACAAACATTATTTTAATATCCACATCAGCACGGTAAGATCCACCCATCCAACCATCACTCTGCCACACTGCTGAAATGCCTGAGTGGCTTATTCTCAGTGTCATTCACACAGCTATCTGAATAACTTATATACACCATGCCGAGACCGTAAAATGCATAAGGTTTGTCTGTCTCCAGCACCCTTGGAGGGCTACCGTGTTTTTGCTGCATATCGCATTTTACGGTCGACAGTTCGGTGTATATAACAGAATAATGCTACATTTTGTAAGCGCCTCCATTTTGAATGGAAATCTTGAAAAAAAACGATGCAGCAGCACCATTAAGGAGCACCTCCAAGCCGGTCTTGGTTTCTTTTGAGTTTACATTAATTAACTCATTTTTTTTCTAGCTTGCTTCCATCTTTCAACTAGCTGTCCCATTTTCTTCATTACATTTACAGGTTGCAGTATCCCATATTGTAGACCTTCATTGACAGTGTTTTAAGGAAACCATTCCTATAAATTCTGAATATATTTGGAAATCCTGTATTTATTTCAAGATAATGGCAAGATTTAAGAAATTCAATGTGTTCTTCATCTGTCTATAAATGAATGGCCAAATAATTTCTCCTTGGTTCACCCATCACTTGTTTTAGACAATTAAAGAACATTTCAGGTTAAACTAATAATGGCTAAGTGATCAGTACTTAAGAAATGTGCAGCTGAAAAGACAAATAAACTAATCTAAGTAAGTATCATTAAGAATAATATTCCAAAAGGGCACCTTGTTGAGTTTCCAATATCATTTTTTTTCTAATGAGAATGCAAGTTAAAGAAACAAAGCCCATTACCAAAAAAAGTTAGGAAGCAAAAGGTGAATCAACAGACTCTATTGGTTCGTTTATGCAAACTTTGGAGTTTGAATGCCCATAGATTCCACATAAAAGAGTAAGACTGAGAGGGATGTAAGGAGTTCCACAATATTGAGATTCTGGCAAAAAGATTTTAGCATACAGTATTACTCATGCATAGATATGAAGATTAAAATGTTTGTGTGACTGGTTTACGCTGCAATTATATATTTTTCATTCATGTTATTTCACTTGAGAAAAAGAATTAAGTCATCCCTAATTACTTAAAACAATCTCAAATTGGAATGTTACAATTGCCACTATTAATATTTCATTGATTGAACCAAACAGATCCTGAGTATTGGTCGTATTAGTTCATTTCTTAATAAGATGAGAAAACATAGAAAAGAAAAGTCAATGGGCCAGATCTACCATTGGGCTCAAGAAAACCTGATCTGAAAACCTCAGTGGCTCATAAACTGTACACCCAATTCATGCCTGGCTTTACATGCCACATATGTAATTTCACATGGTTGGGTTGACAATATGGTTTGCAAGCAGGTTAGAAGGCCAGCCTCAGTTGTCCAACTCTGTATTCTAGCTACCAACAATACTTAAAGGCCCCTAAACCTCACCTTCACCACTAAACTCATTCCCATGCTACATGTTCCTAATTCAGATCACCCAAGGCACCGATTTGCCATTGTGTATATCCACAATAGCCACTAACCTGGCCTGTGTTGCAAGCAGTCTCAGATCCCATTCAATATTAATGGAAATATTATGCATTCCGTGGGAAAATGATAAACCTCACACCAACTAATAAAAGGCTATGTTTGATTGGTACTGGGAAAAATGCAATGTCAAATAAAAAAGTTTTTAAATATTTTAATCATATTATTCATAGTCATTCTAAGTTAGAAATGAAAGTTAAAGATGAAATTCATCTCACAATATATGAACCATAGTCATCAGGTCATTGTCAATTGATGAAGGGGATCAGGCAGTCAGAATTCTTTCAAATGGAGATTTTTCTTCAAGTGTCAAAACTATGTGTATTTCAAGGGCCAAAGCCATAAAAATCACGGTAGGAATTATGGAAGCACAAGATGACAGAGCATTTTGTAACATTTTTCATTGCATTGTAGTGCTTCCCACATTGGTGAAGAACTCATAACGTATTTGCAAATGTGCAATGTTGGTCAATGTAAGAGTTGACTAGCCATTTAAAGCACAGATCACTGTGATAAATCATGGCATTAAAAGTGCATCTACATTTCATTACACCATCTAATAGTGACATTTGAACTGTGAAAAACACTTTACACTGATTTTTCAGAATGCTTCATACTCCTTAACAGGCATTCCAATTTCTTCACAAAATCTGAAATGCAGTGTCAGAAAATCACTACAGTGTGGAAGCAGGTCATTTGGCCACACCAACTCTCCGGGTAGCATCCCACCCAGACCTATTCCCCTACCCTATCCCTGTAACCCTGCAATTCCCATGTTAACCCACTTAACTTGCTCATCACCAGACACTGTGGACAATTTAGCACGGCCAATCCACCCAAGCTGCACATCTTTAGACTATGAGAGCAAACCCATGTGGAAACATGGGAATGTGTAAACTCCACACAGACAGTCACCCAAGGGCTGGAATCGAATACAGGCCCCCAGCACCGTGAGGCAGCAGTGCTAACCACTGAGCCACCATGCCATGTGTGTTTAATGGGCTTCAGATCCAGAAAAAAACTGTGCAGAGAGGAACTCTGATTTTCATCGTCAATTTAAAGTGGGGAACCTGACCACAGCTGATGTAGATGTATATTTTGCACAGTAGTTATTCCTAAATCATCAAAATGCTGGAGAAAAGTAGCGTTGACACAGAAATATTGAGAAAAATCAAAACATCCTCCAAAGCAAACAAAGTGTAAACTGCCTCTGCACCCAGATGCAAGTGGTCTAATTAGTCTCATCAGGCCATTTTCTTCCATAGCCCTGAGAGGATAGAGTTTTGTGTATGAGTTTTATGACAGTGGTCATTTGATTTGGCAGAAGGTTGACAAATGAGAATCCCATCACCTACCCACCTCAACCTAATTAAGTCAGAGGTGGGAAGGTTCATGGACAGTTCTTCCTGGTCCAGTGTCAATGAGGCCCTTAAGTGATAACTCCTATTTAAGAACCTCACTGCACTACCGCTGGTATTCATCTAGTGGGAAAGCCAAAAAGGCTCCTAGAGTTTGTTACAGCCATCTATGGGGTGCCTCGTTCAAAGGCACCTATGTGTCACAAAGAAGGAGGTAATTTGTACCCTTGAGCCCTTCGTTCAACACCACCTATAGGTACCAATGTTACTCACTTTTAGCCTGGATCCCTCAACGAACATAAACCTTGGGTAGGTGCATTTGCAGAAGCTTCTGAAAGGGAATGGGGCAATATTTCTATTCACGCCCCATGAGGTCCATGCTCCTGGAGAGGTCCCATCAGTGTCCAGTTAGATGCCTGACTGGGACTTGATTCTGTGAGCCTATCCCAAATGAAACAATACAGGGTGCTCCTTGAATGTCCAGCAGTCTGGACAGACCTGTTACCTCCATTAAATACCACCCATAGTTTGCATTAGCATAACAATGAAGTTCTCTTGAAAGTTGCCTAAGACCCCTAAACGTAATTCTCAGAACCTTGTGTATTGATTTAGGTATGTTCAATTATATTCCACCGGTAATATTGTTACGAGTCGTGTGGCACAGGAAGTCCTATCTTGTATCGAACATATCCTGCCCCAGCTCTGCATTATACTTTTTTGAAAATTTGAAAGGAAAATGTCAACAAAGGTGCCCCTGTTACTTTCCCATAGATGTAAATTCATGCAAAGTTGGAAATGAACTGTTGTTGATGAATTTAAGGCACTCAACAAATACCAACATGGCTGCCAGCAACCCACCTATCCAATTCCACCTACAAATCCCATGTATTTTGCCTTGGCCATTACTGAAGATGTTTTATCATTTTGTACATTGCTCCTCTTTATATGAGTAAAAAGAAAGTATTTTTAAGAAGTGAAATCGAGGAGCATGTTGCATGTTCGTAAACATCTTAGTACATTTCTTTATAGCTTTCTAGAGCGCATATTTTAACAGATAGGTTTGGAACCATGGTCCAATGGAAATAATCAAAGTAACTATTATATTTGTGAGGATCCAGAGATGCTAAAGCTTTTAAGCAGAGGGAAGCCTTTAAGGTTGGAGGAAGTCATACTCCAGATATCCTGATGGCCAAACAATGGTTACAGCAGTGAAGATGAGAGATGCACATCGCGATGTTGCAAAATTCCCAAGACAGCTGACTCTGAGGGAATTGCCCATAAAAATGAAAATTTTGACGTGTAATTTTCTTATATCTAGAATTTTCCAAAAAGGCCTTCTAAAGTCGAAGAATTCATAGCATTCCAACCCACTTAGGCATAATAGTTATAAAGTTATTACAGTAATTATTAAGCTGACCTCTTGATTCACCACTAACCTCTTGATTCACCACTGACCAACTCTGCAACTATATCACCCAACCTCTGACTCCCCTGGATTCGCCAGTCCAACACACTGTGCCCCAGACTTGCCCCTCAAACTACCACTGTACACCCAGCAAACCAGCCCAACATCCAAAACCAACCCCAGATCTAACCCCTCCGGACGTGCCAAATCTGCCTTCAAACCCGACCCAAACCCACCCTCTCCTAATCCAGCCAGGCCTGGCAGCTCCACCTGACTTTATCTGATCCCGCTACCTCCTTCACCCAGAACTCAACCTGCTGCTCCCCCATCCCCACATGAGATGTGACATGACACATCACCAGCCTCCCTGGGACATAACTGGACCCCTTCAGAACAATCAACAACCCCCAAAGCTGACTCAAGCAGCCCACCAAGCTGACAGCCTTCTCCGACTTGACCCCTTTGAACAGAAAACAATCTTCCTGCCCATTAGCTACCAACCCAACCTAATGCTCTTCCTGGCCAAAACCTCCAACCTCCTTTAAGCACACCTACCTACCTGGCACCCTCACCGACCTGATACCATTATCCCTCATTCACATCCCATGGCCCTTCCCCCATACCATTCCCACCTTACTTACATTGCATATATCCCCTTTTATGCTGGATATTGACAATTAATAAGAGGGTCAAAATCAACCCTAGAGAAATTTTTTTGAGCCTTTTCATGCCTGATCCAGTCACCCATTTCACTTTTGGCTGCAACAGTTTAACAATAGGAGCAATGATCTTCCATTATGCAAAGCGACTCTCTCTGTGTCTCCCACTAAAGGTAGTATGGACCCTTCTAATGTGTTCCAAACTGGTCACTTGGCACTTTCTAACCATTTGTTACATTCTAAAATAATTCTAAATAATAATACTATGCCAGATTGAGAACCATCAAAACAGTGAAAGTGGATAGTCGCCAGGCATATAGTGAAAGGAAATATGAAGATTATTACAATTCAGTGAAATGTGTTTTTATGGCTTTCATCTGTTTCTTAATAAAATTTCAGAGCTTTTAAGTAGTATACTTAAGTTAGCATTGGTTGCCACTGTAATCTCATTCACTTAAGGCACTTCTGAGATAAAGGTCAGTGGCACATTTATAGTGTAGTGAAAGTCATCTCAGATTGGCATTTACGACCAATTGTTGAGACACAAGAGGAAGCATGCCTTTAGCCTTTATTGTTACACTTCTATTTTTGATCCTGTTATCGACTGCAAAGAGATAAATTTTTAAACAATATCATACCTTTTTAATTTTAAATCTTTCTCCATGATGGATTAATTAAGTCTTTCATCACAGATATAAAATTATGTGGCAATATGCAAGGAATGAGTGTTAAAAGATAGTTTATTTCTTTAGCAGCTGCAAATCCCAAAAGACTAGTTATAGCATCCTTATTTGTGGAGTTTAAGATGATTAGTCCACCACGTAATCTGTAGAGGGGATGCTTCTTGCTAATGTGCAGTATTGTTTGTGTCTCTCCAAGAGTGTATAAGGTATTTGTGGCCTGCCGAGTCTTCACCATCCCCCCAGACCTCCCCCTTACTGAGGACGAACGGTCAGTCCTCAGTAAAGGGCTCACCTTTGTCCCCCTCCACCCACATGTCAATGAATACTGCTCAAGCTTGGATATTGAGCAGTTTTTCCGCCGCCTCCACCTCCACGCTTACTTCTCCAACCGCGAATCTAACCCTCCCTCTACTGACCCCTTCTCCCGCCTCCAACACAAGCCCTCCTCCTGGACACCACCCCAAGGCCTCCTACCCTCCCTCGACCTCTTCATCTCCAACTGCCGTCGAGACATCAATCGTCTCAACCTCTCTACCCCTCTCATACACTCCAACCTCTCCCCCGCAGAACGTGCAGCCCTCCGCTCCCTCCGCTCCAATCCCAACCTCACCATAAAACCCACAGACAAGGGAGGGGCAGTCGTAGTATGGCGCACTGACCTCTACATTGCTGAGGCCAGGCGCCTACTCTCTGACACCTCCTCCTACCGCCCCCTAGATCATGACCCCACCCCTGAGCACCAAACCATCATCTCCCAAACCATCCACAACCTCATCACCTCAGGTGACCTCCCACCCACCGCCTCCAACCTCATCGTTCCCCAACCCCGCACCGCCCGCTTCTATCTCCTCCCCAAAATCCACAAACCTGAATGCCCTGGTCGACCCATTGTCTCCGCCTGCTCCTGCCCCACCGAACTCATCTCCACCTACCTAGACTCCATTTTCACCCCCTTGGTCCAGGAACTCCGTACCTACATACGTGACATCACCCACGCCCTCCACCTTCTCCAGAACTTCCAATTCCCCGGTCCCCAACACCTCATTTTTACTATGGACGTCCAGTCCCTATACACCTGTATTCCCCATGCTGATGGCCTAAAGGCCCTCCGCTTCTTCCTGTCCCGCAGAACGGACCAATCCCCCTCCACCGACACCCTCATCCGCCTAGCCGAACTCGTCCTCACCCTCAACAACTTTTCTTTCAATTCCTCCCACTTCCTACAGACAAAGGGGGTGGCCATGGGTACCCGCATGGGCCCAAGCTATGCCTGCCTCTTTGTAGGTTACGTGGAACAATCCCTCTTCCGTACCTACACTGGCCCTAAACCCCACCTCTTCCTCCGTTACATTGAT
>JAHRHZ010000016.1:40388175-40422036 GCA_024137785.1 Ginglymostoma cirratum | reverse complement strand
CTGAGGACTGACCGTTCGTCCTCAGTAAGGGGCTCACCTTTGTCCCCCTCCACCCACATGTCAATGAATACTGCTCAAGCTTGGATATTGAGCAGTTTTTCCGCCGCCTCCACCTCCACGCTTACTTCTCCAACCGCGAATCTAACCCTCCCTCTACTGACCCCTTCTCCCGCCTCCAACACAAGCCCTCCTCCTGGACACCACCCCAAGGCCTCCTACCCTCCCTCGACCTCTTCATCTCCAACTGCCGTCGAGACATCAATCGTCTCAACCTCTCTACCCCTCTCATACACTCCAACCTCTCCCCCGCAGAACGTGCAGCCCTCCGCTCCCTCCGCTCCAATCCCAACCTCACCATAAAACCCACAGACAAGGGAGGGGCAGTCGTAGTATGGCGCACTGACCTCTACATTGCTGAGGCCAGGCGCCTACTCTCTGACACCTCCTCCTACCGCCCCCTAGATCATGACCCCACCCCTGAGCACCAAACCATCATCTCCCAAACCATCCACAACCTCATCACCTCAGGTGACCTCCCACCCACCGCCTCCAACCTCATCGTTCCCCAACCCCGCACCGCCCGCTTCTATCTCCTCCCCAAAATCCACAAACCTGAATGCCCTGGTCGACCCATTGTCTCCGCCTGCTCCTGCCCCACCGAACTCATCTCCACCTACCTAGACTCCATTTTCACCCCCTTGGTCCAGGAACTCCGTACCTACATACGTGACATCACCCACGCCCTCCACCTTCTCCAGAACTTCCAATTCCCCGGTCCCCAACACCTCATTTTTACTATGGACGTCCAGTCCCTATACACCTGTATTCCCCATGCTGATGGCCTAAAGGCCCTCCGCTTCTTCCTGTCCCGCAGAACTGACCAATCCCCCTCCACCGACACCCTCATCCGCTTAGCCGAACTCGTCCTCACCCTCAACAACTTCTCTTTCAATTCCTCCCACTTCCTACATACAAAGGGGGTGGCCATGGGTACCCGCATGGGCCCAAGCTATGCCTGCCTCTTTGTAGGTTACGTGGAACAATCCCTCTTCCGTACCTACACTGGCCCTAAACCCCACCTCTTCCTCCGTTACATTGATAACTGCATCGGCGCCGCCTCGTGCTCCCACGAGGAGCTCGAGCAGTTCATCCACTTCACCAACACCTTCCACCCCAACCTGAAGTTCACCTGGACCATCTCCAACACTTCTCTCTCCTTCTTGGACCTCTCTGTCTCCATCTTGGGCAACCACCTAGAAACAGATGTCCATTTCAAGCCCACTGACTCCCACAGCTACCTGGAATACACCTTCTCCCACCCACCCTCCTGCAAAAATGCCATCCCCTATTCCCAATTCCTTCGCCTCCGCCACATCTGCTCCCAGGATGAGACATTCCACTCCCGTACATCTCAAATGTCCTCATTCTTCAAGGACCGCAACTTCCCCCCCACAGTGGTCGAGAACGCCCTCGACCATGTCTTCCCGCATTTCCCGGAACACATCCCTCATGCCCCGTCCCCGCAATAATAACCAAAAAAGAATCCCCCTCGTCCTCACATACCACCCCACCAACCTCCGGATCCAACGCATCATCCTCCGACACTTCCACCATCTGCAATCAGACCCCACCACCAAGGACATTTTTCTCTCCCCACCCTTATCTGCCTTCCGGAGGGACCACTCCCTCTGCGACTCCCTTGTCCGCTCCACACTCCCCTCCAGCCCCACCACACCCGGCACTTTTCCTTGTAACCACAGGAAGTGCTACACCTGCCCCCACACCTCCTCCCTCACCCCAATCCCAGGCCCCAAGAAGACTTTCCACATCAGGCAGAAGTTCACCTGCACATCTGCCAATGTGGTATACTGCATCCGCTGTACCCGTTGTGGCTTCCTCTACATCGGGGAAACCAAGCGGAGGCTTGGGGACCGCTTTGCAGAACACCTGCGCTCAGTTCGCAACAAACAACTGCACCTCCCAGTCGCGAACCATTTCAACTCCCCCTCCCATTCCTCAGATGACATGCCCATCCTTGGCCTCCTGCAATGCCACAGTGATGCCACCCGAAGGCTGCAGGAACAGCAAATCATATTCAGCCTGGGAACCCTGCAGCCCAATGGCATCAATGTGGATTTCACAAGCTTCAAAATCTCCCCTCCCCCAACCGCATCCCAAAACCAGCCCAGCTCATCTCCACCTCCCTAACCTGTTTTTCCTCTCACCTCAAGCCACACCCCCATCTCCTATCTTCTAACATCATCCCGCCCCCTTGACCTGTCAGTCCTCCCTGGACTGACCTATCTCCTCCTCACCCCCCTACCTGCACTCACCTTTACTGGCTCCATCCCCGGCTCTTCGACTTGTCTGCCTCCTCTCCACCTATCCTCTCCTCTATCCATCCTCTATCCGCCTCCCCCTCTCTCCCTATTTATTTCAGAACCCTCTTCCCCTCCCCCATTTCTGATGAAGGGTTTAGGCCCGAAACGTCAAGTTTTCCTGCTCCTTTGATGCTGCTTGACCTGCTGTGTTCATCCAGCCACAAGCTTGTTATCTCAGCAATGGTGGTTGGCTGCACAGGGGCCTTGGTTTGTCTGAAACCTGTGTAGTGAGGACCACTGACACCACGGTAGTTCAAAGCCTGTCATTTGACAGATGGATTTGTCACAAGGGAGTTGTTTCACATTCCTTAATCCAAAGGATAACATGTTTATAGATTTTGTTCAGGGAAGCTAAAAGATCCTGACATTGAAGATGGTCACTTTATATATACGTTTTCACATTTTCAATTCAAAAAACATTTCAAGTTTTGTAACACATTTAACGAATTTTCTGTACTTGTGGTTGACTTGAAATGAATCTATGTAAGCCTACAAAAAGGGATACTGCGATTTAATTATTTTTGTCTCTTTTCTGTCTATTAGGGTTTGCCTTCCTTCTCTGGTCCTAATGTATTTGCATATTTTTACATATTACTAACAGAAAATCACCAGCCCTCTCAACAACTTAACCTGACAATGGAATGCATCCTTTGATTCAAAAAGATTGAATTAAAACCATCTCAAAATTTAATTCTGACTGCTCAACTAAAAACCTAAAACCACATCTGAGATGTTTCCTACTAATAATGCTTGTTCCACAGAGGTTAAGCTGTCACAGGGTATAGTGTTATGCGTGAGGCATTGGGGTTTTGAAAATTTAAATGTTTTCTCGATACAGCTGATATCCCAAACCATTACATGTGCCAATAACATCTTTAGAACTCACTCATTTGAGTCAATCAGCTGTGGACTATTCTATTTTAAAGAGACTGTATACACATTCTTGGCTTTTGAGTGCAAAGGCTTTCATTCAAACTCACTCAATCCAAACTACAACGGGCATTTTTTTTAACGAACCAGTCTTCTCAAAGAGTCTTTATTTTAACTGAGCAAATTGATTTTGAAGACTCCAGAGTAATTTGTTGGGGACATGTCAAACGAAAGGTGCTACATATTTTTGCAAAGTGAGTATTATCATATTTTGAAAATATTTGTATGAGTAAAAATGATTTAGATATAACTATTCAGACATTGATCTTACAGTGAGCTTCATGTCATGCAATGCTATATCTTCCACAGTCCTCCTTTCCCATTGTACATTAGACTTCGTCTGAAACAACACATATCTCCTTTTATTCCATTCTTTATATATTTTGTTTTAATTATAATGCTTTCAATCATATTTTAAATCCCAAGTTTGTTAGTTTGAAGCAAGTGGATCAATAGAATGCTCAAAAATACAACCGCTTTTTCTGAATTACTTTACAAAACAACTGTAGGTTTTATTTTACAGACAGGATGTTTCAAGTAACTTTATCAATTGTGTTTTAAGAGATTGTTACACATCTGAGTTATACCTATGTTATAACTTGCTTTCTTATTTTGAAGATATTAGTAATTGTTGTACATTAACGATTTGAACAAGCTGATTATCTTTAACTAATTAATATTCTTCTCTGGTTCCAAGTTGCCGATGTTTCATGGAAAATTATTTATACACCACTTATGATAAGTGTTACAGAGATAGCAGGAACTGCCTATGCTGGAGAATCTGAGATAACAAGGTGTAGAGCTGGATGAACACAGCAGGTCAAGCAGCATCAGAGGAGCAGGAAAGCTGACGTTTCAGGTCGAGACCCTTCTTCAGAAGGGTCTCGACCCGAAACATCAGCTTTTCTGCTCCTGTGATGCTGCTTGGTCTTCTGTGTTCAATCAGCTCTACTTATCATAAGTGTGCTTTGATTAAATTCAACAGATATTGGTACAATGTGCTTTATAATCAGATCAACATCTATTTAGCATTTGTTATTTCAGCCGCATTGCTTTTATTTGATTTGCCAAATGTTTCATTAATTTTCCTACTTGTCCAACAACACATGCTGTAAGATAAGCCTTTGTTGGAGTGATGTTGTCTTCCAGACAGTATCTACACTGAACAATGATGGAAAGACATGATCAGAAATGCTTGTGGAAAAATTTGAATTGACTCACCTTATGTGTCTTCATCTGAGAAAACCAAAAATTTATTTGACCTAGTTTTATTTTAAGAATGTTTTCAATGACTGGCTAGTACAAATATTGGCAATGGTCGTGGTCTTGAATGAAAGATGATGTCTCTCCCTCCCATCAGCAAGTCTAGTGTGTATTATCTCAACTATGGCAGCAGCTCAATATAATGCACGAAGCAACAGCTGCACAGGATATAAGAGAATAATTATAAACACAATTATTCTTATGGACCAGTGAAAGCCACACATCATATTACAATAATATGCATTGTGTCAGTCAGATAGTAACAAAATCAGTGAAATGATATGTGTGATGCCATCAGTGTTTTGCATTTGCTTGTGTGAACATTGCTTTTTGCTATGCAATTGATGGTTCAGTGCCAATATATGTTATGAATGAGGAAATGTTTCTTAAGATCCGTCATCTTGCCCTATGTTGTGCCTATAGATTTTGAGAAAATTGTGCATCTCCTTAAGGGTCTTAATTAACTGGATGTAGTCTATCAAAGCTTAACTGATGAAAATATGTACCCACAAAACAACACAAGCTCTTCAGATAACAAAGAGCTCTAAAAAATAAAGCAGGATTTTAGATACCACTTGGGTTCCAGCTGTTTTGGTGACAAGTTTTAGATCAGCTGTCCTGTCCAGCACATTGCCCTGCGACAATTTAATTTTCAGTGTCTTAAGTGATCAGGTGAGAGCTCCACGCCCTTGGAGGAATCTAGCCTCCAACGACTGTTGAACAATCAAATGGTCGGGAGGTTGCTCTCTGGTTGCAGGGTCCTAGGAGCAGTGGCAAACCACAGAATTCTCCATTTACTATCAGCCCGTTATACAATGGAAGGGCACTGAGATGCAAAGACTTTGATCCAATTGTATCTCTACTTTTCCTTTATCGTGGACTAAACAAAAGGAGCATAGACAACTATCATCCATAGCTAATCAAAAGACATGGGCTAATGAATCAGGTTAATCCTTCATATGTAGGGCACCTTCTTAGGAACCAGATAAGTATCTCATATAATGTCAGAATACAAAGGGTCAGAAGGCAGGGGACAGCAGTGTCATTTATTATATGGCTGATATTGTGAAAGTGGTAAGATCAGCAGCTTCAGTAAAGATCAGAAGAGAATTAGAGACTGAGTGGCTATCTCTATATTGCCCATTCTGCATTATTATTCAAGGTCAAATTACCCTCCAGTTAAGATTTTGTTCATTTTTCTCACTGATGTAACATTGTAAAGGCCATTGATAAAAATTTACATGACTGTAAGTTGGTGATCAATATTAATTATGCCTGATGCTCAAGTGAACGTTGTGTCTGCCAGTACATGGCAGATAATCCAACTAAATAGTTTTGCACATAAAGCCATAAGATACACGAGTAGAAGTAGGCTGTTCAGCCCGTTGAGTCTGTCCTGCCATTCAGTGAGATCATGGCTGATCCTCAACTCCACATTCCTGATACCTTTCACCATGCCCCCTGCAGAGAGACACAAATAGTTTTTTTCCAGAATGCCAAACAAATATTACTTCATGGACAAGGCACAAATCTCCATGCAAAGTTGCGAGGGTGAATTTTCCTGGCTCCTCACTGGTAAACAGATACAGGATGGTGCAAAATAGGGTACTGACCCTAAAGCTTACCCATTACACCCAAGTTAGGTGTTTCAGGCCATCATTATGATGTCTCCAGGTCACCAGATCTCCTAGCAGGCTCTTACACTGAGCAACAGATGTGATGAAAGGAGCTGACAAGGCCTCTGTTTGTGGTCTTGCTTACTTCTCATGGACCATTTAATAACCATTGGAGAACAGATAGAAGGCCTCCAGTCAAAAATATGATTGGATCCTGAAAATAGATAGGCCCGTTAACCTATCAGCCTTTTTCTGGTTCCAGCCTGACTTCCCTAAACTTTGGATCTGAGGATGCTCCAGCCAAAAAGCTCTCTATCAATGGCTTGGAACAGCCTAGAAATAAATATATCTTGTACATGTCTACAGGAAAGTGAGGCAGGATTAATCCTTCCTGACCATTACTGTAGCAGCCGGGTTACCACCTTTTGTAGCCACACAACTGTTTTTCAGGAGAACCTAGGAATTCACAGCACCATAAAGTGGGGCAGAGGCTAATAATCGCAGATGCAACCTTCACAACGTGTTTCCCAGAGCAAAGGTGATGAAAACCAGCCATACGACATTCAGTGAAGAGGTTCTTATCATCTGCAAGGTGGATCTTAGATTCATGAATACTTGAACACTTTTGCCTCTTTCCATGAGATGGCTCGGATGATGTGGTATGCATCTCCTGGGACTGGTCAGCAAAACTTGAGTAACCTGCCAGAAGCTCCCTTTAATTCTGGAAGGACACATGGATAGATGCTTTAAATTCCTTTAACAGCAATTACTTTGTGCAGTTTACATCAGAGACGGAAGCACACAAACAGGCTGTCATATTTCAGGGTAATCCTCCTCAACTGAAGAAGCCAAATATGTCAAAGGTTTATCTAGCACCCAGTTTTTCTGCCAATTAGTAACCATTTGCATTTCTTGTAGGAGCAGGCAAGGTGCATAAAGTTACTGCATTATAAATCAGGAACGCAATGTCCTAAAAAAATTGATCTCTGGCACAAAATACATGTGGGAGTTTTAATTACTGTAAGATTACTGCTCTGCAAGAGGCTCCACAGGATTCCTTATGCAAGATGCTATATATGTCCCAGACCTGCCCTGTTCACAATACGTACATTTTTATGGGCAACCAGTGACTGGCTTATTGCTGCTTCTCTGTCCTTAAGTTTAAAACTGTAGGTCTCCTATCTCTAGAATCATAGCACCCGAAGATCGTATAAGCACTGAAAGAAGCCATTTAGACATTAGTGCCTACGGCTCACTGAGTTGCCAACCCATCCATCAAAATGAGCTACCTGTCTGCCCACAATTTATCCATTTCTTGAAATTGCATTATAGTCATTTTTCTCAAGTACAGTCATTTATTTGTTCTCCTGTTGCAAATCAGCTGAAAGAATCTTTTAATATCTTCATTATGGATGAATTTCTGTTGGGTGTTCTCCCAATCAGTGGCCCTAACTTGAAGGAACTCATAACAAATCCCTGACCAACATCTATTTGAAACCCTATGATTAAACTCATTTTGACTGTGAGTGGTTTGCTGGTGTGTAGATTGTATATTTGCTTTTGACTGCCCAAAATGCTGAATTCATAGCCTTTTGATATGAGGAGTCAGTTGATTTCCCAACAAGGAAGAGTCATCCTTGAATGTTCACCATATGCTCCCAATTGATTAGAACAAGTGGAAATTTTGAGAGTATTTCAAGCATCCATCCACCTCTTAGCTGAAAGACATGTCTAACTTGGAAAGACTGTGAGAATAATGTAAAACAATATCAAATACAGATATAAAGGTGAACATAACGATGAGTACGGTGCATGAAATTACACAAGTTAAAAACAAGTAAACAAATATGTTCACCTATAAGGCAATAGATTGTAGTATAAGTTATCAAGGAAAGACATTGGAAGAGGTGTCATAAATTGTTTCAAGAAGCAAGTGAATGCTTTTTGGGAAAAGTTGTAGACAAATACAGTTGAACAGTGAAAAGGGCTTTTTTGGGACATGTTAATCTCTTCTTGTTCTTAATTCTTTTGAAAATCTTCATTTTAATTCATTATTCTGAAAATAATCTGGAAAAAGTAAGTTTGTTTCATTTTTTATGAAGTTTACATATTACCATGATGCTGTATTGCGTATTGTATTACACATAGCTCAAGGACTGGTGTGGGAGAAACAGGTGCGAATTCATGGGACATTGACACCAGTACAGGGGGAAGGAGAGAGTTTTTCCGATGGGACATTGACACCAGTACAGGGGGAAGGAGGGTGTTTTTCCGATGGGACATTGACACCAGTACAGGGGGAAGGAGGGAGTTTTTCTGATGGGACGGGCTGTAGGTGAATCATGCTGGGACCAGAATCCTGGCAAACCCAGATAAGGAGACAACTATGAAAAGCAGGGTGCAATCACTGCAGGACTGAGGGTGTTCTACACAGATGCGCGTAGTATACAAAACAAGGTAAGTGAGCTTGTGGTGCAGAATAAAATTGGCTGTTATGGTGTTCTGTGTATCGCAGAGACGTGATTGCAACGGGATCAGGGCTGGGAACTAATTATCCAAGGATGTGTGTCCTATCAAAAGGACAGGCAGAGGGGCCCGGGTTGCTAGTTTGCAAGAAATGAAATGAAATAAAATTAGTATCCAGAACTGATACAGACTCAGAAGACATAGAATCTGTGCGAGTACAGTTGACGAACGACAAAGGAGAAAAGACCTTGATGGGAGATATGTACGGGCCTTCTGGTAGTGGTCAGGATGTGGGGAAGAAACTAAATCTGGAGATCGAAAAGGCATGTGAGAAAGGCATGGATACAATAACCATGGGGGATTTCAACATGCAGGTAGACTGGGAAAATCAGGTTGGTAGCGGAACTCAGAAAAGGAATTCATGGAATGTCTTTGTGGTTTTATTTGGTGCAGCTTGTGGCAGAGTCCACTAGGGAACAGGCAGTCTGGATTTGGTGATGTGTAATGAAACACACTTAAATAGGGAGCTTAAGGTGAAGGAACCCCTAGGGGGCAGTGACCATAAATATCTCTAAATAATAACGCCTCCAAAGCTAATGTAGATACATACAGAAGCTCTGAGAATACACTGTATTCTGGCATCCACATAAAACTGAAAGTAAAAGAAAGTTATGATTTTTTTGATATTCAAACTCTCGGATGCAAAGAGGAAGCCAAAGCAGGGATGTTTTATGATAAATGTTTGTTCTTTTCTCATCTGTACTTTTCACATTAATACATAGAATGATGATTAATATTATTATAGATTTTGTATAACACGTAATTTTATGTAAGACTAGCAGCAAACAGACTTTGTGTAAATTAAGCATTTTAAGATTAACTATAAAATTAGAAGATAGATGGGAGATTACTTCCTTGGGTATTTATCTTTTACCGAAGCACAGAACAATACACCAAGAATCAAAGGTGCTTCCATGGGATACAGAGTAAGAAAAACAGTTTATTAACCATGTATTTTATGTTTTTTAATAAACTAACTCATTATCATTTCATCACACGCTTGCATTGAAAATTTTTCTCAAGGTATGCATTTACTTTATTTTTATATATTCACTCATCACTCATTTTTATGCAATTGTTCCATCATTTTTTAAATGCAAAATTAGCTCATAGCATTGAAAAAAGTATTGTCATCAAGACACTACTGTTTATTTCTCAATAGTGTCTGCATTCTTCCCATTTGAAGATTATCTGAATACCATAATATATTCAGTTAGCTAGTTCAATGAGGCAATACTTCCCAACAAGAGTCCATTATTGTTAGGGCAGAGCAAAGGTTTACTTCACGATAAAATACATCTTGTGAAAATCGAGCTTTCATTGTTTTGCTTGTTGGTATGTACACTTCCTAAATATAGCTAAAATGCGTGATGATGTATTTCAAGGATTGCCAGCCCTATCTGAGATTCAAATGTGGTTTAGAAACAAACACTACTACTGAATCATAGCTCTATGAGCCACAGAATCAGCTAGCCTTGAACATCCGGAATTTGTTTCCGATGGACATGGATGAGCATAATAATATCGTGGCTATAATACTGAACTACTAAACCAGAGACTTGGAATGAAGATCTGGCAACAATGAACTAGGGAATTTAAATGCAGCTAATTAAATAAATCTGGAATAAAAAGTTAGTGTTGCTAATGGTAAACATGAATTTATGTATTGTAGTTAAAAATCCATCTCTAAGACTTGTTAGGTGACACCAGATCAGCAACAATGAGTGTATCTCTTAACTTCCTTTTAAATGTTCTAGCCAGCCCCTCAGTGATGGCAGATAACCCTGTACCTAATCAGAATAAAGTTACCACTTGACGTCAATCAGTGCACTCCCTTGACAGCTGGGAGAATAAGCAAATGTAAGCAGAGCTTCCCCACAAGCTAGTCAAGGAGAAGTATGAGATTATCAGCCCTTTCAGCCAAATTCCCATTGCATTCCCTGAAATCACCATCAAGAGCTGGTAGGGTCACTGTGGTATGTTGCAAGGAGGGATTAATCATGGGATTCATCAGTATTCACTCAGAACCCGATGAATTGTCATGGCATTAGACCTAACGTAGGCGAGAAAGCCACTTTGTTGCAGCTGATGAGTCAAGTCCCCTCCTTGTTGTGGAAGAAGGACTTTACATAGCAAGAGCATAGAATGATCTCTGGGTAGAGGTCTACAACATTCATCACCAAGGATGGCTAGTTAACACCGCAACTGACTGAACTGCTGAAGATCCTCAAGAGCAAGGCTGGATAGATTTTTCAGGTGTGAGAGATTCAGTACAAGAGAAAAAGCTACTTGACCTCGTCATCACCAACATACTCAAAACAATGGGTCTCAGCAGAACAACACCTCAATCTGTAAGTTTGTGGCCCTACATATTCCTGATTCCACTGTTCTCAAGCCAGGAGATTAGACCTTGTTCAGTGAGGAGCGTAGACAAGCATACCAGAAATAGCATCAGCCACGCCTAAGGAGGAGTAACCAGTCCAGTGAAGCTACTAAACAGGATGACATCTATGTTAAATAGCAAAGCAACTCATGGCCCAGGCTTCTGGATTACTGGTGCAATAATATAACCACTGTAAGCATTGAAATGATCCTAAAAACAACAGGTCAGATCAAAGCTGTAGTCAACTTCATCATTTTGTAAATGATGGTGGACAATTAAACAAGTAAAGGGAGGAGGAGACTGCAAAAGCATCCCTATCCTCAACAATTGCAAATACAAGCTCTCAAGTGCAGAAGAAAAATGGAAGAATTTGCAACATTGTACTGCATGTTCATTTCAACTGCTCAGCAACCAGCCAGCACCAACCACATAGTTGTTTGGCTGGATGCAAGATAAAGGAATTGATATTGTGAGTGGGTATTACCACAAAATGCTCGCCTGTGATGCTTAAAACCAACCTGCATAAAGGGTCAGTTCATTGTGACTGAAACCAGTGACACTGACACAAGGACATACGTGCAAACACATAAATTAGGAATAGGAGTCAACGATTTGACTCCTTGAGCCTTCTCTGTCATTCAGTATGATCATGGCTGATTGGATTACTATACCTACCCTTAATTATCTTTCACTTTGTTGCTTATCAAGAATCTATCTGGAGATAGTAGGAACTGCAGATGCTGGAGAATCTGAGATAACAAGGTGTCGAGCTGGATGAACACAGCAGGCCAAGCAGCATCAGAGGAGCAGGAAGGCTGACGTTTCGGGCCTAGACCCTTCTTCAGAATCTAAGTTATCTAAGAATCTATCTACCTCTGCCTTAAAAATATTCAAGAATACTGCTTTCTTCACCTTTTGTGGAAGAATTCCAAAACTCAAAACATTCTGTGATTTTTTTTATGTAAATGGTGACTCCTTATTTTGAAGCAGTGACCCCTTGT
This sequence comes from Ginglymostoma cirratum, assembly GCA_024137785.1. Taxonomy (NCBI): domain Eukaryota; kingdom Metazoa; phylum Chordata; class Chondrichthyes; order Orectolobiformes; family Ginglymostomatidae; genus Ginglymostoma; species Ginglymostoma cirratum. The sequence goes on along the minus strand of JAHRHZ010000016.1, from coordinate 40,409,936 downwards.
CCCAGTTTTTCTCATAAGAGGAAGCATCCTGACCCGGGAAATATTGATGGATAGCAGAACATGGAAAAGAATGGGATCAAAGTTTCCAAACGGTGCAGTAGAGACGGTGGAGGGAGAGTTGGAAAGGTTGAAAGACATCTTGTATCTGCAGGAAACCTTCCAGATATACACTGGCCTATTACTGGTGTGAGAGGTTAGCATATGATATGAGCTCAGAGAACTCGAATCCAGCGCTGCAAGAAACTCAAAAATCTCACAAATGGTCATGATCAGCAAATGAGGCTTCCAGTATAATTTCCTACCAGTTGCACAAGTAGACTCTCACTGTTCAATTTACAACAGCACCATCATTTGTACTAAAAATGTCATCGATCAGTTATTTTATCTGAGATTTATATGCTCCTCATATTACTCAAACCTGTTGCATGTCTTACAGCTTGCACACAATGCCAGTTAGTCAAAATCATCCAAACAAATTCCACGACGTCCAGTGATGTCAATTTTGTACGACTTGGATTTTTAATTCTATTCAGGTGGTGAGCACTATTTAGAGATTCACTTGCTCATGTATATAGGAGCAGACTGATTCTGTGGTTGTTGGATTAGAGGTGCATAATATGTCTCTGTAAATAAAAGCTTGTAGGTGTATGAAAATTAAGCTCCCAATCTATCTTTTGCTGCCTGGTAATATGGAGATGTAACAACTGACACGCTTCCCTCTTCTCTCATGCAAAAAGAAGTGTGCACAACCAAAGGCAGCAGGAGCGGGCAGGGGCCAGAATATGTGCACATGCATATCCTAACCCCCATGGAGGAGATAGCCTTTACGAGGATATCATTCAGTGAGACAGAGGCCATGGACAGAGATGGGGCTGAATCCATCAAGGCAAAGGTATCCTCATGGTTATTCCTGCCTTCTAAGTTCCCATTTATCGCTCATCCCACATTCACCTAATCTATAAGCTGCAAATAGTGTAACCATGCATCTCGTGCCTAACCACCCTCCCAAACCCTAGCTTGCTAACTCGCTACCACAGGGAGGTAGCAAGGACTGCAGATGCTGGAAGTCAGAGTTGATAAAATGTGGAGCAGGAGTAGCACAGCAGGTCAGACAGCATCAGAGGAGTAGGAAAGTCGATGTTTCGGGTCAGGACATTCATTTTTTTTCCTGTATCCTTTCAGATACTCAAGAGGTACAGGGCACAGAGGAACAGCATGAAGATAGCCATGATAAAAATGCATCATCACTCAATTTCACACTTGCAGCCATCAGCTCAGATATTGACAATTGATACAATTCACCAAGGCTCCTCGGACAGCACACTTGAAATCCACAAACTCTACCACCCAGGACAAAGGCAGCAGATACATAGGAACACAGTCACCCATAAAGCACATACCATTCTGTCATAAACCATATCATCGTACCCTCACTGTCATTGCTTCAAAATGCTGGAAGTCCCTTCCCAACAGAATTGTGGGTGTACCTACACCACATAGACTACAGCAGTTCAAGAAAGAGCTCAACATCAGAACAATTACGGGAAGGTGATGGCATAACGACAATGTCACTGCAATAGTCATCCACAGGTCCATACTCCGTGGATAAGGGTTCAAATATTACTATGATAGCTGGAGGAATTTAAAATTCAACTGAGAAAACCTGATATTGAAATCTAGTCTCAAAACTGATGACATAAAACCCATCTAGTTCATTCTTGTCCTTTAGAGATGGAAATCTGGCACACCTACCCAGTTTAGCCTGCGTGGGACTTCAGCCCCCACAACAAAGTGGTTAGCTCTTAGCTGCCATCTTAAAAAGACAGCATACCACTCAGTACAGGGGCAGTTAGAGGTGGGCAATGCTCACATCCTATAAATGTTTTTTTTAATTACAGATGGGTAGGAAGTGCATAGTTTAGAGGAGAGCATTGAGGTTGGAACTGCATGAAATGATGCATTATGCTCAAATGGACTGTAGGCAGCGTGAGGGTAAGGGACATGTTCCCTCTGGAGTTTAGAATAATGAGGAGTGATTTGATTCTGACAAAGTAGATGTAGCAAACATGTTTACTATTATGGGTGTATCCAGAAGTAGCGGACGCTGTTTTAATATTAGGGGTCACCCTTTTAGGACCAAGATGAGGAAAATTCTTTTCTCTCTAGATGCTGCACAACTTTGCATCTCAGGAGGTGGTGGAGGTGGGGTCATTGAACACTTTTAAGGCAGAGTTGGACTGATTCTTGTCAGACAAGGAATCAAAGATCATTCAGGATAAATGGGTATGTGGCATTTGGAACACAATCAGATCAGCCATGATCTTATTGAATGTTGGAGCAGGCTTGAAGGGCTGAATAGCTTACTTATGCCCTAATTTATATGTTCACAGGAACCAGCTTACTGGTTAGTAAGCTTGCACAGGGACCATGTTACACAGGAGTCCTATGCACATATTTTCCAACATGATCCAAATGATTAACTCTATATGAACACTTGTGAACCCAACCACGATGCAAAATTTGGTGGCCAATATTACAGCTTTCATCGCAGGACAAGCTGAAGCAATCATTGTTATTGATTATTTTGTACAAAGGAGCTTGCAGAGTGTCACAGCTGTCCTTCACCCGAGGTGCCACCTTGGGGGTATGGCAGAAGTTCTATAAAATGCAAACCGGCTGACCTCAACCAAGAGGATGAATAGCAAGAGAATATTACTTCTGATGTCTATCAATGTCCTGAAGGTGGCCATTGAATTAGACCAACCTTACAAATACCGTGGCTCCAAAGGCAAGCCAGACGCTAGGAATTCTGCAGTGCGGAACTCGCCCCAAAATTCCCCAAAGCCTGTCAACTATCCACAGGTCAGGAGTGTAATGGAATACTCTCCACTTGCCTGGATGAGTGTAGCTCCAACCACACTCAAAGCTGTCACATTAAACATGAATGCCCACTTGTTGAGCACCTCATTTATCAACTTCAATATTCATTTCCTCCTCCACTATCAACACATGGTGCATCAATTACAGTATGCACTGAAGCAACTCATCAAGCCTTCTTTGACAGCACCTTCCAAACCTGCAAACTCTACCACCTGGAACAACAAGGGCAGTGAACACAGAGCATTACCACCATCTGCAAGTTTCCCTCCAAAGCACAGACCACCACAGGTTTGAAATTACATTGCCATTTCTTCACTGTCCCTCAGTCAAAATCCCTGGAATTCATTTGTTGACAGGACTGTTGGTGTACCTATCCCCTATGGGCCACTGTTCAAAAAAAGCAACTCTCCACCACCTTATCAAGGGCAATTAAGAATGGGAAACAAATGCTGGCCAAGACAATGAAGCTCACACCTCATAAAAGAATAAATTAAAAAATGAAAATAGTCAAGATATGGATAATATAGATGATGTGAAATAAACAGATCTCCCTACCAGCTCTGCCACTTTTCTTGTGGTTGCCTAAGACCCAGACAGTTGCTTCTGCTGCTGACATGGTAGAATCTGCAACCTCCTTTCCAGACCCCAAAATGCTCAAGGTCATCCTCCAAAGCAATCACCACTCTTCCGGCCTGATATTGAGCAGCCATCTACTAGCCATGCTGGAATAGCCCTGTCTAGAATGACTAGGTCAGGCAAAAACACACCAGAAGACAAGCATAAAGAGAATTGAACAGTGGTGATTAGTTTGGATATTTTGACTTATAAACTTGGCTTAGAATATTCATTTTGTTGTCGCTTTTACTTCTGCATTGTATTGAGTAGACTCTGATGCTCAGCTACAGAGTAAAGGCAGTGTCTGGATTTTTTTGTGAATGGGGAATTGGGGTTGCACTCACTAGTCTCAGTCAGTTCTTGGATAACTCATTATGGATACCATATCCGGAAGGAAATATCGAGGTTGCCTCATCCTTTCTTCTTCCATACTTTCCTCCTCCTCTCACTCATATTTCTTCTCTTCAGCTATATCCATACAGTCAGTTACAAGGCCTGTCCCCTCACAATGGTCAGACCATGATCAATTTTACACAAGCTAATGCAAATAATCCAGGGATCCTTCATAAAGATCCAGGCAGTGCACATATTATTTCAGCATATTAGTAGGCTCCTCTATCAAACTTTGCATGGCTACATGGTTTTCAAGGTGCACATGCTGCAGTGAAGAAGGCATTTTGTCCGCTTGCCTTTATTGGTCAATGCACTTAGTATAGGAACAAAAACAAAGTTGCTGGAAAAGCTCAGCAGGTCTGGCAGCATCTGTGAAGGGAAAAAACAGAGTTAATGTTTCGGGTCTGGTGACCCTTCCTCTGAACCAGTTCTGAGTTAGGGTCACCGGACCTGAAACGTTAACTCTGTTTTTTTCCCTTCACAGATGCTGCCAAACCTGCTGAGCTTTTCCAGCAACTTTGCTTTTGCTCCTGATTCACAGCATCCACAGTTCTTTCGGTTTTCACTTGGTATAGGAGTTGGGAGATCACATTACGGCTGTACAGAACATTGGCTCGGCCACTTCTGGAGTATTGCGTACAATTCTGATCTCCCTCCTGTAGGAAAGAATTTGTGAAACTAGAAAGGGTTCAGAAAAGATTTACAAGGATGTTGTCAGAGTTGAAGGGTTTGAGCTATGGGGAGAGGCTGAATAGGCTGCGGCTATTTTCCCTGGGAGTGTCAGAGGCTGAGGGGTGACCTTATAGAGGTTTATGAAATCATGAGGGGCATGGATAGGGTAAATGGACAAGGTCTTTTCCCCAGGGTGGGGGAGTCCGAAACTAGAGGGTGTAGGTTTAAGGTGAGAGGGGAAAGATATAAAAGAGACATAAGGGACGAATTTTCACACAGTCCATGGTGCATGTATTGAATGAGCTGCCAGAGGAAATGATGAAGGCTGGTACAATTACGACATTTAGAAGACATCTGGACAGGTATATGAAAGGAAAAGTTTGGAGGGGTATGGGCCAAACACTGGCAAACAGGACTAGATTTATATAGGATATCTGGTCAGCATAGTTGAGTTGGACTGAAGGGTCTGTTTCTGTGCTGTATTTCCCTATGACTCTATGTGTGTATAGGTGGCATGCTGGAGCTATCAGCCTTGTGGACTGCAGATAGCTTTGTCACCCAGCAGTCACATTTTGTTTGCTGTGGTTACTCAAGTATAGCTGGCATGGTGGATTCTGGCAGAGGAAGGCATAATGACTGCTGCCAAGGTACCACATGTTTGACCTGCATGATGCACTGTTTATACACAAGCTGAACTTTGAGGGACGAGAATCCCTTTCAATTCCAGTGTAGAACAGAATTGTTCACTCCATAAAATCAGTGTGTGTGCAATCGATAGCATCCTGCCCTGTGGGGAAATCTCTAATCCTAATAAAGCTACTTGCTCACTTTGCCAACTGGATTCTGAATGATGTATAGTTACTTCTCATTGAGCAGAATTTTGATGACCTCTCAGATAAACACTGGATAGCAAACTATGAGATGTTGCTGATATCTTCAGCTCCAGCCTAGAAGGAGCCAGACACATAAAATTTCTTTGCCAATATACCCTTCACAGATTGCTAATATGAGGACCGTAGCCAGATCTGAGGTTGGGATTATGGCTGTAACGGGCAGCAGATTTCAGTGAGGATATCCCTACTGATGAGAAGACATCTCATACTTTCTTTTTACCAAGTTCCAGATAAATTCAGCCTCAGCTGTCTGACACCACCCCATACCCTACTGAAAGGGCTTCACTTCTCTTTCTCTCTCTGCTTCCAGCAACCTATCCTGCTCTGTGTACCAACTGTTCATTCTCTGACCCATGTTGTACTGCAAGGGACTTGTATTTAATGGACTCATATCAGGAACCAATTAGTTTGCGCGGAAACATTGTTGTTAGCCAAAGTTGTTTCAGCAATTTTACCACCACTACCTGTAGTGTTAAAACTTGAAAGTACAGTGGAAAACATGAAATACTTGGAGAATCAGAACAACAGCTACAAGAAGTCAACAACTACTAATTGTTAACTAGGTGGTGGCCCCCTTAAACAGTGCTGATTGGAGTTCCTCACTGCTGCTGAAAATGTGTTCACTGTGCCAGGAACAGAAACACTGTTAGCTGGAGTGTAGAGCTCTAAATTTGTGCCAAGTCAGCATTGTATGTTGATTCATGTCATCGTCTGCTTGTTCGACAGACTTCAGGCAACCATTCCTTGAGTGCACTAATGCCCTCACCAACATGATATCCATGATGATTTACCCCAATAAAAATTCCTAGCAAACTGTGAATGCCACTATTAAACTGTAAGCGTATTCCAAACAGGGGTGTAAACAGTCTTCATTTCTCTTTGCCTTCAGATGTGAAGTAGTTAGATCAAGCTCAAAACTCTATTTCTCTTCCTACAGATGCTGCCAGGCCTGCTGAGTTTCTCCAGTATTTTATTTTTATTTCCCATTTCTTATCTACTAAGGATCTTCTGTTTAAATAGTCCCTTCTCCACAAACCATTAGTTATCAATCGTAATCTAACAGGATGCAAATATTTACTCTATCCATTCTTCTTATTATTTTTTTCTGCACAACATTCTTATCAGAGTTCAGCTATCTTGTTCTTTAGTCCTTTTATTGTAATTCCCAGTTTAACCTTTCACTTGATCCTGAAATTTTAAACACTGCAGTGGAGACTAATCAATAATCCTTTCTAACCTTCCAATGTACATACAGCATTATGTTCTTTTGCATTTAATTTTTATTAGGCTTGTACATTAAATCACGTGTCTGCACTCTGGATTGAAATTCAGCTGTGCAGGCTCCTGGCAACATAACTCTGTAGCATTTTTTAAAGCATTTTTGCTAACTGTGAATGAAAGGGGAGTAATCCTTCTTTAATATTTGGAAATTGATTATTCAGTCAGTCTGTTACTTTTCCAAAAAGTAATCCAATGACTGCTGTTCACTTTTCCCTGGAATCCTCACAATAGGTGACAGAAATAATTTTCATTCAGAGCATTTTGTAAAATTCATTGATTATTTGGAATATGTAATAATATAACATAAAAAGGCGTATGATATAATTACGTTTATTGGCTGAGGCATAGAGTTTAAGAGCAGGGAGGTTATGCTAGAACATTTTTTAGGCCACAGCTAGAGTATTGTGTGCAGTCCTAGAATCCACATTGTAGTAGGAATGTGATTACACCGGAGTGGGTGCATAGGAGATTTACCAGGATGTTGCCTGGGCTGGAGAGTTTCAGTTATGAAGAGACATTGGACAGATTGGGATTATTTTCTCTAGAACAGAGATTGAGAGGTACGAAATTATGAGTAGCATAGATAGTGTAGACAGGAAGAAACATTTCCCTTAATGGAAGGAACAGTGACTACAGGGCATAGATTTAAAGTAAGGGGCAGAAAGTTTTTCACCCAAAGGGTGGTGAGAATTTGGAAATCACAGCCTGCAAGAATGGAAGAGGCAGAAACCCTCATAACATTTAAGATGTATTTAGATGCTAGGGCATACAAGGGTATGGGCCAAGTGCTGGAAAATGGGATTAGAATAGTCATTTTTACTGGAGTGGACATAGTGGGTCTAAGGGCCCTTTCCTGTACTGTTTGATCTCCATGATTCTATAACCAATCTCATCTCACAGTTCTCTATTGCTCAACAGCTGTCAATATTTCTCTGTGTTTATTGAAGACAAAAAAAAATTGGTTGTGTAGTCATATGTTAATTTAAGTCTTCAAATTAGAATATTGCATTCAGACTTGCCGTGCTGTGATGTTCACTTGTAAAGTTCTGACTTCATCTTGGATATTGTGTTCGTCCCCTTATTTCTAATAGTTGAGTTGAATTTCGATCAGGTCCCTTGCAATATCCCTTCAATCCCCATGTTATCATCCACTGGAGTTGAAAGAGAGAGTAGCAATATCTTAGCAATAACATATTTACTACCAACACTAAAAAATGTGAACTTTGAACGGGCTCAATGAAGTTGCATAAATTTAGAAGTGTCTTATTAAGAGATTCATTTACTTCCATGTGAGTCTGACTATTTTTGTTTTTATTATTATAATAATGATAAATAAATAGCTACTTCTATTAAATTCAGTCTCAGTTATTTGCCTTCTAATATAAATGTGACCATTATTAAACTGCAGACCTTTCATTTTACGTTTAGATCCCTCTCTGGACGAATTGTTGGAGGCGTCTGGTGGTTCTTCACTTTGATTATAATCTCATCGTACACTGCCAACCTTGCTGCTTTTCTCACTGTGGAGAGAATGGTTTCTCCAATAGAAAGTGCAGAGGATCTTGCGAAACAAACAGAAATTGCCTATGGAACATTGGATTCAGGTTCTACCAAAGAATTTTTTCGAGTAAGTGCATTTCTTAGGTGGTATTTAATTGTCACTGCCATCTGTAATGTAATTTTCTTATATAAAGGAATAATTGTTTTGTGGAATGAGGTATCCAGCTGTTAGTCTATTGGGAAGATACAATGATCTCACTTTGATGAAAGCAAAATTTAGGTTGATTTTATTTCATGCTGCTGATGTGTTACTTTTCTCAGACATCTGCTAAGTTTATGTACGGTCAGTAATGTAGTTTACTTCCAACTTTTGCAATTTTGAATTCCTGTCACACTAAGTGGCTGATTCTAAGAAACATCTTACTTTGTAAATAAGATCGTTTTAAAAGAAAGCGCCAGCCCCGAACATCTAGCTTTGACAGCGCTGTTATTATATACCCTTGATGCACTGTACGAAGTTTAGTAGAATAGTTCAGAGTTCATGGATTCTTGTTTGTTGATGAGGTGAATTGCATATGCAAAAACAGTGGTGATGCAACTATCAGAGCAAGTTTGCCTTACCTTAGGGTGAGATGACAACTGATAAAGATTTTAATTTTCCTGCAGCGTTATATCAACAGCATTAATGGTTAGTATAAAGCAAAATCTGGATTATGTCAACAACCGTCTTTAATAGCACTGCTTCAATGTGCTGGACAGAATGTGAGCACACTGTTCCCTCTGCTTTAGCTTTGATCTGACTTGCCAGGTCTGGTGCTAGCTTGCCATTTGATTTTGAGGTAATGAGTTGTATGGCAAATAACAGGGATTTCAGTGTCGCCGTAGTGCAATTGAGGACGCTGAATGGCTACTCATTTTATGCTAATCTGTCTGGAATACTTCCCAACTCTGGCTCTGGGTCTGCTGAATGGCTTCAGCTTGTGAGATGTTTCTCTCGGTGCTTAAGTCTTCTGTTATGCTGATATATCGAGGTTAAATACCTACTTGATAGTCTGAGCATTTTCCCAATTTTTGTATCATAGTTCCCCAATTTTTTGGTTTTCACCACCCAGTGCAGATGAGAATTGGTTTACAAAACACTGAAATTATGGGTTTTTTTGCGAGTGAAACAATTCTTCAATGCCACAAAAACAAAGTTACTGGAAAATCTCAGCAGATCTGGCAGCCACAGTGAAGAAAAAATCAGAGTTAACGTTTCGGGTCCGGTGACTCTTCCTCAGAAACGTTAACTCTGATTTTTACTACACAGATGCTGCCAGACCTGCTGAGATTTTCCAGCAGCTCTGTTTTTGTTCCTGATTTACAGCTTCTGCAGGTCTTTCGGTTTTAAATTTTTCAACGCCGCCTTGCTGCCTCCACAAATTTCTGTAAGCCTTTTGGCACACAGAGGGTGTGTGCGTATATGGAATGAGCTGCCGGAGGAGGCGTTGGAGGCTGGTACAATTACAACATTTAAAAGACATCCGAATCAGTATATGAATAGGAAGGGTTTAGGGGAATATGGGCCAAATGCCAGGAAATGGGACTCGATTAATTTAGAAGATCTGGCCAGCATGGATGAGTTGGACCGAAGGGTCTGCTTCCTTGCTGTACATCTCTGTGACTGTAGCTTGGAAAGTCATTAGACGCAAGACAAAACACACATGTGCCTTTTCCAAAGTCAGGAACTCTATTGTGAGGACCACAGGAGTATTCTAAAGATTTCCATCTAAAGGGACTTAGCCAGTGCCAGTGACAAGTGCAGAATTACTAATAGAACATCTAGATTTCCCTCTTTAACTCTACTTTTGTGAACTCGAAAGGTTTCTGTTCATTTCACAGCTGTAATAACGCAAACATTGATAGTTTCACCAGTGAGTTTGAGTAGGCAAAGCATTTAACTGTTATCGGCAACTGAAAAACAGACAGCCATTGCTCCAAGAAGCAATGCTCCTAGGACTGCTGCAACATTTGAGGATTCTGACCTTGTAAGGCAGGTTTATAAAAATAGATTGCTGTCTGAACTGAGCAGAATTACTTACAAATCACTTGTACTTGCGCAAAATACCCTGCAAGATCTGTCAGGCAGTCGGCTCGCTAGATTTATACATTACGAATGAACAGTTATCTGCACTGTAATCTTGTGGAACACTTGACAATTTCTATGTCATCTACAGAAGTGGCAGAGGTCTAATTGGAAGTATCTCTCAATCGTGTTAAATGCAAGTGACAGGCAAAATTTCAGTCAAAAAGTTGTAAGGAATATTGATGCTGGGTAGGACAATAAGGACAGATGAAACTATTTATTTAAAGCAAGTTTTAATTGTTATTGTTCTTATATAATTAGTAGTGATCCATATTTAAAATTGCTTTCTTATCCAACACACCAAGCATAAAAGGCCACATTTTCACTCCTGAGACAAGTGGGTTGAGTTAGGAAATAACCCACACTCACCTAGGGAACAAGTGCCCCAAATGGCAGCTCTTTGTTCTGAAGTTATGGTTGCAGATTGGAGTTAGGCCTGCTGCCCTGGATACCGATTGGAGGAAACCTCACGGGCCAAGACAGACTATTTAAAAGATTCTCTGTGATTCTCTGGGACTTCATTCCCAGCTATTTTGTTAAATATTCAGCTCCTGACCCTCATCCCTCACTCCCCATCACAACCCATGCGATTGATGCACCCACCCAACATGCCCATATCCCCTTGTAGCCCCAATGTTCACTCCCCTCATCCCCTTGCAGCCTCCAGGTGAGCTCACAATGAGCAATACCCCACAATCATCAAACTTTGCCCTTGTACCCTTTATGTAAACTCAGTTAATATCCACTACACGCAGACCTAAGGAGCCAAGTTGAGATTAAATAAAGTAAGGATATAATTAATAATTGAAGTTTTCACTGTCTTAAAAAGCTCTCATTCATGAATGCCCATTTAGAACTTCAAAAGCCCCTCAAGCGCCTAATCCCTTATGAACCAAACAGACTTGTATTCATTAACCTACAGCAAAGACAGTTAATACGTTAACAATCTCCTTGAGCCATCAATCCACCCATGGAATAATTGAAGTTTATAAAAAACATCTAAACATTATGTAAGGGAAATATACTAATAATAGCCTTTTGATGCAAAACCTTGTCAACAAATGGCTATTTTAATTGTAAGCCTAGATTGCTTTACAACTCCCACTACACAGGGAAGCTTTTTGTCACATTTTTAAGGAGCTGGGAATTTAAATTAGTTCAGAGCTGGAGATTTTCAATTCTGTCTGACACTGGAAAACCTTCGTTTGAATTTTTAAAAGGTTGGAGTTTAAATAACTTGACAGTTTGACAGTTTTACAGATATTGTGCACCCTTTATAAGCATTTATGTCTTCTCCACAAATTTGTGATTCAGACCCTGCAGTAAAGGCCCTTGCTTGAGTGTAAATGATGAATGTTTGAAGTCTATACTGAGTCTAAATGGTCCACATGAGTTCAGGTTTCATACTTATATGTATCATAGTCCACCCCCTTTCCCCTACCAGAGAAAATGAGATCAGTCTAATTTGGGAGTGAGGAACAACTTCTAGATTCTTGTCCCACCTGCCACTTTGAAAGAGGAGAGACTTCACAAAAATCCAGCCCATTAGTATGAGGGACATTCACTTCGTAGACTTAATCATTAGCAATGACCCTGAAATATTAGTAGACCTCCATATGGATGAAAAGGTCCCAAAACTAATTATTACACTAAAAGATTTAAATTGATTAGCCAAATTATTTCTGTTGATAACAATATGAAGTGGTTTGGCTGACTGGCCTGTTTCTTTGCCATATAGCTTTTCCAATACCAATGTCAAATTTTGGCAGAGTTAAGTTTGTAATTTGGGTGAGCTGCTTGAGAGATGATACTTTTTAAGGATAAATTTAACATAAAATACATGTGCTAAACATTCAAATTCACACTTAAGGCCAAGGAAGTTATGGCATTTGTTTCAGATTGAAGTCAGGATGTAAATGAGAACAGAACAAATACACTTTAATAGCGATGTTCAAACAAAAGGAGTATGGGGAATGGCAAAACATCATTAATCTTGCCTTATTGACTTTCAGAAAACATTTGATAAAATTCTGTGCAAAAGAACATCAACCAAGAAATGAAACTGCATAAACTTGGAGATAACCTTGTGAGATAGATTGAGAATTGTTTTGGAAATATCATGTCACAGAATCATAGATGATAAAGTGCAAAAGAAGGCAATTAGCCTCATTGTGTTTATGCTGAGTCTTTAAGAGAACTCTAGAAATAGTCTCACATTCATGTTTCCCCACAGCCTAAAATGTCTTCATCCGATATTTTTGAGTATTTTAAGTCTTTATCCAATTTACTTTGAAATTTTTTAATAATTTGTTCCTACAGTCCCTTCAAACAATTCCAGATCACAGCAGCTCATTGCATGAGTAAATGATACTTTATGCTGGCCCTGCCTGTTTTTGCCAATTACCTTATAATTGTGTCCTCTGCTCACCGTATTTGTTTCATCAAAATCGATGCTTATTTTCAGATAGGTGGCAAAGAGTAGGGATAAGGGTTAGTTTTCAGGCAGCCATTGGCTGTTTTATTCCTGTGTGTATGACAGTCTGCAGAATATTTTGAAGCAATCAACATAGCTTTATAAGAGTCTCAATGCAAAATGAAAACACCCGGAACCAGTTCTTTTCATTCATTGTCCCATAGCTCTACATAGGCCTGTAGCTCTGATGGGTGCCTTGCTGTTCCAGCTAACCTTCTCTTTCTCTTTCACCTTTTACAGTGAGCGCATGTGCAAGTCTAACAGTAGAACCAACCTTTTCTGTCAGCAGAAATTTGGTTAAACAGCTGCTTGCTTCATTAGCACACTGGAGAACCTGACTTAGCTGCAGGTTCCAACCCATATGAACAGTAGGGGAGCACTACATAAAATGCATGAAATCTGTAATGTGGTGCACTCATCCCTTAATGTGTAATTATGCTGGCAAGAGTTATGACAATTAGGCTAATGGCACCTTCAGCACAGTGTTGCTACTATGCTCACCTTCAGAACAGATGGAAGCCACATGAAAAATGTTCAAATAGGCATTCCGAATATTACTACCATCATCATACATTTGCTGCTGACAGGACCATTATTACCAACGGTAAGTTTCAGGTTGTAGTATTGCAACTGATGATTTTATATATATTGTCACATACTTAAAACATTAATTGCAATGGCATTACTGAACCATGTTGCTCATTCCCAGAAAGACAAACCAGTAAAATTGACAAGTGAGACATATTAGTCTGACTCAGCTTGTATCTTTCAAAATGAAGGACCAATTCTTCATCTCCAAGCATTACTGGTTTTTTTCCCTCTAGGTTGGTAAATTGTGCACAGATCTGGAGAGGGAAATGGCCATTGTGCCAAAGAAAATAATTAGGTAGATTGCCTGAATATTTAGTCAAAGAGATGAGTAGAAAGGATTGGCTTCAAGTGGGAGAGGGAGATTGAAAGGCACATGTCTTTAAAGAGGGAATTCCAAATATTAATATGGGTAGTAAAGGTTAAATGCACGAGTAGCTAAAATCAACAGGACAGACATACTGAAGGTGAAGTAGCACTGGCAGAGGTTACAAAAATAAGGTTGGATTTAAAGATAAATGGAGAATTTTAATTTGAAGTTTAGAGGTTAGAGGTGATGGGTGAGTAAGAATATGATTAGACCAACAGAGTTTTGGATGAGCTGAAATTTGAAAATGGAGAATGTGAAGTCAACAAGGAAATAATTGGAGTAACCTCTGACGCTCAGTATTAGCGGCGTGTACTATCTGGATGCACTGCAGAAATTCAACAAAGATCCTTAAAAAGCACCTTCCAAACTGATGACCATTTCCATCTGGAAGGACAAGGACAGCAGCTACACAGGAGCACCGCCACCTGCAAGTTTCCCTTCAAACCAGTCACCATTGTGACTTGGAATTATATTGCTGTTCTTTCAGTGCTGCTGAGTCAAAATCCTGGCAGCCCCTCCCTAAGAGCAATGTTGGTCAAACTACAACATGTGGACTGCAACAATTCAAAACGGTAGTTCACCACCACCTTCTCACAGGTACCTATGATCAAGCAATAAACACTGGCTTACCAACGACATCCACATCCCGTGAATGAACAAAAAATTAATAATTCCAGAGCTGACGAAAGAATGAGTAAGGGTTGCAGCAGCAGATGAGCTGAGATTGGTCATGTTGCAGAGTGGAAATACATTGGTTTTGAGGATATGTGTTCAGAATATTTGCTTCCAGTTAACTGGGATGACTGCAGTCTGGTTCAGCCTGAGATAATAGTTGTATAAGGGAATGGAATTGGTAGTAAGTGTACTAGGGTTACGGCAAGTGCTGAGTCAATCTCTTCGGTGTTTGGTTCAAATTGTGGTTACTCTAAAACTGGACTTCAGACAGTAAGTCTGAAAATGTGAAGATTGTGATGTGTTTAACAAAGCAGTGAAGAGGTAGAACTCAGTTGTTCTCATATATGTGGAAGTTGAGTCGATGGAAAAATTTAACCCAGGCCACATGCCTCAACCGCTAGCTGGAGAGCAGGATGCTACTGGCAATGCACCCATCAGAGGCCCATGATCAGTGAAAGATCCAGGCCACTGGGGCTGAGGGTGGGATGGGATCTCACCGGCTGAGGAGAGAGAGTTGGAAGAATGGCCAGTGGCTGATCCTTAGCAGGCGTCCCCGTTCCCAATGCCAATCCTTCAATCAGGTGCTGAAGCCCTGAAGGGAGCACCTCCAGCCTAATTAAATGCCCCCCATTCTCATTTTACCTATGGGAGGGAATTGAATTTCAACCAGTGGCTGCAATGTTGCCATTTTGGAGCTTCATGGATATATGGAAGAAAAAGAAGAAATGGATTTTTTCCTTAAATATTCATTCATGGGATGTTGGCATTACTGGCCAAGCCAACATTTATTGCCCATCCATAATTAGCCATTAAGAAAAAGCTGGTGAGCTGATTCTTGACCTACTACACTCCTTTGGGTGTAGGGACACCTATAGTTTTCTTAGTAAGGGAGTTCAAAGATGTTGACTCACAGCAGTGAAGGAATGACAATACAGTTACAAGTCAGGATGTTTTGTGACTTAGAGATGAACTTGGAGGTGGTGATGTTCCCATGCATCTGCTGCTCTTGTCCTTCAATGTGGTAGAGTTTGTGGTTTTGGAATGTGCTGAAAAAGGAGTCATGGTGAGTTTTGTCATGCATTTGCAGATGGTACATACAGCTGCCACTGTGCTTTGCTAGCAAAGGGAGTGAATGCTGTAGATGGTGGATGTGGTTGCAATCAAGCAGGCTGCCTTTTCCTCACAAACCTCTTGAATATTCTTGGAACTGCACTCATCTAGGCAAGCAGAGAGTATTACATTATACTCTTGACTTGTAGATGGTGGAAAGGCACGAGAGATACAAAAGATGTGATGTGGAGGTGCCGGTGTTAGACTGGGGTTAGCAAGGTCAGAAATCACATGACATCAGGTTATAGTCCAACAGGTTTATTTGAACACACAAGCTTTCAAAACATCACTCCTTCTTCAGGTGTTAGTGAGAGAGGTTAGTATCAGACACAGTTTTTATAAATAAAAGATCAAAGGGTCACACTACTGATGAGGATGTATTAGACAAAGCTAAGATGCTGTTAAATCTTTAATCAGTTAGAAGGTTTTAATTGATTAATATGTATATGTAAATCTCTGAATTTCTTTCAAGTCACTGCCCTGAGAGAACTAAAGGTTTTTTCAGTGTAAAGAAGAGGTGACATTTTAGGTCAGACAATGCATGTTAGATGTGAGGTCTTGTTTAGAATCTGTTTGTGTTTTGGTTTGGAGTCAGACTGGTTTTATTTCTGAAGTAGAAATTTATAAAGTGCCACATTGACTGACTGTCTATAAATTGTGTGCTTTTTGAAAAAAACACAATGTATCTGCAAATGCAAATTTATCCCATTGATTCACGTGTGTGAGAGAGAGACAGAGAGAGTGTGTGTGTGTGTGTGTGTGTGTGTGTGTGTGTGTGTGTGTGAGAGAGAGAGAGAGAGAGAGGGGATCTGTGAGAGAGAGAGAGAGAGGGGGGATCTGTGAGAGAGTATGTGTGTGACTGTGTTTACGTGAGTGAGTGTGTGTGTGAGATACTGGAGGTCAGTTTTCACCACACAGCTTCCCACTTCCGATTTGCTCTTGTAGCAACAGTATTTATATGGCTAGTCCAGTTCAGTTTTTTGTAAATGGTAACCCGTACGATAGTGGGAGATTCAGCATTGGTAATGCCATTAAATGTCAAGGTGTCTTGCTTGTTGGAGATGGTCAAATGTGGTGTAAATGTTACTTGCCACCTTTCAGCCAAAACCTGGATGTTGGTCAGATCAGGTTCTTGTCATGTATGAACATAGACTGTCTCTATGAATCAGGAGTAGTGAATAGTGTTGAACATTGTGCAATTCAGCAAACATCTTCTGACCTTATGATGGAGAGAAGGTAATTGATGAAACAGCTGAAGATGGTTGGGTCTGAGGCACTACCCTGAGGAACTCCTAGAGAGATATCCCGGAGCCGAGATGACTGATCTCTGACAACCACAACCATCTTCCTTTGTGTTAGGTGCGACACCTGAGAGAGTATTCCAATGATTTCCATTGTTTCTAGTTTTGATTGGGGTCCTGATTCCAGAGTGGGTCAAATGTGGCCTTGATATCAATAATAGTCACTCTCACCTCAACTCCAAAATTCAACACATTTGTCCAAACTTAGATCAAAGCTGTAATGAAATCAGGTGTTGAACAGCCCTGGTGGAGTCCAAACGGAGTCATTGACTAAGTTATTCCTTTGCAAGTGCCATTTAGTAGCACTGTTGAGGACCTTATATCACTTTGCTGATGACTGAGAGTATATTGGCTGGGTTGAATATTGTCCTAATTTTTGTAGGTAGGACATATCTGGGCAAATTTTCACATTGCAGAAAAGGTATCAATGTTGTAGCTGTACTGGAAAAGCTTTGCTAAGGACGCAACATGGTGATTAGGGTAGTGGAACTGTTCATTTAAAAATGCCTATTGGTGGTGAGAGGTGAGGTTCAGAATCAAAGACAGGAATTTATGTACTGCAGTCATTTTGCAGAGAATGGTATTTCTAGTTTTAGTTATGATCAGTCCAGTACTATCAATAAGGCAATCGAAAAGGGAACTGTGTGAGAAACTGTGTATATTTGTGTATTAGTGTAAAGTACAAAAAATTTGGAAGATGAAAAGAAGGATTGCGATGGAATGGTAAATATTGTAGGTAGAGGAGTTGAGCTTGGATTTTTTGAGAGAAGTCATATTTAGAGACTTAATAAACACCTTGGAAGATATTAACTTAAAAGGAAACCAGTGCCAATTTGTAATGAGCGGATTAGGCTTTGCTAATTTAGTGAAATTTTTCATGAAATTATTGAAAATACTATAGACAAAGGGAAAATAAAATATTTAGGGAAGTATTTCCCATGGGTGTTCTCCCACTAATCTTCAAGGACAGAGCTGAGGAAATCCCAGAAAAATTGTGTACATGACATTTCCATGGTTTTTCAGGGATTTCTGCAGTTATTCCACTGAACCTAAAGCAGACAAGTGACAGAATACCATGAAAATTCACCCCCTTTGACTTCTTTGGAAGTGCAATAAATCCCAAATAAGAGGTTTGTTGAAATGAACTGAAAGTATTCAGTCAAGTGGAGAAACGAAGATACCTAGGAAGGCAGATATACAATTCATAAATAACACAATTGGGCAGAAAAAGCCTTGAGATCAATATGGCGCTCCCCCAGCTTTTTTTTTGCACTGCATTGGACACATAAAAGGGTTATCACAAATCCTGTGAAAAGGTTGAGCTACAATATTGCCAACAGTTCTTGTACATCAGAAAGGATATTGCTGACATGCAAAACATGTAACATAGATTAACTAAAGTGATTGGTGGGTTATAAGGATATATTAATGATGAGAACCAAAACTGAAGTCATTGCAAAGAATGATGGAATCATCTCAGATTCAAATTAGGTGCAATTTAGCCAAGAAAGAAGATCGAGTTGGTGGTATGGATATGAAGTTTATGGCAGACGATAAAGACAATGGCTTTGCCCATCCCACTATTTAACTGGAAGGTGCTGCAGCTTATTCAGAACTGGATTTAAGACAAGCAATCATTTAGAGGCAATGGAGACATCAAAAGAAAATCAGTTACTAAAGGACATACATTTAGAATTATTTAGAAGCATGTTTTAAAGTCACTTGGTTGCGCAGAATTTGGGTATGACTGTAAAAAGAGACGTGTTTTTCACCTTGCACTCATTTTCTTACTTGCAGAGAGCTATTAGAATGCAGTGTTTAAGATGGCAAAACATATGGCTATAGAAAATAAATCAATCCTAGCAGATGTGGTGTCCAGAATTTCCTTCCCATTACAATTATTGGATAGAAAACTGGAGTTGACAAACTCATTAAATTTTGCTGTGTATCCAGGAGATGAGGCTTTCAAAACCAGTCTTTAAATGAATTTGTTTTATGCACTCAGTCTGCAGAATTCTCTCCTAAATCTGAACTGTCCTGTTATTTCTGTCTTCAGCCTTCAAAATCTGCTATGAAATCCTTGTCTTTGCTCTCTTTATGAATTGTCTTTCCTTTCATTTTGTCCTTTTTCCTATTCAGTGTCTCTTTGAGCATTTTGAAATATTTCTGTTACCAGAGAAGTGATCTACAAATTTGAATTCTTCAGTAAATTACTGAGCTGCTTGATTTACTGTTCCCTGTGCATACACAGTTACTGTCAGGAATAGAAAAATAGATTTTCTTTATATTCACCTGGACCATTTTATAAGGTCTAACGACAAGTGGGATCTTAAAATCTTAAATCTGAAGCTGCACTCTTAATAGTTATATACCACAAGGAATGTTAACTTTCATTGGTATTAAATGTTCCAATTTGTAAAACCAAAGAATTGTCATAATGAAAAGGTAAAAGCTTTTAAACTAATTTGATCTAATAATTTCTTTGTTCTGTGGTTACAAAAAGAGCAGATGGTGAGTTGCATAATCATATGCTGTCATGCTAATTTTCAGAAAGCTGTAATCCAATCATCTTCTTGAGGTCAGGGAGAAAATATGTGTCCATGCATGAATTAATGCATAAAAGCAATTAAACATTCATTAGTATAATACATATATTTGAAATAACATTTACATTTTGAATACCTTTGGAAAACTATTTTGTAAGCAAACCAAATTAACAAAAACAAAGACAAATTGACTGGTTGACAAACTTTGCCAAGTCTGAAACTCGTGACTTTTTAATGCAAATCTTTTGTGCTGATAAGTTTAAGATGAAGTATACGTACCACAGCAGATGTTTGAAACATATCTTAATAATACACATTATTTTTCAATTTCTGACTTGAGAGTGCGTGAAAAGAATGTGAGAAAGTCACACTGTACATGCTATAGGAAAAACTCATTTTAATTTTGTTGAATTTGAAAATGCAGCGTTTATTAATGTCCATGTAAAATGATCACACTTTGTAAGTATCACTGATAACAGACTTGCTGAATCTCAGTTATTTGCGATTTAAAATATGAAGTTTTCTGTTATGGTTAGAAGAAGCACAGAATCCCTTCAGCCAATTGAGTCTGCACAAACCCTGTGAAACTGTTGGGTGTTCATACAGTCATAGAGATATACAAAACGGAAACAGACCCTTTGGTCCAACTCGTCCATGCCGACCAGATATCCTATGTAAATCCAGTCCTATTTGCCAGCATTTGGCAGATTTCCTTCTAAACCCTTCCTATTCATATACTCAATCAGCTGCCTTTTAAATGTTGTAATCTCCACCACTTCCATATACACACCATACTCTGTGTGAAAAAGTTGCCACTTGGGCCCCTTTTATATCTTTCCCCCTCAGCTTAAACCCATGCCCTCTAGTTTTAGCCTCCCCCACCCCAGGGACAAGACCTTGCCTTTTTACCCTATCCATGCCCCTCATGATTTTATAAACTTCTATAAGGTCACCCCTCAGCCTTTGGCGCTCCAGGGAAAAAAGCCCCAGCCTATTCAGCCTCTCTCTATAGCTCAAATCCTCCAACCCTGGCAACATCCTTTTAAATCTTTTCTAAACCCTTTCTAGTTTCGCAACATCCTTCCTGTGGGAGGCACACCCGAATTGCACGCAGCGCTCCAAAAGTGGCCTAACCAATGTCCTGTACAGCCGCAACATGACCTCCCAACTCCTATACTCAATGCACTGACCAATAAAGGCAAGCACACCAAACACCTTCTTCACTATCCTATTTATCTGTGACTCCACTTTCAAGGAACTATCAATCTGCAGTCTAAGGTCTCAGGTTCTTTACTCAGAGAGTAGTCAGGGCATGGAATGCCTTGCCTGCAGCAGTTGTAGACTCGCCAACTTTAAGGGCATTTAAATGGTCGTTGGATAAACATATGGATGATAAGGGAATAGTGTAGGTTAGATGGGCTTCAGATTGGTTTCACAGGTCGGCGCAACATCGAGGGCTGAAGGGCCTGTACTGCGCTGTAATGTTCTATGTTCTATGTTCTATGTCTCTTCATACAGCAACACTTCCCAGGACCACACTATTAAGTGTATAAGTCCCACCATGATATGCCTTTTGAAAATGTAGCACCTCACATTTATCTAAATTAAACTCCATCTGCCACTCCTCAGCCCAATGGCCCATCTGATCAAGATCCCGTTGTAATCTGAGGTGACCGTCCTCACTGTCTGCTGTACCACCAGTTTTAGAGTCATGTATTGTCTAATGTTAATAACAAACATGTAGGGCAGCATGGTGGTTCAATGGTCGGCACTGCTGCCTCACAGTGCCAGGAACCCGGGTTCAATTCCACCCTCGGGCAACTGCCTGTGTGGAGTTTGCACATTCTCCCAGTGTCTGCGTGGGTTTCCTCCAGGTGCTCCGGTTTCCTCACACAGTCCAAAGATGTGCAGGTTAGGTGGATCAGAGATGTGTTGTTTAGGTAGGTTATAGGGAGATGGGTCTGGGTGGGATGCTCTGAGGATCAGTGTGGACTTGTTGGGCCAAAGGCCCTGATTCCACACTGTAGGGATTCTATGAAATGTGTTCATACATTTGCATGAAATTTGTTTCTATACAATTTTAACAAAACCATTTTACCACTTATGTTAAACAGACAGATGAAATTCATAGGAAACTGTTAATGCTTATGTTCTTCATACTGCACAGCATAAATCAATTCCCATATGCTAAACCAAGTCTTGCAAAATGGTATCAGAGATAAAAGGTACTGCAGATGCTGGAGAATCCGAGATAACAAGCATGGGGCTGGATGAACACAGCAGGTCAAGCAGCATCATAGGAGCAGGAAAACTTGACGTTTCGGGCCTAACCCCTTCAT
>JAHRHZ010000016.1:40342649-40387775 GCA_024137785.1 Ginglymostoma cirratum | reverse complement strand
TTAGGCCCGAAACGTCAAGTTTTCCTGCTCCTATGATGCTGCTTGACCTGCTGTGTTCATCCAGCCCCATGCTTGTTATCTTGCAAAATGGTTTTCTTTCACTATTGGAAGGTAGGAGATGCTGCAAGATGCATTTAGTACCCACCTATATTTGTTTAAAAAATTAGATTGTTTACCAAGGAGTTAATGTCTTAAATAGATTAAAAATTAATCTGCTTAACATTCACTCAACCATTTTACAGGCTCCAGTGACAAATGGTGTGTTAAAATAGTATACAGACAAGGAACTAGCTTTTTGCTTACTGGTTTTAATGTGATGCATTGAGTCAAAACCCTAGCATTCTGTTACCTAACAACCATATGGAAATTTTTAGATGAGCAAACTGGGATAACGTGTGTTTTGGAGGAGAATTTTGATGTTTTGATGTTATCATTTTATTGCCTATCTAATATTATCTAAGATTACAAAAGGTTTTGCAAGTAACAGAACTAACAGATTTTACTGTAATTTTACTGTTTCCATTTTTTATGATAAAATTCAGAATACTGACTAGATTTTCAGCCCTCAGAAAGGAAGGGATTGGAATAGGCAGACCGTAAAAACAGCCGTGCTGCTCATTGTGCCAGTTCCTTGGCAGGTAGCCTACATGACATATCAAGAGCCTCTGGGGGTCAATGAAAAGAGGTTGCATGTTGATTGACAGGTTAACCAGCACTCCCAGCAGATCTAGAGGTCATCCTTGTGTAGCTATATGCAGATGCAGATGCACACACCCCATCAAAAGGGCTTCCTGATACCACGATACCCCTCCCCATGCCCCTTCAACGGTGTCATAAAGTGGTGGCTTGGCTTTAAATTTAGTTTGAAGAACTTTGGAAGGAAATATCTATATTTAAGCAGATTTAAAAACTCCACTTTTCAATTGAGCACTTATGTCAGTTAACCATACTCCTTAAAACACACCCTGCCGCCAACTGATTACTAACTTCCCGTATTCAAATACAATGTGTTCACACCCAACTAACCATAAGTTAACATATCCATCACCTCATTCCATTAGGACTCGGGCATCCCTTCAGACCACATTATATTGGTCATTCAGATAATACTAGACTATAATGTAGGCCACTTCAACATTAAAGCACCTTCATCCTCACTCTTGTCTACTTGTATTTCAATCAGGTAAACCTCTAGTTAGCTCTCCACAACTTCAACAACCCAACTGCCATCATTCATTAGACAGTCACCATATCTCCAGGTCAGTTAAGAAGGTAGCTCCATGAAAATCAGGGCATGGGGTGTTTCTTCCAGGGACTCAGTTCCAGTCCCAAGTTCTGAGTCCCATCTCCAGGGGCAAAATCCAGTATTTTGCACCAAAGCAGTTGAAAAGAAAGAAATATGTATTCGGCTGAATCTTACTTTTTCTCAACAATTTTAAGTTACATTGGGTTTTTTGAAGGGATTCTCGCCAACAGATTTCTCATATCTTATCAAACTTTCCTAAATACCTACCTTGCCCCTGGTGACATTCCTTACTTCTGATTTTGTTGCCATCTTACCGTGTGGCATTCCCAGAGCTACTCACCACTCAGTGGATATCCAACGAAAGACTGGTTTCCCACACACTGGTACCATCTTTAAAAGCCCTTTGTGCACCCTTTTTCACACTGTGGTGCACAAGCAGAATGTCTACTTGCCCAGCACTAGCAATGGAGGCCACCACACCAGACCAGGCCAGCCTGGTCCAAGGTTGTCACCTCGTCAGTGCCATCTTAGATGTCTGGATGAACATCCAGTAGTGTATTAAGAACATAAGAACATAAGAACTAGGAGCAGGAGTAGGCCGTCCGGCCCTTCAAGCCTGCTCTGCCATTCAATAAGATCATGGCTGATCTTTTCGTGGACTCAGATCCACTTACCTGCACTCTCACCGTATCCCTTAACAACAAAGTTGCTGGAAAAGCTCAGCATCTGTGAAGAAAAAACAGAGTTAACGTTTCAGATCAGGTGACCCTTCCTCAGAACCCGGTGTGTGTGTGTGTGTGTGTGTGTGTGTGTGTGTGTGTGTGTGTGTGTGTGTGTGTGTGTGTGTGTGTGTGTGTATTAAGAAGGTGAATTTCTTTCTCCATTCCACCACTTTAAGTGCCACCATCTTCTTTCCTGTACCTTACACTCACTCTGTCTCTGCTCATGGATCCACCTCCTACCAAGGCTGATGCTCTGCCACTTTCACTATTACCTGCATTGAGCGCAGATGTTCACCTGCACATCTGCCAATGTGGTATACTGCATCCGCTGTACCCGTTGTGGCCTCCTCTACATCGGGGAAACCAAGCGGAGGCTTGGGGACCGCTTTGCAGACAACCTGCGCTCAGTTCGCAACAAACTACTGCACCTCCCAGTCACGAACCATTTCAACTCCCCCTCCCATTCCTCAGATGACATGTCCATCCTTGGCCTCCTGCAATGCCACAGTGATGCCACCCAAAGGCTGCAGGAACAGCAAATCATATTCAGCCTGGGAACCCTGCAGCCCAATGGCATCAATGTGGATTTCACAAGCTTCAAAATCTCCCCACCCCCAACCACATCCCAAAACCAGCCCAGCTCATCTCCACCTCCCTAACCTGTTTTCCCTCTCACCTCAAACCACACCCCCATCTCCTATCTACTAACATCATCCCACCCCCTTGACCTGTCCTCCCTGGACTGACCTATCTCCTCCCTACCCCCCTACCTACACTCACCTTTATTGGCTCCATCCCCGCCTCTTCGACTTGTCTGCCTCCTCTCCACCTATCCTCTCCTCTAACCATCCTCTATCCACCTCCCCCTCTCTCCCTATTTATTTCAGAACCCTCTTCCCCTCCCCCATTTCTGATGAAGGGTTTAGGCCCGAAACGTCAAGTTTTCCTGCTCCTATGATGCTGCTTGACCTGCTGTGTTCATCCAGCCCCATGCTTGTTATCTAGCAAACAGAATTTGTCTGGTACCCACTCTACTTTCCATGTCAACATTTCTTGATGTCAAGCTTCTCTGGCATATTTGATAAGATAGGAAGCTGAATATTACTGAGGTGATTTGAGCATTAATAAGGTGTTTAATGAGCTATAAATGGGAAATTATCACTGCCTAATGAGAAACTCACCATCCATTCATTAAAAGGATAAAAGATCGTGGGGTATGATCCTGATATTGAGATAGACCTCACCACATTTCTCATGTGCATTGCTAAGACCTATATTAGATTCTGTCCATTTTCTGAAACAGCTGTGAGTTAGAAGACGTTTAAATCATTAGTATACTGACTTCTCCCAATTTTACTATACCCACTTGCATAAAATGGATCGGTGTGAAATAATTGTGTAAAGTCAAAACCCAACGCTTTCTCCAGTTGAACTGCTGGACATTACAGAATAAGGAAAACCTGGTTTTACAGGCCAGTGACTCTAACCCCTACTGCCTCAAAAGAGGGAATGGTAGTTGTTATGTTCTTATCTTTGACATAAACATGGAAATCATACAAGGATTGGTGAAAGAATAACATGTATTTTAAGGACAAAATTTATGGGCTGTGGGCGTTGCTGGTAAGGCTAGCACTTATTGCCTGTGAACTGAATAGGTTGTTAGGCCATTGCAGATGATAGTTCAGAGTCAACCCCATTGCCATGGGTCTGGAGTCACATGTATGCCAGATTAGACAAGGATGGCAGATTTGTTAATCAGATGGGTTTTTATGACAATCAATGATGGTTTCCTGCTCTGATTACTGAAACTAGTTTTTTTCTAAATTCCACCAGTTGCTGTTGTGGGATTTCAACCCATTAGTCTAGGCTCTGGAATGTTAGTGAAGTGTGCCAAAGTCTCCATATTTTATTTGAAGTTAAGACCATATACAGATAGAGTTTACTAAAAGGCTGAGTATTGCACATCAATTCTCAATTGCTCCTGCTTACAGTCTGACTACAAGTTGGATTAATATACCACGTCCTGAGGAAGTGAATGTGATTAGCAGTTGTTTAATATGCACCCTTCTTAAAGGTGCAAACATATAACTTCACAGCAGCAATAATTTATTACACCAGGCTTCATATTTCTCCCTACCACATAAATAAGTAGGTGGCCCCACATGAAATGTTTCCTAAGGAAGTCTAGAGCCACCAGAATCGTGACAGATTATCAATGGAACCTGACAGCCAAGGATACTCTTTGTAAATAACAATCAGTGAGGAATATTAACTTAAGTATTGTACATCTGAAACATAGCACAAAAACAAAGTGACTACTTTCCAACACACTGTGAATTAAAGGACAAAATAGACTGAACTTGACTGGAATGTTGTGCTAAATATTTGTTTGTCATTCCCCCAGTACAGCAGGATTTCAACATTAGATGCCAATACATGGAATGTGAAGAGTTGAGCATAAAAGTGTAGGTCAAGGTAAAGGAAAAATAGGAACTGCCTTCCTATCATTACCTAATATAACGCCACCTCCACCTCAGCAGCCATGAGATGGGGACTTGCATGCTGACTGTTTCATCACTTACTTGTATGTAGGTTAATGCGATCTTGAGTATATACACACTCCTATATATAGCTGTGCCAATGAACCAGTTAAGTGGAATAGAACTTTAATTGTGCTGTTCTGAAATTGACCCCATTCCATCTCAAGAACTAAAATTCTAACTGTTTCTAATATGAAATGTATTAAGATTAAATGTATTAAGAGGTTGAAGAGAACCACAGCTCCATTAAGTCTTCATTTACCATATTTGTATTAAATTTGTGCTTCTGAGTCTTATTTATGAGCGTCAGCATTTTGAACCTATCATAACTTGCAGGATGTGTATGCTTTTTGACAAAATGATTTAGTTTGCAGGAGAAAGAATGTATTTTTTAAAAGATGCCAGTAACCAGGACAACATTGTTGAAATTGGACTAATTTGAATTTAAAACTCAGCCTGAATGATCATTGTTTATAAACACAATATACACTCTCTCTTTATTGATGAAAACAAATGTAATAATTTTGCTATATCAAGTACCTTAACATTTTGAAATCGGGGTACAGTTTGCTTAATGTGAACTTAAAGCAAACATTTTTGAGGTACTTTGATTATGTTTGTGCAACATAACACCATTTCTTAACATGAGACATATTATTCTTTTAGATTTATCAGTATATAACTGCTTAATGGATTAAGACCAATGTTAACATATCAGAATGAACATTTATTGTTTTAGGTATTCATATACTGTGACAAAATGAAATTCATGGAATGATATGAAGTAAAATTATCTTACAGAATATTCAAGAAGGCAGTTGTAACATGTTTTGAAAATATTTTCACATTGCATGAAGATTCAGTTTAATCATTGGATGCCAAATCAGAGATCTTCTCCAACAGGCTGGAACCCAAGAACAGACCTAGTCAGAAAGAGAAAAAGAGTTGCTTCTCCTAGCTATTACCATGGGCATTAAGTCAACAGCCATCAAATTTACGTTTGAGTTATGCAGGATCCAGCCTGAGTTACTTGTTACTCATATAGTATAGAAATAACTCCTCTCATGGTATCACAGTTTCATTTTCATTTTAAAAAAGTGAAAGTTTTGGCAAAATAGATATCAAACAGAATCTTACAGGGATGTAAGCAACCTGGGCTATGGCAAAGTTTGAGGCTGAATTACACAAAAAGTCTGGAAAGGCCTACCTTACCTACCTAGGAACCACCTGCTGTATCTTTGTGCTTTTTCTGAGCAGTGAGGTGAGTTGCTCGCTAGGCAGTGGTAAGGGGCAATTAAACCACAACTCATGTCATTAATATTCAGCTTCCTAGATTACCAAATGCACTGGACAAGCTAGACATCAAGAATTCTCGACACAGAAGCTGGGGGAGTACCTGGCGATTTCAGCTTGCCTCCATGTTACCCAGCAGCAAACAGCATCTCAGGGCATGCTCCCTGGGTACCAGGTGCATGCACCTTTCATCCACAGACATTGCCATCTGTGGTTTATCCTCTGTCAACCCCTCATAATCATCGTGACAACTCTTCCATCGCTTGCAGGAAGCACAGACTTGCATTGCAGTGTGTACCAGCAACTAGCGTTGAAAGATTGCTGCGAGGGCACTTTGCTTGTAGGGGCACATAGACTGGACCAAACTGCCTTACAGGGCTGCTCACTGTCTCTCTTATTGCTGGCTTACTTAGCGCCTACTTGTGAGCTTACAGCATTCCTGTCTTGCCTTGCTTTGCTGTGCCAATGAGTGAAGTCACATAACCTGGCAGCTTGTCTTGCTCTTCAGCAGTCTTTAGTCAAGGGTATGTATGACTTGCTGTCTGGCAGTGTGCTACTTTCACCACACACCTGCACCATGTGCCAGCAGCTTACATAGCATATACACAGCGCATGCAGCAAGGAAGCAGTCAAAGTTCAAAGTCTTAGGAGAGTACGCCTCACCAAAGTCCATGGAGGCACCTGTCAATCAGGGGGTTCCAGCACAGTAAGTCAAGCATAGCCTCCAATGCCAGTCCGGGCGTTTAACCATGTTCAGGCACTCAGTCAGCGTGGTGTCAGTCAGAGGGTCCATGCTCTGCAGTCCGGGAAGTGGGCCACAGTCAGTCTTGTAGTTCCATAACAGCAATTCAAGAGGGCGATAAGTGATCCTCATTCAAGGGACTTTTGCATATCACCAGGGAAGAGGAAGCCCCTCCTGCGTACCACCACATCCTATAGAACCTCCAGATCCTGATCAGAGAATGGAGGCACAATCTTCCCCTTCTCCAACATATTCATATAGACAGGCAGCTTCGGAATGCCAGTGCTCATCCAGATGCACAGTGGCCTTTTTAATTGGGGAAGGGGACACCAGATCTTTCCGCAGATATCCAATGAGGGATAAATTGTTCTGGGAAATGCATGTTGTAAGATGGGGATAGAATTGGATGTGAGGGACACCATAGAGATGGTAGTTAATGGGCTAAGTTTGGTACAATGCAACAAGAAATCTCTCTGAGCCTCATGGTGAAAATTCCCCCAAAACGCGTGATGCAACGCACACTTAGCCAAAATAAACCATAAAATTCAGGCCGTTAGTGTGAAATCAAGTCAACAAATGCAATGATGCTCTTCAGTTCAAAACTTTAAATTAATATGGATCTCATTTGGCCAATGGAAAACTTCCTGCATCACGGAAGTTACTGTACATCAAAAGCTCTTAATGCTGTAATGGGCTTTTTGACACTCAGGAATTGTGAAAGATGCTGTATCTACCCAAGTCTATTTTTCATTTCAACCCAAGGTAGCGACATTGAATGAGTGGCAAAGTGTATGAAACAATACTTGCGTCAGGGAAGGGGTGGTAGTATCTCATTTAGGGTTCCCTTGTGTCCTCCAAAGACACACCTTTCAATCCCCAAGCTATCCCTTTGCTAACACTCTCATTTTCCTCACTGGGGCCAGCAGCAAAGCCCCATCAAATCCATGGACTTACTTTCAGTCTATTCAACCTCCACCAGTTCTCCTACTTCAAGGATTGTTTGTACCTACCAGTGGTTACTGCTTGCACTTGGTACTGATAGGACAACAGGAATAATGGCCAATCAAATCAACTCTCGAGGATGAGGTTGTTACTCCCTACATTGGGGCAAAAAGTCTTGTACCAGGAATTTGACATCTGCCAATATCAGCTGGAATGCGACTGTTCAGGTGGAGGGACAGGAAACCCCAATATCCAAAAAAAAAGTGTCTTCTGTTTCTTTGTGAGTCAATCTGTTTTTATTTTTTTCTCTCTATTACTTTCCAAAATAATTTGTGGCCAAACAGGACATTAATGAATCATTCGGTGTGTCCAGGAAGATTTACTGTAGCCTGAGTAATAGATTCTGATCAGTAGGCAGTTACTAAATTCAGCCAATTTGGCCACTCACTTAATTTTAGTTACATGAGAATCTTTGATAATTGAAAACAGGATGGGAAAATTTGCTTTGCAGTTACTGGCATTTTTCCAGAAGCTGTGACTGTATGACAGCATGTTTCCCAAGTATGCAATGAGTTAGATTTCAAACCTAAACCTTTATCCATGACCTTTCACCTATCCAGCTGCCTATCCAAGTGGTTCCATCAGCTTTTTCACTTCAATAGTGAATGACCCTTAGGCTGACTATTTCCTGTTCAACAATAGTGGCCAAAATTTAATGGTATCTCTCATGTAAGCCTGGAGATGAAGATAGAGATGGGGTCATGTGATTGTGCAGGAACATGCAGTGTGAAGATCTGCTTCCCACCAAGAGACTAATTGAAGTCATTAAATGAGCAATGGCTCCCTAGATAAGAGCTTTACTCCACTGAGATTCAAAAAAACAGCTGCCGAGGCCTCAGACTGCAGGAGATCAGTATTCAAATATTGATGGAGTAAGAGAGTCGATGTTTCGGGCCTAGACCCTTCATCAGGACTGGGGAGGGGGAAGGCAGCTGGGAAATAAATAGAGGGAAGAGGTGTGGGGCTGGGAGAAGGTAGGTGGGATGGCGATAGGTAGGTGCAGGTAGGGATAGTGGGAATTAGTCAGTGGAAAGCGTGGGGCAGATAGTTGGGGAAGAAGATGGAGAGGTTGTGTCAGGTCAAGGAGGCGGAGATGAGAGGGAGGGCTGGACATGAGATGAGGCCAGGGGCAGGGAGATTTTGAAACTGGCGAATTCTATGTTTAGGCCATTGGGCTGACATTTCATTCTACCACCCCCTCGATTATGACCCCATCCTTGATCACCAGACCATCAATTCTCAGATCATCCATAACCTCACCACCTTAGGAGACTTCCCACCCACAGCTCCAAGCTCATCATTACCCAACCCTGCAAAGCTCGGTTCTATCTCCTTCCCAAAATCTACAAACCTGACTGCCCCGGTTGACCTATTGTCTGACCTGCCCCACTGAATTCATCTCCATGTACCTTGACTCTATCTTCTCCCCCCTGGTCCGGGAAGTTCCTACCTACATTTGGGACACTACCCATGCCCTCCACCTCCTCCAGGACTTTCAATTTCCCAGCCCCCAATACCTCACCTTCACCATGGACATCCAGTCCCTGTACATTTGTATCCCCCACACAGAGGGCCTAAAAGCCCTCTGCCTCTTCCTCTCCCACAGGCCCAATCAGTCCCCCTCCAGCGACACCCTCATCCACTTAACAGAACTTGTCCTTACCCTCCACAACTTTTCCTTTAACTCCTCCCACTTCCTACAAACCAAAGGAGTGACCGTGGGCACCCGTATGGGTCTAAGCTAACGCCTGCCTGTTCGTATGATATATGGAACTGCCCCTCTTCTGCTGTTACACTGGCACTATCCCCCACCTCCTCTTCCGCTACATCGATAACTATATCAGCACTGCCTCGTGCTCCCATGTGGAGCTTGAACAGTTCGTCAAATTTACTAACACCTTTCACCCCATCCTCAAATTCACCGTCCTGCAAGAATGCGATCCCTTACTCCCAATTCCTCCACCTCCACCACATCTGCTCCCAAGATGGAGCGTTCACTCCTGAACATCACAGATGTCCCCCTACATCAAGGACCACAAATTCCCCCCTCCGTTGATCAAAAATGTCCTCAACCTGCATCTCTTGCACTTCCCACACTTCTGCCTTCAAAACCCCTCCCCCCAACAAAAATAAAGACAGAATATCATATTCAGCCTAGGAACCCTGCCGCCCAATGGTATCAATGTGGATTTCACAAGCTTCAAAATCTCCCCTCCCCCAACCGCACCCCAAAACCAGCCCAGCTCATCCCCGCCTCCCTAACCTGTTCTTCCTCTCACCTATCCCCTCCTCCCACCTCAAGCCGCACCTCCATCTCCTATCTACTAAACTCATCCCACCCCCTTGACCTGTCTGTCCTCCCTGGACTGACCTATCCCCTCCCTACCTCCCCACCTACACTCACCTTTACTGGCTCCATCCCCGCCTCTTTGACTTGTCTGTCTCCTCTCCACCTATCCTCTCCTCTATCCACCTTCTATCCGCCTCCCCCTCTCTCTTTATTTATTTCAGAACCCTCTTCCCCTCCCCCATTTCTGATGAAGGGTCTCGGCGGCCGAAACATCAAGCTTTCCTGTTCCTATGATGCTGCTTGGCCTGCTGTGTTCATCCAGCTCCACACCTTGTTATCTAAAGACAGAATCTCCCTTGTCCTCACATACCACCCGATCAACCTCCATATCCAGCATGTCATTCTCTGCCACTTCTGCCACCTAAAATCCAACCCTCAACCAAAGAGGTATTTCCTTCCCCACCCCTATCTGCCTTTCTTAGGGACTGTACACTCTACAACTCCCTCATCCGCTCCACACACCCCGCTAACCCCATCACACCCAGCACAGTAGTTCCTACACATGCCCCTAAACCTCCCGTCTCAACTCCATTCGAGGCCTAAAGCAAACTTTCCATGTTCGACAGGAGTTCACCTGTACATCCTCCAACCTGGTCTACTGTATCCATTTCTCCGGATGTGGCCTCCTGTACATCGGTGAGACCAAACATAGACTCTGTGACAGATTTGTGGAGCACCTGCGCTCCGTATGCTATAATCAACGACCTTCCAGTTGCTAACAATTTTAACTCCCCCTCCCACTCCCTGGGTGACATGTCCATCCTGGATCTTCTCCAGCGCCACACTGATGCCACACGCAAACTGGAGGAACAACACCTCAGATTCCACCTCGGGAGCTTACAGCCCAATGGCCTAAACATAGAATTCACCAGTTTCAAAATCTCCCCACTCCTGGCCTCATCCCATGTCCAACCCTCCCTCCCATTCCCGCCTCCTTGACCTGACACAACCTCTCCATCTCCTTCCCCACCTATCTGCCCCATCCTTTCCACTGACTAATCCCCACTACCCCTACCTGCATCACCTATCACCATCCCACCTACCTTCCCCCAGGCCCACCCCTCTTCCCTCGATTTATTTCCCAGCTCCCCTCCCCCTCCCCAGTCCTGATGAAGAGTTTAGGATTGAAACATTGACTCTCCTACTCCTTTGATGCTGCCTGACCTGCTGTGTTCCTCCAGCTCCCCACTATCGACTCTGACTCCAGCATCTGCCGTTCTTGCAATCTTCGCTATTCAAATAGTTTACTTGGGGTATAGTAATGAAGCATCTTCATTCAAAGATACTCAGTACCTGATCAAGAACAACTCCCCACTACCACCGTGGGGAAGGCAGGAGCCTGGTGAGATCCATCCCTTACTTTTTACTCTGATGCCTTTCCAACCTCCCTTGTCTGCAAATTATCATCACCCCTCATCCCAACCTCACAATCTGTAAAAAGGGTTAATAATACTTTTACTCTTTGAATAGCTGCTGAGCATCTGTGTAAGGAGCTGTGTCAGAATGACAAATCAGAGCACATGGCATTGAGTCTGTAGGGTTCCAGAAGATCTTTTATACGTAGTTCAATAGAGCCTGTTCATGTCCATTAACTACATGATGGCAGATGGTAACCAGACCTAGCCAATTGCAGGCAAGTGGCAAGAGCACCTGAAATGAATGTCAAAAACAGCACAGTGCTACAGGTGAAGAATGAAACCAGCCCAGGGATCTGAGCCTAGAAGCAAAGGAAATATATGAAGAGAAATTCAGCGGTGACAGGACAGGAAGCAATGAGCAATGAACTTCAAAACACATCTAAGTACTGAATTGTAAGAGAGAGAAAACCCATGCAAATGTTAAAAATGCAAGAAAAGTCCCATGGCAGATAATGCAGCAAACAGAAAGAATAATTGACTACACTGAGGGATAAATTCTGTAGATCAATGAACTTTACAGAAAGGGAAACTGAACCGGAGCGGACACCTGTGTATTGGACCACAAGAGATGGAAAGGACAACCGAAGCAGAAAATGCACAGGAGGAAAAAGAAGCGTTTCTGGTCATCTTAGCTCACATAGTAAATACACTGAGGGCACGGACACCCACACTATAGAGCTTCCAGAGATGGAGAGTTCTGTCGCAGAACTTAAATTTGAGCATCAAAAAGCACCCAAACAGATCAAAGTTCAATTAGAATTGGCGCAGCTTAGTTTAACCTAACAGTGAATTATTAGCAGGTGCACAGTGTAATCCAGCTTTAAGAGTCTGAAAAAGAAAGCTAATAGAATATTACTAAAAATCCTGTGCAGAGACACACACTTGCTGTCACTCACTTGACATAGCAAAAATGTACATTGATGAAAGAAAAGGCCTTACTTCCACAGAGCTCCAAGATCTCAGTGAAATATTGGCTGAACAAAATCTTAAGTTACATTTAATCAGTGATCTGATACTTGGAAAAAAGACTGTTGAGAACAAGAACAGAAATGTTTAAGTTTACAGAAGACTATCATGGAAAACTAAGCCCTTCTTTTGATTTTTTATGGAAAACCAAGCCCTTGTCGATGGCAGAGATCACCAGCAGAACAATGATAACTTTCAAGAAAAGGCCTAGAAATATGCAAGACACAAAAGACAATTTGCCATCCAAACTGCAGAAGCAATGTTATGCAGAAACTGATTCTAGACTCTGGTCCAGAAGTCTATTTCCACATCACCAGTGAGGCACTTCTACTTTCAAATGGACTTGAAGAAATGTTCTTGACTGCAGAGAAGCAGCCATCCCATCCATGCTATGTTCACCTTCCCAAAAATAAGGAGCACATAATCTTACTTTCTGTATGAGAGCTGAGAACTCTGGAAAATAATACTACAAATGAAAAAGACTTTTTGAGGGGAGAGGACATGAGCAGGAAGTCGTGGGATTAATGAATTAAATATTCACAACAAAATGGTGCTTGTTAAAAGTGATAGCATGTAAGAACTTGTTAGGGTGGAGTAAAATATCAATTATTGTTTCATTCTAAGAATAACACCTTTGCACATGTGTAAGGAGCTATATCGTAGTGAAATAAGATTACATGGTAGTGGAGTGTAAGTCTGTAAGGGGTTCCAGTAGCTGTCCTTTCTTATAACCTTCCATATTGTTTAATAATGGCTGTTAATATTCAGTTACAGAAGTGTAGACCACATCTTACTGCACTTACATTTCTCTATGGAGCCCTAGTGAAGGTCCAAGTGAGTTACTGTCAGGGATCAGTTGGCTAAGGTCAGAAATCACGTGATACCAGGTCATAATCCAACAGGTTTATTTGAAAACACAAGCTTTCGGAGTGTAACCCCTTCGTCAGACTCACTTCACTTGACAAAGGGGCTATGTGCTGAAAGCTAGTGTTTTCAAATAAACCTGTTGGTCTATAACCTGATGTCGTGTGACTTCTGACCTTGTCTACCCTAGTCCAACACCAGCAGCTCCACATCATAGCGACCAGTTGCACAGACAATAATGAAGTGGTGTCATCCAGATTGTCTGGGACAAATCCATAAATTAAATATCCCCTATGGAGTCAGCAGCCCCAGCACTAAGATTCCACTTCCTCCTTTTGGAACTTGATTCCATCAGGCCTCCCAGAGAGTGGGTCAGAGGGAGTGCTTCCAGTTTTGGTGAGGGACTTGGGCCCCCTGCAACCCTCATTAACTTCTGCCCCATGTCATAATGCTGCTTCTTCCGATACCTAGTATTCTGTATTAAAGCAAAATATCGACACTGACTACAATGTATCGGTAATACCTAGGCATGATTGATGTATTAGCACAGTCTGAATTTAACACAATAGACACAATATAGTTGTAATTTTTAAAAAATGCCGCATGAGTAATTCTATCTGGCTGTTAAAAAGCCAATGGTTTTTAATGAAATGTATTTAGTAAATTGTTCTTTATTTTGTGTTGTTTATAGGTTTAATGCAGGATTTGCAATTTGTATCAAAATATATAATAGCAAAAGCATCGATGCATTACCTACATGTGACATTCCCAAATCAGTAATGCTGTGTGTTCCAGCTGCTGTCAGATAACAAGAGCTGTTCCTATTTAATCCAAAACTAAAATGCTGCAGCTGCTGGAAAATTAAAATAAAAACTACAAGTAATGGAAGTACTTGGCAAGTCTGGAAATGGCAATGAAGGGAAAAGCAGTGTTAAAGTTTCAGGTTATTGACATATTGCCAGTGGTTGAAGCATTTAGAAATGTAATAGGTTTTCAGCAGGCGTAGAGGCAGGGAATGGAGAGTGTGTGGGGGTAAAAAAAATCCAAAAGGGAAAGCCCAATGAAAAGATGGCGAATGAAATACTAAATGTCAAAAGGAATGATTGTGGAAGGCAAAATGGAGTGTAATGAGACAGGTAAAGAAACTAAAGATGGAACTAGATGAGTTGTAAGTGGGAAGAGCAAAATCATTACAAAAACAGTGTGAAAAAAATGGAAACAGTGTTCATAAACATAAAATATTGAACTCAGTATTGAGTTTGGAAGGCTAACCAAAAGATTAGATGGCGCTTCCATTGATCTTGTTAACACAGTTTAGATCAAAATCAGAGAAGTCGTTGTGTGATAATGAGGAGATAATTAAAATAACAATCTATCAGAAACTCAGGGTCATGTTAAGCATTCTTATTTATTTCCTGCCTTGCTGTACAGGATAAAATTCTGTCTGCATCTGATCACATTTTTATATACAGACAACTTCTATCAAATTCCTATTACCCTGGCCCAATGGTGAGAGAGGTAGCATTCATGACCCAGGGTAAGATAAACATAAATATTAAAATTTCTAAGCAGTTTGCACAATCAGTCATTAAGAGAGAAGAGTTAGATCATGTTTTCCTACAACAACTACCTCTCCTTTCTAAAAGCAATTAATTGCAAGAAGCGCTTTGAAGCAACCATTTTCTATGAATACCTGTTTGTCAAGTGTATTAATGGACAATTTAGTGGATTTACTGTAACCATGATATATTGTTTGCCTAAAATTTTGAGGCTGTTTCCAATTTTAATTGGGTAGCATTATTGAAATTCCTCATGGCACGACTCTCCAATTTTGTTCTCAGAAATATTTTAGTCTTTTAATGGGCCTTCACTGAATATATGCATAATCGAACATGTACATCTTTGTTGCCATTCTTTACGTTTCTTTTTTGGAAATGGGTTAGAATAACGCATATAAATGAAATTAAATTTGGCGATCTGACCTGTCATCTCATTAACTAAAAAATATCTTCTTTCACAGACTTATGACTCATAGTATTTAGTTACATGCATCATTGTTTCAATAGGTCTCTCAACCTGTTTCTCTTTAATAGAGGTTTATAATTTCACCTCAGTTTCTTCACAAATCTTTCTATAGTGTTTCAAACTTTAGTTCATAACTATTAGTACATTAAGGCATTGATCTGAATATCATTGAATATTGTTGTCTCCATTGAATATTGATTATTCATGTGTCTCTCAGTACCTCAAAGACACTGATGAGCTTGCACTGAAGACAGTAAGTAGACAGATGTTATTACATCACGTTATCCGTGGGTATTGTCTCAGATTGAAGAGAGAGTGCTGTTGCAGTTAATTCTTTCTTCCATCTCCAAACAAAAATAAATGAAAGGTCTTAGCTGATGTAGACAATCCTTTTAATTTGTATCTAATTGTCAAGCTGATTATAATTGTTTTGGAAATAGACAAAGAGCTGTTCCAACTGAACTGCTTAATTAATAGCGTACCCAAGGCTTCAATTATCTTTACCACACAGGTAAGCTTGAAATGTAAAGAAGTTATGGAAATTAATTATCCTTCTGCTATTGATTTTGACCCAATTAACTTGCTTGCATTATGCATTGCTACATTTAAGAGTTGGATTAATCATGTCCTAGGTACATTTCCCAGTATATTATTTTAGAAAAGTCAACTTACAATCTGTGACACATTGAGCTTGAAATGTTAGTCTTGTGAGTGTCTTGACCAGCATCATCCTGCAAGTGCCTCCAGGGATTTACTTCTAGGAAAAATAGAAGCTTAATAGAATCATACTACAGAAAAGGGGGCCATTCAACCCATTAAGTCTGTACCAACACTTTGGAAAAGCTATCAGATTAGCTACACAACCTGTTCTTTTTCTTAATCATTCATGGGACATTGGTATTTTTTGCCCATTTCTAACTACCCTTGAGAAGGCAGTAGTGAATGACTTCCTTCAGCTGATGTGCTTTGTGCACTGCCAAAGTGTTGTTAGTTAGGAAGTTTCAAGATTTTGACTCAGTAATGCTGAAAGAGTATATGATTTACTTCCAGTTTGGGATGGTGTGTAATTTGGTAGTAGAAATATTTCCAGGCACCAAAATTGGTGCTAGCATTTCTAGATAGGAGAAACTCATGTTTAGAAGGCACTGTCAAAGAAGTCTTTTCAAGATGTAGTGCATTTGGTAGGTAGAACACATTGCACCGGTATTGAAGGGTAAGGGGATAGATGGCCTGCCAATAAAACAGGTTGCCTTGCCTTGGATGGTGTCAAGCTTCTGGTTTTCATAACTGCACTCATCCAGGCATATGCAGAGTATACTGTCACACTCCTGACATGTGCCTTGTAGATAGTGAAAAGATTTTGGAGAGTCAGGAGGTGAGCTACTCACTAGAGAATTCCTAGCCTATGATTTGCTTTTGAAGTCACAGTAATTATGTGGCTGGCGCAATTCACTGGTGTTCAATTTGCTGTTCACTGGTGACACACAAGATGTTGATGGTGGAGAATGAACAGTGGCAATGCTGATGAATATCAAGGGGGGCTTGTTATATGACCTTCTGGTGAAGATAATCATTGTCTGATACAAATCTTACATGTTACTTACTGGCACAAACCTGAATGTTGTCTAGACCTTGATGCACATGAACACAAACTACGTCATTATTTGGTAAGTTACGATTAGAGCTGAACACTCTGAAACCATTAGCAAGCCCCACTTCAGTCTTTGTGAGGAGAGGTTATTAATGAAGCAGCAGAAGATGTTGCAGCTGAGTTCACTACCTGAGGAATGACTGCAACCATTTCCTGGGGCTGTGATGACAGCCTCCAACAACCACACACCATCTTTGTGTCAAGTATGACTCCAGCCTCTGGAGAGCTTACCCCTCATTGACCTCAGTTTTATGAGGGATTCTTGATTCCACTTTCAGTTAAATGTTGCCTTGATATGAATGGAAAGCACTCAGAACTCACTTCTGGAATTCAGCTCTTTTGTCCATGTTTGCACCAAGACTGTGATGAGGTCTGGAGCTGCGTGACCCTGGAAGAATCAAAACAGAGCATCTTTGAGCTGGATATGTGCTAGTTGATAGTGTTGCGTGCAATCCCTTCCATTACTTTTCCGATGATTAGACTAGATTTATGGGGCAATGATTAATCAAGTGAGATATGTCCTGATTTACATGGGCAGGATAGATTGGGACAATTTTTGAATTTTTCAAGTAGGGACCAATGTTGTAAAGAGACACAGCCAGTTTGGGTATGTCACCCAAGTGTCAGGCAATGATCATCTCCAACAAGAGAGAATTTAACTATCTGCCCCTTAAAATTCAAAGGCATTATCATCACTGAATCCTCCATGATTGACATTTTTGGGTTACCATGAAATAAACTAGCCACATAAATACTGTGGCCACAACAGTAGGTCAGATGCCAGAAATTCTGTGGCAAATAACTTGCTCATCAGTACCTGCACATCAACTGCAAGGCACAGGCCAGGAGTGTGATGGAATACTCAACACTTGCCTGGATGGTGGCTGCTCCAACAACACTCAAGATAGGTGACAATATCCAGGACAAAGCAGTCCACTTGATTTGCGTGTCCATCCACCAACTTCAATGCTTAGTCCCTCCACCACCAAAGCCCAGTGGCAGCAGTGTGTACCAAAGAAGAACAAAGAACAAAGAAAATTACGGCACAGGAACAGGCCCTTTGGCCCTCCAAGCCTGCGCTGATCCAGATCCTCTATCTAAACCTGTCGCCTATTTTCCAAGGATCTGTATCCCTCTGCTCCCTGCCCATTCATGTATATGTCTAGATACATCTTAAATGATGCTATTGTGCCCGCCTCTACCACCTCCGCTGGCAACGCGTTCCAGGCACCCACCACCCTCTGCGTAAAGAACTTTCCACGCATATCTCCCTTAAACTTTTCCCCTCTCACCTTGAAATCGTGACCCCTAGTAATTGAGTCCTCCACTCTGGGAAAAAGCTTCTTGCTATCCACCCTGTCTATACCTCTCATGATTTTGTAGACCTCAATCAGGTCTCCCCTCAACCTCCGTCTTTCTAATGTAAATAATCCTAGTCTACTCAACTTCTCTTCATTGCTAGCGCCATCCATACCAGGCAACATCCTGGTGAACCTCCTCTGCACCCTCTCCAAAGCATGCAGATGTTTTGGTAATGTGGCGACCAGAACTGTACGCAGTATTCTAAATGTGGTCGAACCAAAGTCCGATACAACTGTAACATGACCTAACAACTCTTGTACTCAATACCCCATCCGACGAATGAAAGCATGCCGTATGCCTTCTTGACCACTCTGTCGACCTGCGTTGCCACCTTCAGGGTACAATGGACCTGAACACCCAGATCTCTCTGTGCATCAATTTTCCCCAGGGCTTTTCCATTTACCGTATAGTTTGCTCTTGAATTGGATCTTCCAAAATGCATCACCTCGCATTTGCCTGGATTGAACTCCATCTGCCATTTCTCCGCCCAACTCTCCAGTCTATCTATATTCTGCTGCATTCTCCAACAGTCCCCTTAACTATCTGCTACTTCACCAATCTTAGTGTCGTCTGCAAACTTGCTAATCAGACCATCTGTACCTTCCTCCAGATCATTTATGTATATCACAAACAACAGTGGTCCCAACACAGATCCCTTGGAACACCACTGGTCACAGTTCTCCATTTTGAGAAACTCCCTTCCACTACAGCTCTCCGTCTCCTGTTGCCCAGCCAGTTCTCTGTCCATCTAGCTAGTACACCCTGAACGCCATGCGACTTCACTTTCTCCATCAGCCTACCATGGGGAACCTTATCAAATGCCTTACTGAAGTCCATGTATATGACATCTACAGCTCTTCCCTCACCTATCAACTTTGTCACTTCCTCAAACAATTCTATCAAGTGATAAGACATGACCTTCCCTGAATAAAACCATGCTGTCTATCACCAATAAGCCCATTTTCTTCCAAATATAAATAGATCTTATCCCTCAGTATCTTCTCCAGCAGCTTCCCCATCACAGACATCATGCTCATCGGTCTATAATTTCATGGATTATCCTTGCTACCCTTCTTGAACAAGGGGACAACATTAGCAATTCTCTAGTCCTCCTGGACCTCACCTGTGCTCAAGGATGCTGCAAAGATCTGTTAAGGCCCCAGCTACTTCCTCTCTTGCTTCCCTCAGTAACCTGGGATAGATCCCATCCGGACCTGGGGACTTGTCCACCCTAATGCCTTTTAGAATACCCAACACCTCCCCCTCCCTTATGCCGACTTGACCTAGAGTAATCAAACATCTATCCCTAACCTCAACATCTGTCATGTCCCTCTCCTCAGTGAATACTGATGCAAAGTACTCATTAAGAACGTCACTCATTTTCTCTGACTCCTTGCATAACGTCCCTCCTTTGTCCTTTGGGCCAACCCTTTCTCTAGTTACCCTCTTGCTCCTTAATTACGAATAAAAGGCTTTGGGATTTTCCTTAACCCTGTTTGCTAAAGATATTTCCTGACCCCTTTTAGCCCTCTTAATTCCTCATTTCAGATTGGTCCTACTTTCCCAATATTCTTCCAAAGTTTTGTCTGTTTTCAGTCGCCTAGACCTTATCTATGCTTCTTTTTTCCTCTTTGCTAGTCTCACAATTTCACCTGTCATCCATGGTTCCCTAATCTTTCCCTATCTATCCCTCATTTTCACAAGGACATGTCTGTTCTGCACTCTAATCAACCTCTCTTTAAAAGCCTCCCACATATCAAACAGCTGCTCCCAATCCACATTCCCCAGCTCCTGTCGAATTTTGCTATAGTTGGCCTTCCCCCAATTTAGCACTCTTCCTTTAGGACCACTCCCGTCTTTGTCCATCAGTATTCTAAAACTTACGGAATTGTGATCACTATCCCCAAAGTAATCCCCGACTGAAACTTCAACCACTTAGCCGGGCTCATTCCCCAACACCAGGTCCAGTATGGCCCCCTCCCGAGTTGGACTATTTACATACTGCTCTATAAAACCCTCCTGGATGCTCCTTAAAAATTCTGCTCCATCTAAACCCCTAACACTAAGTGAATCCCAGTCAATGTTGGGAAAATTAAAATCTCCCATCACCACCACCCTGTTGCTCCTACCGTTTACAAGATGTGCTGCAATGACACTCCCAGGCTGTTTTGACAGCACCTTCCAAATCCACCACCTCCCACCACCTAAAAGGATTAGGGCAGCAGATGTACGGGATCACACCATACACATACCCCTCCAAGTCACACAACATCCATATTTGAATTATAGTCATCATTATTTCTTCGTTGCTGGGTCAAAATTCTGGAACTCCCTTCTTCACGTTGTGGTTATCCATACTGCTGAAGGACAGTTCACTATCACCTTCTCCACAGCTATCAGGGGTGGGCAGTAACAGATGGCCTAGCCAGTGACACCCAAATCTCATAAATGAATACTTAAAAATTGAAACAAATTAAATTAGCTGAAGAATGTTTCTTGTGATTATAGGAAACTGAAGAGGACTCCAAGATGAATTACCTACTGACCATGTCTTTTAAACGTGATTAAAAACACTTCAATCTTGGCTTTTGCATGCTCATTCCATGTATTCCCAAATAGGGCAAATTATTGGAAAGGGCTCTGAGAGATAGGATTTATGATCACTTGGATAGGCGCAGTTTGATTTGTGACAGTCAGCATGGATTTGTGAGGGGTAGATCATGCCTCACAGATCTTATTGAATTCTTTGAAGAGGTGACCAAACACGTGGATGAAGGTAGAGCAGTGGATGTGGTATACATGGATTTAAGTCAGGTGTTTGATAAGGTTCCCCATGGTAGGCTCATGCAGAAAGTAAGGAGGCATGGGATAAGGGGAAATGCGGCAGATTGGATTCAGAATTGGCTGACCTTAGAAGACAAAGGGTGGTAGTGGATGGAAAATATTCAACATGGTGCTCAGTTACAAGTGGTGTACCACAAGGATCTGTTCTGGGTCCTCTCCTATTTGTGATTTTTGTAAATGATTTGGATGAAGGAGTGGAAGGTTGGATTAGTAAATTTGCAGACGATACGAAGGTGGGTCGAGTTGTGGATAGTGTGGAGGGCTGTTCGAGGTTACAAAGGGACATTGATAGGATGCAGAGCTGGGCTGAGAAGTGGCAGATGGAGTTTAACCCTGAAAAGTGTGAAGTGATTCATTTTGGAAGGACAAATTTGAAAGCAGCATACAGGGTTAACAGAAAGATTCTTGGCAGTGTGGAGGAGCAGAGGGATCTTGGGGTTCATGTCCACAGTTCCCTGAAAGCTGCCTCTCAGGCGGATAGAGTTGTTAAGAAGGTATATGATATGTTAGCTTTCGTTAATAGAGGGATTGAGTTCAAGAGCCGTGAAGTTATGCTCCAGCTATACAAAATTCTGGTTCAGCCGCATCTGGAGTACTGTGTCCAGTTCTGGTCGCCTCATTACAGGAAAGATGTGTAAGTGTCAGAAAAGGTATAGAGGAGATTTACCAGGATGTTGCCTGGAATGGAGGGAAGGTCTTATGAGGAAAGGTTGAGAGAGCTAGGGCTTTTCTCTTTAGAATGAAGAAGGATGAGAGGTGACTTGATAGTTTTAAAGTGAGTGGAGGTAGTTATAGGGGAGACGTCAGAGGTAGATTCTTTACTCATGGAGTGGTAGGGGCGTGGAATGCATTGCCGGAGAGGATAGTGGAG
Organism: Ginglymostoma cirratum; assembly: GCA_024137785.1. Taxonomy (NCBI): domain Eukaryota; kingdom Metazoa; phylum Chordata; class Chondrichthyes; order Orectolobiformes; family Ginglymostomatidae; genus Ginglymostoma; species Ginglymostoma cirratum. Next base: position 40,365,879 of record JAHRHZ010000016.1, on the reverse strand, counting down.
CCAGCCTCATTAGGGGCATTTAAGCGGCTATTAGATAGGCATATGGATGATAGTATAAGGTAGTGGTGGAGGTTAGATAGACCTTAGGTTTAGGATAAAATTTCGGCACATCGTGGACCAAAGGGCCTGTACTGTGCTGTACTGTTCTATGTTCCTATGTGTTCCTGATGTGGAAATGGATCCTCCTTTGGTTCTCTACTTGCCCAACACCATTCATAACTGGATGTGACAGTTCTGCAGAGTTTAATCTTTTAGTTGTGTGAATACTTATTTCTTTCTATAGCGTACTGCTTCCACTGTTTAGTATGCATGTAGCCCTGCATAATAACTTCGCCAGATTGGCACCTCATTTGAAGGAACACCTCATGCTGCTCCTGGCACGTTTTTGTGTATCCGTCATTAAACTGGGGTTGGTCCCCTTGTTTTGAAGATGGGGTAGGGTAGCATGAGGTTGATGCTGGGGCAAAACCTGGTGAAATACAATTGTACAATTATAGCCCACAGCATCTCCTGGATGCCAGTTTTAAACTTCTAGATTTGTTCTGAATCTATCCCATTTAGCATAATGGTAGTTCCACATAAAGTAGAGGCGATGGCTTCGCTGTGAAGGCTGAGCTAAAGACAGTGTGGTGAACTGTCCTATAGATATTGTCATGGATATCATATGTAACAGGTAGTAGACTGTTGCGGATGAGGTCACGTAGCTGTTTTGCTCAAGTTGGGTCTCTCACTATTTACTGCTGACCCTGGCTAGAATTGTGTCCTTCAGGAGTTGGCCAGCTTAGTTAGTGCTAGTGATACACAGCCACTCTTGGTGATAAACATTGAAGTTCTCCACCCAGGTTACATTCTGTGACTTTGCTCCACTAAGTGCTTCTTTCAAACGTGGAGACTTGCTGACTCATTAAATAATGAGTGTGTTGGGGTTAAAATTGTCATATGTTTTAGATACTAATGACTTGTAGCTTGTTGTTAGGGTATTTTTCTGCCAACAAGTGAGTCCTAAAGAGAAGAGGCTCTTGTTTTAATTCACAGTGCAGTTGATTACATTTTAACAATCAGGTGCAAGTTACAGACATTGTTAATAAATCTATGAGAAACTTAGGTAATAAGTCTTTACTCTACAACATCTTAAACTGTTCTGACATATCCCCACCCAAACAAGTATGATATCAGATTCAGCAGAGCTGAATGTAGTCTCCAACATTAATCTTTTCTGAACCCTTTTAGAGCCATTACCTTATTCAACAAAAATCAGCCAGCTATTTTCTTGTGACCTGATGCCATCAGACTTTATCAGGTTTATATTCAGTGGCCATTACTCTCAGAATCAGTCCCTCCCTTATATTGTTTCTTTTTACCATACCAGTGTAAGAGGACTAACCAAGGGTTGCTGATAGAGAAATCTGGGAAATTGAGGGATAAAAATTTTGAGAGTATGACAATGTCACATGACAAGTATGTGGTGCAGTCTCCACTTAGTCACAGATTTAGTGAGACAGCATTTGTAGGGTTGAGTGAGAACCCCTGTGGTGTCTCAAGTCTTTCCTTTTGAAATATATACCCAACTCCCCATTGAAGATTGCTATTGAATCTGCTACCTCTCCCTTTTCAAGCATCAATGTGCCAACACAAAAGTATGACAATTTCTTCCTCAGTCAGTGGCAGAGTGGCCCCATAATCAATCCCCAGCTAATTTAGTCACAAATTTCACTAACACAAGTTGTATTATACATTAGTTATTTTTGTTAATTACATATATAATTATGATGGCAACTATATGAGTTTTTCATGCCCCAGCCAGTACGCCTAGACCTTTTTGTGAGCTTACACTAAAAGCAATCTCACTTTCTTCATTGTTGCTGTTTCAAGTAGAAGAAAATGATATTATTTCAAGCTAAAACCAGGATGATGTTTTTGATTGCTTTTCAGTCTTTGTTGTTGAGACAAGCTGCCATGCTAAGATTCACTGACCTAGTTCATACATGAATAATGGCGACTTCAGCAAAGCAGTCATAATAACTAGTGCCTATGGAACCATATCCTGGCAGCAAGTCAATGCCTGAAAAAGAATGAGAACTGTTAAGAAGAAAATAGAAGTCTTATCAGTGTTTCAAACCTGAGGTTAACACAAGTAAATGATATATAACACAACTCGTTGCAGTGAAATTTGTAACCAGATTTTCATCTTCGCACTGGTACCAAGTTACTGTTTTACATTGTGAAGGTCGAAATAAATCTGCACAACGACAAAATATACCTTCACACTCACAAAACTCCAGATCTCTGGAGACATATTTCCATTTGCAAAACTTACACAGGCCAACCTCATTATAATGTTCCATTTGGACAGCAGCCAAATAATGTATTATATAAGCAGGAGTGGTGCAGTGGAGTGTGCAGACAATGTGAAGGTTGCTTTCTGAAATGAATATTGGCATTCACAATATTGAAACTTGGTACAAAGCTTGCCATTCATGGATCCGCACTATTGACTGTTTCAACTGTTAGACCTCAGCTATACACTAATTTGCAGTCACTTAAGTGCATTCAGAAAGATCCTAGCATCAGCGGATCCTTGAATACCAAGGAATAAAGGTGCTTTGAAATACAAAGAGAATGTAAATTCTAGATTGAAACCAGGAATGGAATTTATAACACTTCTATCTCACTATATTATTGAAGTGCCAGGCCACCATTATGTTATGATATCATACTACGTGCAAGATATGAAGGTTTTGCTGTAGGCCTGGATAAAGAGGGATGGGAAAAGCTCCGACCATAGACATGGACCAATTTGATAAGATTGCCCATTTCTATATTGTAACTACTAAGTAGAACAGGAAAGGAGAAACCACAATTTAGATAAACCGCTCATTAAACCTAATGCATTAAAGATATTGCAGCAATTCTTTTGTGATTGTAATTTGTTATCAGCTTTTTTTTTGATTTGGTTGTAATAATGATATTAGGCCAATAGGATTTGCTCAAGGATAGACACTCCAATATAAGTATTTGCTGGAAAAGCTCAGCAGAATGGAAGAAACGTATCCCAGATCCCAAGGGAATGTTGAGGAAGAAAGAGGTTTAAGATCACAGAATCCCTACAGTGTGAAAACAGGCCCTTTGACCCAATAAGTCCTCACCAACCCTCACAGCATCACACCTAGACCCATCCCCCTATAACCCAGATAATCTATACATCCCTGAACACTACAGGCAATTTAGCATGGCCAATCCACCTAGTCTGCACATCTTAGGACTGTGAGAGGAAGCCGGAGCACCCGGAGGAAACCCACACAGACACGGGGAGAACGTGCAAACTCCACACAGTTGCCTGAGAGTGGATTCAAACCCAGGTCCCTGGTGCTGTGAGGCAGCAGTGCTAACCACTGTGCCACAGTGCTGCCCATGTCTTAAGTTAATATTTCACTTTAACAAGTTGTGAACCTGAATTTAATAATCTGCTGATTTTTAACTTTGCACCAGAAAAGAAATGACCATAAAAATTGTTTGATTGTTGTCAAAAATGTAATTGATCTAAAATATCCTTCCGGAGAAAGTGCCTGAAGCACTATCCAGTCCTGCTCTACAAGTAACACATAATTGATTATTATCAATGTGCTGACAGCAAATGGAGATGGACAATAAATATTGCCTTGGCAGCATCACCCATGCCTCAAATAAAATAAATGTTTAATTTTTCAGGACAGGGAAACCTTCCATTTGACATTATTACACTAAGAAATAAAGTTTGGTCTGAGTCAAAATCTCCACATTATGCAGTCAGAGACCAGAAGGTTTCAATGAAGGTTAAGCTGGATTGGACCTGGGGGACCATGATGTGCTATTAATGCGTGACTATTGAATGTAATGCTGGCAGGATGCTGTCTTTGCGCTTCCTATTAATTTTCATTATTTCCTGCCTGCAGTCAGCACTAACTGCATTGTTGATTGCTGCTTATGTTAGCAAGGGACTCTGTATTTCATGTACCTTTGTCTATCCTGGAGCTCTTAGGCAGTGTTACCACATTGGTTGAATATGGGAGTACCTCAGTCCAGATGCACTTAAAGGAATTGTTGAGGGAAAAGAGAATAGAAGGATATGGACAGCATAGAAAAGCTGATTAGAATGGGAGAAGGGGTGTATAGTGTCTAAACACTGACAGATACCAAATGTGTTGAATGGTCTGATTCTGTGCTATTTCTATCTAATTTTGTATAATTACAGAGTTGTCCACAGGTATGTATACAAGTAAACTTGAGCTTTTGGGAATTGTCTTTTTAAAAACCATGTAGTAATGGTATTGACTATTTTCATAGTTTTTAGTCTTGAGCAATTCTAATGTAAAGGAACACAGTGAATTTGTATAGACTGCCAAGTTATTTAGATATATTTTAATTAGTGGTGCTTGTTGTATAAGGCAGTTAATACCGTAAAGGGTTAACTGACATCATGAGATAAGCTGTGCCTGTTTGGATATATTAGATTGTTTCTGGGAGCATTTTACCAGAATTCAAGTGTAATCTTGTGTACCAGAATGCTCCAATAATATTAATTCATGCTTTTCAATTGAGCCTCATGTCTCACAGGAGACAATCTCAAAACTTAAATGTAGTGTAATTACCTAGTAAGTATTGCATAGTAAACCTTTGCTGATTATCAAGATCTTCTGTTGAAGACTTTGTATAGGCATCCTTCGCCTGTGATATTAGTAACTTAGATGAATACCAAAATGTTTAATGGCAATCGGTCTCACCAAGGTATCCCAGCCAGTAAAGACGTTCGACTATGACATTTTACAATGGTGCCAGCTGTAGTCGTCTGAAGATGTTATTTAGCCACATAACATAAGATGGTGATGGTGTTGAGGACTTTACCAAATATAAGAGATAACACAATGTGGAGCTGGAGGAACACAGCAGGCCAGGCAGTGTCAGAGGAGCAGGAAAGTTGACGTTTTGGGTGGGGACCCATCTTCAGCGAGTTATCTCTAACTCCAGCAGTGGCAGTTCTTACACTCTCTTTCCAAATATAAGATGGCTTTTGCTGAATTCCCACTGCTAGAGGCATCCAAGAATGTAAAGTAGCCTAGCCAAGTGTTTTTTAAGCATCCAGAATTTACATCGTATATCTGTTGGGAGGCAACACAAAATATCTGAACCTTCCAGTAGTTGTGGTCATTGCTTGAATTTGACTTTCAAAATATTCTGCATGCCAAGCTAAAAAAGGCTTAAATATGCATAATTCATTTATTAATCCTGCTTTATAACATTAATCCAAAAAAGTTCAAAGAAGATCAATTTTGTAGACCTCTTGTGAAATTTTAGGGATTTTTTTCTGAAAGCTAAAATGTATCTGATGAATCAATGGGTTTAGCTATTGTGTTGATGCGGTAATCTTAAAATACAAATTGTTTAGTTGAGAGACACTGCAGTAGGTGGTAAGCAGAAGATTTGCACTCTGTTTATTGGAGATATTATATAATTCATTCTCCAACTTTTTGCTTCAATGGAATAGGATTGTGCTTGTGACTTTAACAAGCTAATAAGGAATCGCTGCCAACTAGTCTTAAGTATTATGCAATTTGTTTTCAGTTTATCCTAATCAAACCAGAAGAGAGCTTTAGATTTCAAAGCACAATTCTGATTAAAATTCAAGTGATAACCTTTCATTTGTCTGATGTCTAGAGAGTTTCACCCTGATGATTCCTCATATACTTTGGAAGTTTCTTTTAGACTGAATATTTAAACCTCTACCAGGTTTGGGTGGCTAGATTGCACAGCTTCAATTAAATCAAAAGAATTTGACTTGTAACTGCTGAACTTGTTAAAGATATGTCACTGACAGAATGTAGGTGTTCCTTTGACCACCGGTACAATTGTATGTAAAGGGTGTGTGTTTTCTTAATCTTATGGTATGGATCCCAAGTTCATATTTTCACCAGCAATATTTTCATGAGATTTTTTAAAAATTATTTATTGCTCACAGAATTGCCCTGAAATAATGCGATGTTTTGTTAATTCATCTACACACTCACATATATACAAAAATTAGATGCAGCTGAAGGGAATATACTATTACAGCTTGTAATTATCTCAGGAACTTGCATTGCAGGCCTATAATTGCTTAGATGATGTTGAAGCTTTAAAGTTCAAATGTGGGTCTTGGAAAAGAAGGATTTTCAGCAGGCTGTAAAGTTCCTTGTGGTTGAATTTGTGGACACTTGTTTCACAGGTGAACTTAAATTTGGAACAGTTTGGGAGATTCCTTCTCTTTTTTAGAGGTTCCCCACTTACAAGAATATTACTGTTCACCACCTTGGCTGCTTGATGGTCTGCAGATAATTTGATGGTTTTTAGTGGAATTCAGTTTGCAAAACAGCTTCTTGCTGATTTTATAAGCAGGCAATGACATGTTTTCCTGATCATGTGATTTCTGCAAGTCAAAATTATTTTCTCCAAGCAAAAGTAAAATAAGTGGGTGAATTGTTTTTTTATTGGGTAGTTTGATGCAATAAGAACATAAGAACGAGGAGCAGGAGTAGGCCATCTGGCCCCTCGAGCCTGCCCTGCCATTTAATAAGATCATGGCTGATCTATTTGAGACTCAGCTCCACTTACCCGCCCACTCACCATAACCCTTAATTCCTTTACTGTTCAAAAATTTATCTAGCCTTGCCTTAAAAACATTCAGCGAGGTAGCTTCAACCGCTTCACTGGGTAGGGAATTCCACAAATTCACAACCCTTTGGGTGAAGAAGTTCCTCCTGACCTCAGTCCTACATCTGCTTCCCTTTATTTTGAGGCGATGCCCTCTAGTCCAAGTTTCACCTGCTAGCGGAAACAACCTCCCTGCCTCCCCCTTATCTATTCCCTTCATAATCTTTTATGTTTCTATAAGATCTCCCCTCATTCTTCTGAATTCCAATGAGTATAATCCCAGTCTACTCAGTCTATCCTCATAATCCAACCGTCTCGACTCTGGAATCAACCGAGTGAATCTCTTCTGCACCCCCTCCAGTGCTAGTATATCTCTTCTCAAGTAAGGAAACCAAAACTGCACACAGTACTCCAGGTGTGGCCTCACCAGGACTCTATACAGCTGCAGCATAGCCTCCCTGTTTTTAAACTCCATCCCTCTAGCAATGACAGACAAAATTCCATTTGCCTTTTTAATTACCTGCTGCACCTGCAATCCTACTTCTGGCGATTCATGCACAAGGACACCCAAGTCCCTCTGCACAGCAGAGTGCTGCAATTTTTTACCATTTAAAACATAGCCCATTTTGCTGTTATTCCTACCAAAATGGATGACCTCACACGTATCAACATTGTACTCCATCTGCCAGACCTTTGCCCACTCACTTAGACTACCTGTATCCCTCTGCAGACTGTCAGTGTCTTCTGGACACTTTGCTCTACCACAAGTTTGCTCTATCTGCAAATTTTGACACACCACACTTAGTCCCCAACTCCGAATCATCTATGTAAATTGTAAACAATTGCGGTCCCAACACTGATCCCTGAGGCACACCACTAGCCACTGACCGCCAACCAGAAAAACACCCATTTACCCCTACTCTTTGCTTTCTACTGGTCAACAAATCCTCTATCCATGCCAATACATTACCTGTAATACCATGCAACTTTATCTTATGTAGCAGCGTTTGGTGTGGCACCTTGTCAAATGCCTTCGGGAAATCCAGATACACCACATCCACAGGTTCCCCATTGTCCACCAATATCATCAGATTGGATTCCTTGCAGACTGCTTAAGGAGAAGGCAAAATCAACGACTGTCTTCAGGCTTAGATGTCAAAGTTACACAATTTATTAGACGTGAGTACGAAATACTGTGATACATGGTAATCATGGATGTACCAACCTCTGACTTATCAGTTACATTAGGTAATAACGTAGCTATCTTATTCATGTGCTTGAGTCCTTGAGCTCACTCTGTGTTTCTCCTAGAGAGTCTATTTCTAGTTTGCAGTGTTACATTCTTCTTCCATAATATTCTAACATCACCCGCTCACTGGTATTTTTACCCAGTAAATTGCAGCTTCAAGGCTGTTCCAGGGTGTATATTCTCTTACATAACCATTTCCAGCATTCCATGCTGTTGTTTCATCCAGTTATTGTGGTTGAACACCCTGTTGTTGTTTCATCTAGTTTGATTCGGATGTGGGAAATTATCATAATGCATGAAGGTTCACAGGATCCATTCACATCTGTCTTACACACATTGAGTTTTGTTCATGAGGATGAAACAGAGTTTTAGACCAGATGGAAATCTGTCGCCGTTTTCTGTTGATTCAGCCTCAATCAAAGGGATACATGAACTCAAGGGTAACGAGGGATGGGAAAGAAATGCTGGCCAGCCAGCAACGCCCACATCCCATGAAAAAATAAATAAAAAAACAAAAATGAACTGCTTGGATGGTTTCACATGCCCATAGGTTGGTTTGATGCTCAAATACTAAAGGTCATTTGATTCACCGTGGCCAATTTAAGAGACTGCTTATATCCAGTTTTAAAATACAAAAGTGTTGTCTCAAACTTCACATTGTACTGAGAATGACAGTTGCACACATCCATCAAAGAGTTTGTCCTAGAGCATTAGCCTGGGCTTTTCTAAATTGCTTCAAATGTTAAGGAGTCAACTTGAACATATGACCAGATAGCAGTGAGCATAAGACACTGCAATGTATTATTAGCAGCAGCCTTCAAAAACCATATCCTCTAATGCAATGTGAATAGTAGTTGAAGTGGAAGCCTGCTAATACAAGGTAAATGTTTTGTCTTTTCCAATTTTAACACAACAATAAAGGGGAACTTCAAACATTACTACTGTATGATAGATTCCTTTTTAATAGTATTTTCCAATAAAAAAGTTAATTATTATTATTAATTAATTATTTAATTGTATTAAAAAGCAGCTGATTAAAGAGTGTTAATTCAAAGTTTGAAAAGGAGGAAGAATGTATTCAAGTTATTAGGGTGAAAAGCTCAGTGTCAAATTTTAATATTCCTCAATACCTATTGAAATAATGACAAAAGTAAGTCAGTTGAAAATGCTAATTTATCCATTTTATGACTTGGTTCAGGTGACAAAATTTAAACTTAAAATTTAAGTTTGATATTGGCACACCTGTCAGCTCATATAAACACCACAAATATGGACTATATTCTGTTCTAACTTCATGCTGAACAAAATGCTAAACCATTTCCAAGATTTTTAAATGGCTCACCCAGCCAAGGTAGTCAATAGTTAGAGATACAAAATAGGAAGATCTCGATTACTATTCCAACTTTATGCTGAATTTAAGGTTCTCAGGCAGAATGAAAATGCTATAATGGCCACATGTTACCTAGATTGACAGAGAGGAAATGGTTGAGGTGTATCACTGATTGGTATGCAGTATGTATGGCCCAGTATACGGGTGTGGATGTTTCATCAGATTTAATTCTATGTCAGCTTCCCACTTCACAGTTATAATTCCAAATTTCTTCTCCTGAGCTCTTTCAAAGAGTTGCCAGCCAAGGTAACATGATTCCTCATAGAAAGTGGAAATTGATGTATATCATAGTAAAAAGATTCTCAAAATAGATCAACACAATAACACTCATTAAGATATTGGTCAAGCCTACAGAATGGGAAGGTCTAAGGTTCAATCTTCATAAAGTGTTGTGTTCAGTGTTCTCAAATATGGTTATTAGATTATATTACCTTTATCTTCTCCTAAGGAGGTGGTAAATTCAGTGGAAAGTAAACTTTAGTTTAGCACCATCTTCATTTGGCAAAGATTTTCCTGTTTGCAGATACACGGTGCTTCTTATTAAATGGCAAAATATATTATAGTTGTACTAATTGCTAACAAATTGCTTGTAAGCTTCAATTATAACTGGCTTAGCTGTTTTGATTCAAGTGAAATAACGTTCAAACTACTTTTCATAAATTTTGAGTCCTGTTGAGAAATATTAGAACAGGGAAGAACTGACAGAGAAAAACGTGAAAGTGTAAATCAGACAAAAAGCCTGGTAATAAATGAAGTAGATAAGGATAAAGACTTTTCCTTTGTGCATTGATTTCATTGAATCTGTAAACTTGTAGGCAAACAACCATTTACAAATAATATAAGCTAATTCACAGAGGACAACATCACACAATGTGAGCATTAGACCAGATGAGCAAGTTGGTTGCACTCTTGGTTAAACACCTGAGGTTGAATCAAACTCACACCGAAAGTTAGTTAAAACCAAATTTTGTTTGATGCTACTGAGAAGCAAGTTCAGGGGAGAAGCGAGTGGCTGCAAAGGCTGGAGGGGAGAGTGGGAAGTCCAAGGGGGAAAGGAGAAGCGAGTGGCTACAAAAGGCAGAGGGAACAGAGTGACGTCTTTAAAGTTTTGTGAGCTAGGAAAATCTGAACTACATTTATGAATTCTTTGCAAATTAACTGTGCTTTTCATGGTGTATGTCGTCAGTTGTTGGAAAAATATTTCATTGCTAACTTATGGCTGTCACCTGGTACCAATTTAAAAACTGGTGTCTCATAAATAGAAGTTTACCCTTTGTGTTTTGCCTTTAAGTTTAATGGTGGTACACAATTATTGAGGATATGGATTTTTATTATTGATGAAACCTTCTGCTTCTATGAGTCCAAGCATCCCGTGCATTAACACAAATACAGAACATAATATTACCCCATGATTGAATCTTGTCAAATGAAGAAGTTGATGAAAACAGCCCCTGAAAATCAAAAAATTGCATTTGAGAAAAATCAAAAAGGAGCTTGAAAACATTTGCATCATTTTTCCTGCTGTCTGTAACACAATCGTACTTTCCCGCTTTAGACACTGACCTGCATAATGAGTTATGCACATCGCCAAAAATGTGGTCAAAAAGGTACAATATGTTATAGGAGATCGCAAGATAGGGATATGTAGGAAGGCAATTTCAGAACTGAGGGCCCAGGCAACAGCTGAAGCAGCTGCTACCTATGGTGGAGTGATTACAATCAAGGTTGCTTAAGAGGCCAGAATTAGAACAATGCAGATAATGTAGAGGGGATATTGTGGGGCTGGAGGAGATTACAGGGATAGGGAGGGGCAAAGCTATGGAGTGATTTGAAGCAAGGGCAGTAATTTTTAAATCATTAGATTGTTTGACTGGGAGCCAAAATATTACAGCGAACTCCAGGATGATAGAAGAATTATTGTGACTCCATGTAAAATGCATCAAATTACAGGAAAGACTTGAGGAATCCTGCAGACTTGCTTAAGGGGGTTACTTCATATGAGTTTGTCAACTGTTGCACGGTGTAGCAACCAGAGAAAAAGGAGAGACAGAGGAGGATCAAAACTTGTATGGAGTGCCAGAAATGTTTCAAAGCATGTTGCATTAACATAATTGCTTTGTAGTAAACTGTTGTATTGAAACAAAAAAAAAACCATTTATTCATTGTAGCTGGCACACACATCAATGGGTATCGAAGCCAGATAATTTGTTTTTAGTAGAATTAATTGAGGAGGAATGTTGGACAGGAAAGATCTTCTGACCAAATCTTCCAGTTTTGGGGTCATCCGAGACCAGATTTATGACTGAATATGCATGTTGGGGCCTTGCAGATGTCCTGGTTCATGGAGCTACATGGGAATTGCCCAGGAAGTTTAAACTTCTGAGAAGTAATTCTCCAGCTCCCCAAGGCTTGGATCAGAGACTATGGAGAGATCTGCAGCATTCACCTGAATATTCTCTGGGAAACTTTAGACAAATTAAATCCTTGTCTAACACCCAGTTAGCTACACAGATGACCCCTCAATCACACCTGCTATCCCTCAACTAAATCCTAATCCCGATTCCCACCCAACTTGAGTACATGACCAACCTAGTCCTAACAATGTGCCCCTCTCACCCCATCAGTTGACCCACTACTGACCACCTGATTTATCACCCATCCCAACCATACCACACACCCCAACCCAACTGACCCTAACTATGTTCCTAACCTGACCTACTACCCCACTGATCCAACCAGACCACTACCACAAAGCGAACTTACCAACCCCACCTCAATCAGACCTAACCACCCTACCTAATTCGATCCAACTAAAGCCAACTAGCCAACTACCTGACAAGCCTCCCTGACTGGATCCTATCCAGATATCCCTCCCAAACTCTCGACTATCCTGGAACTATCTGACTTCCTTACTCCTCAAAGCCCTGACCCAACTATCTCCAACCCACACCAGCTCCCAACTACACCCACCGACACAAACAGGGCAGTGCTGCTTTGGGAGAGTCTTCAGAGTTAATGACAACGTTTCCATCCTGTCACTGCTTGGAAGGTTCTGTTCTTTGTTCTTCCAAGTAATGTCCGAGATTCTGTGACCTCCACCTGAAACAATGTAGAAAGCAGATGTGGCCTTTACAGTATGCCTAAATCAGTGCTCTGAAAATGCAGCGTTGCCTCCGTCTGACACTAAAATAGAACTTAATAATTGGTTCTCCCTCCTCCTCCCTCCTGACCCCATTTCTGAAGAAGGTCCCTACCCGAAACATCCACTTTCCTGCTCCTCTGATGTTGCCTGGCCTGCTTTGTTCCTCCAGCTCCACACTGTGTTATCTCTGATTCCAGCATCTGCAGTTCTTGCTATCTCTTAATAATTGGTTTAATATTTACCGTGGTGTCTTGCTCTGGCACTGCCTAGAGGTGACATGATCATCAAAGCTGTTTTTGCTAGCTTCCACTATATTGTGGAAGATGTATCCACCTCAGTACTTTCATAATGGGCACCATGACTGATTTACATTTTCTAATCCTTATGTTGTTACTGAACAGCTATACTCGGAGTCTCTGACTAACACAGTTGTTGCACAGATAAGCATATGCTGACTTATTATTTGTCAGCTTTACAGTAATGAAGTGCTGTTTTACTTAGAAGTTTACACAATTTTTTTAATGGAAAAGGCAGAAAAATTGTGAGTTATTTCCTGAAATTTGGTTGGATCAAAAAAAAATGACGACTTGAATTAACCCAAAGAAAAAGTGATAAGCTGACTTTTGGAGAATGCTTCATCTATCCTACAGGATTTATTGGGTTTCAACTGCTTCACCTCATCTAGAACCAATACGTGTCAAAGGTCCTAGCCCATGGCACAATGATAGGTGGAGGGACAGATAATGTTCAGGAAGCGGGAGGCTGCAGTGGGATTTGGATAGGCAAGGAGAGTAGGCAAAGAAGTGGCAGATGGAATATAGTTTGGAAAAATGTGAGGGTATGCACTTTGGCAGGAAGAATAAAGGCTAAATGGGGAAAGGTTTCAAAATCTGAAGCACAAAGGGACTTGTGAGACCTAGTTCAGGATCCTCAAGGTTAACATACAGATTCAGTTGGCAGTTTGGTAGGCATAGGCAATGTTAGCATTCACTTTGAGAGGACTAGAGTACAGGATCTGCAGATGCTATATAATTCTCTGGTCAGACCACGTTTGGAATATTGTGAGCAGTTTTGGGCCCCATGCCTAAGGAATGATGTGTTGGCCTCGGAGGGGTTCCAGAGGAGATTTTTTTAAGAATAATCTCAAGGAGGAAGGCTTTACAGTATAAGGAGGGGTTGAGGACTCTGGGTCTGTACACAATGGAGTTTGGAACGATAAGGGGTCCTCTGATTGAAACTTATTGAATTCTGAGAGGCCCGGACAGAGTGAAGGAACAACACTTTAGAACTGAGATGAGGAGGACCTTCATCAGCCAGATGGTGGTGAATCTGTGGGACTGATAGCTACAGAAGGCTGTGGAGGCCAACTCATTGAACATATTTAAGACATAGATCAGGTTCTTGATTAGTAAGAAGACAAAAGGTTATAGCAAGAAGGCAGGAGAATGGAGTGGAGAAACATAAGAGTCATGATGAAATGGTGGAGCAGACTAAATAGGCCAAATGGCTTAATTCTGCTCCTGTAACTTATTGTCTTATACAGCTTATTGAGTACAGAATCCACTTGTGTATGTGCTTTCTTTTCAGAACGTTTTGCCCAAATCAACCAATATAGCACAAAAATTAAAGAATTCAAGCACAAGTTATTATAACAATAAATTTACCTTCTATTACCTCCTGTGTAAATTTTACCAATTTTGACAAAATTGGCCCTCCCGACTGAATCACCCATCAAAACAAAATAATCCCAATGATGAATTCCCATTAATTGCACCCAATGGGGCCTTTGAAGAGACTGTTAAAATTAAGGTTTTTTTTTTAAATGTGCAAGGGCACCAATGTCTTAAAAGTTTTTAAAGTTAAATAACTAATTTACAAGGAAACTGATCCATGTACATTAATGAAACTGGTAAATTCTTCCATATAGACTTTATTAACATTATTCCCAACTGTTTTAGATTGGATCACCCAAAAGTGATGGTTAGATGCTCTCATTATAAATGTGGCCTGAACTTTTATTTCCAAATTGGGGACAGTACCAGGAAAATTCCTGCGTGCAGAAACCCAACTTGAGAGAAAATGCCCCATCCCACTGGGTGCAAAGGAAGACTGTGAGAAAGAACTATTTTGGTGATCTGGAGCTTCATTGCAGCTGCTTTAAAATAAGAAAAAAACAAGAAACAACTCTCATTCCTTCAAACCACCTTGAGCATACTCCCCTTGTTCTATCTAAGTAACCCAATGTCACTCATTGTTCAGTCTCCATTCATTAGTTTTAACTTCCTTCAACTCATTAATATCTTCTAGAAATACACATCTGTATTTGTTCCCCCATTTCAAAGATGATGTAAGCACTTTGAGCTAACAACCAAACTGTGAACCAACAGGTACCTCGTTGTGATAATCTTAAATTGTGAAATCAATCATGCAATTCAAATCCTATAATGATAACCCTCAGGTTTACATCAATAGATTGGAAAAAAATAACAGCAAAAAGATTAAATTCTTGACAGCACCAATGAACTTGACACGTCACTTACAGCTCTCTCTACAGTCCCAAAAGTTTGACAGTTCTAAATCATTTATCCACTTCTTGTGTACAATCATGCCTACTTTTACCAAAGGGCACTTGACCGCTCCTAAAGGGCACCTTGCATTTCTCCCAAAGGTGTTCCTGGATCTATCCAAAAGGATCCCCTCTGTCTCCAATAAGGTACCCTACCCTACTTTTCCAAAAAATTCCAGCAGCTTTAAAACTTTCCCGAAAAGGCTAAAGCTCACAAGTCATCTTTTAGACATCCAGGAGCAAAAATGAACCTGGTTGAACATGTTACACATGCGGTTACCTCTGTAAACCATGGATGTGCAGAGAACAATCCACCCTCATTTTCTGCTCCCTGCTCACTGGCCCCACCCCACCACCACCATCCCATTGGCAAAAAAAATGAAGGACTGGGGACTCTGATGTCAACTTTAGCTAATTTGGAAACTCTGCATCATTTCAGAAGTTCAGGCTTTTGTGTTAAACCCAATTTCAGCTGTATTAATAAAATTACACCAGTTTACTCTCTTAAATCTATCAAAGAATAATTCTTTATGCGAGAATGGAAAAGTATATTCTATTTGATTATAC
Organism: Ginglymostoma cirratum; assembly: GCA_024137785.1. Taxonomy (NCBI): domain Eukaryota; kingdom Metazoa; phylum Chordata; class Chondrichthyes; order Orectolobiformes; family Ginglymostomatidae; genus Ginglymostoma; species Ginglymostoma cirratum. The sequence continues at coordinate 40,350,302 of JAHRHZ010000016.1, read as the reverse complement.
TGGTTGATGGACGATTGTATATTTATGATGATGAAAATAAGTTTCCACAGAAACTTGAACTTTGACTTTATTATGTAAAACCAGGCAGTTTTGTCTTTAGGCAGTTTAGTGGCGATCACAAAGCAATGACTCAATCCAATGTGTTCAATATGAGATTGCTTTTCATTACCATTCTCACTAATGAGGGCATCCACTGATCTGCCTTTTAAAGCATTCTTCTCCTTATCTTTACCTTCAATTCCATATAGGTTCATTAAGCTTTTGACTGCATAGTATTGTATGAATCTTCTTTGTTATCCTTTGTGACTGGATTCAAGATGGCATGGTTGATTTTGGAGAGAGAGATGCTCGATGCACTGGTATCAGCACAATTTATTAAGCTACAAAAGTTATGCCTGATTATACGTATTATCCTAGTTTGAATAGTTGTTACTTCCCAGCACGCTAAATGTCTTTTCTTTCTTCTCTCCCTATGGTTCATCAAGATCTGCACACCCGGTATATTTTCACTGTTGATTTTTATCCTCTGCAGCCAGAGCTTTTACAATGTTCTCTGATCATGTTATTTTATTTCTCAGTCAACACAGGGCTTTAGTTACAATCTAAACAGGATGTCCTCAACACCTAAACTGTCTTCATTAACATTTTCATGTGTCACTATTTGCTAAACTTAGTAATCAATATGTTAATTTAATTAGAGCTTCAAAGTCAATTTATCCATTTTTCCCTGATCTTCACATCCAAAATTAATTCTCCATCAACCTAAAGCTCACACAAAATGCACATTAAAAATCATAATACAGAATCAATATAAATACAAGATACACATTTCCTCCTTCTGCACTTTTTGCTATCTTGTCTACTCTCAGATGTATGAAATCCTGAAAACCTTTGATGCAAAACTCATGTAATAGAGCCACTATGGATCAATCTCCGCTCTAAACTTACTATTTAAGGGAAGAATATTATGACAAATTATATCATACTATTTCTGTCTCTCTCTGCCTTTCTCTCTCCCCCAGCGCTCAAAAATAGCAGTATATGAAAAAATGTGGTCCTACATGAAATCTGCCGAACCATCTGTGTTTACCAAAACAACAGCTGATGGAGTTGCCAAAGTTCGAAAATCAAAAGGAAAGTTTGCCTTCTTGCTAGAATCAACAATGAATGAATACATTGAGCAGAGGAAGCCATGTGACACCATGAAAGTAGGAGGGAACCTGGATTCGAAAGGATATGGAGTGGCAACGCCTAAAGGAGCATCATTAAGGTGGGTGGAATAGTGTAACAATATTCTATATGTTGTTATAGTATTCCACCCACCCTGATGTTTCCAGTCTTTTTTTCCTGTTTTAATTGTCAAGAATGTAAGGTATCTTAAATTCTACATTGTTTAAAAGCCTGGATTAAGTAAGGTTGGTAATACAGAGATAAATTATTGAATGCATCCATTTTACTATTTCGTTAATGTGTTGTCTAATTTTAATTGTTTCTTGCTGTCTTAGTTTTATAATTCTTTAACTTTTCAATTGATCTGGTAAAATTAATGCTGTCACATGTGAAGAATGTGTGGTTGCATGATATGTTAATTTATTTTTCTTAAAGGCAAATCCCCATCCCGCACACTTCAGTTTTGAACAATGTGATCCTCATGCCACCTTCCAATATTAACACTTTATTTGCCGTGCAAGCGTTTCTCCATTCCGTGAAAATAGCCAATTTGTCCTATTGTGCTCCTTTCACGTACACTTACTACAATTGTTCATTTTCTTACAAGTATGTTTTATTGTTTCAAGAAATGCTGTTAACCTCGCAGTATTAAAACTGAATGAACAAGGCCTGTTGGACAAATTGAAAAACAAATGGTGGTACGACAAAGGAGAGTGCGGCAGCGGGGGAGGTGACTCCAAGGTCAGCCTCAATGTCACCACAAGCGGGTATCTTAGTACAGAGTAATCGGCAAGGCTGTTATTATGCTTGTGAAAGGAAATGAACTCATTCATTTGTATGCAATATTATATTAAAGTTGTGATGCTGGTGCAACAGGGATCCTTACCAGATTGACAGCTGACGTAAGTGTTACAATGCTTAGAAAATTCAGGGAAAACGTCTCTGTAAAACGTATTTAATGAAATATTCTATTTAAGTGATCATTCAAGTTTATATATTTTTAAATGATATGGATTGGTCTATGGAAAAATTACCTTAAACTTTGCCCTTCTTCTCAGGGAACCTAAAGGCAAAACCTGGAATGGAAGAGAAATTGCAGGTCTGTCAGCATTTAAAAGCTGATAGAAAAGCGAATGTTTCTGCTTTGTGTCCGTTCAGATTGTGCAATTGCACAAAACAAAATGCTATCCTGTCTGGGTTTAACTTGATGGAGAAGATTCTTAACTTATGGCGAAAAAGTTAAATTTATTCAATTCTCAACTTGTCAACTTTCAAAGCTATCCTATAAATTCTGACAGATTAATTTTCAGGCACTTTTACTATCTTTGCCTCGCTATCACTAGGGACTAAAGGCTTCGTTTGCAGGGACGCAACCTCACAGGGACAAGCTGTGCCCAAGCAAGAAACATTAATTGCATTTCCAAAATGAAGGACCTGAAAAGACAGTCATGTTTGTAAAATGTCACAGGGAGGGAGGGAGGAAGGCAAAGATGCAGCTTTGATACTCTGCTGCCACTCTGAGCATTAAGAAAATTCACATGATAGCCACCAACCTGTACTGTGGCTAAAAAATTCAACAGATAGCCACAGAAGTCTGTCATTGATTAGAGAAATGCAGTTGCACTTAGTGTACAGGCTGGCTTGCTACAGCCATGCCACCTCTACCTTCTCTGCAAGCGTCTTTGCGTGTGGTTTGTGACAGCCATTGTATACATCACTTGAAATATCTGATGTCAGGGATAATATAGGTAAAAATGTATGGATTTTGAGATGACAGGGATAGCCTGAAAGCATCACAGTCATGCCTGTTGCTATAAGTGGGTATACAGGAAATAGATTCTTTATCCCTAAGAAGATGAGAAAATAGATGTTGAAGTATATCGATGCAAGTCATCAAGGAATTTCCTGAGGAAGGACAAACATCGGCAGTGAGATTAAGGACTACATCAGCCAGAGCCGTGTGTGCAATGAGTACCCAGCTGAGCAAGCCAGAGAGTCACTGATGACATACAACATCCCAGAAAGACCATAGATGAAGCTTGGAGTAGACCTCATCACTCTCACAGGAACTGATTAACCTACCACCATTGACTACTCCTTTCACTAATCAGAGTTAGACCAGCTGATGTCAGTGACTATGATTGAGATTGTAGAATGCCTGAGGTGCTCTTATGGCGCAGTGATAGACTCCCTAACTCTGGGCCAAGAAGTTCAAGTCCCAACTGGTCCAGAGGTGTGTAGCAATATCTCTGAACAGGTTGATTAGAAAATATATTGTAGAACGCCTGAAAGCACAATTCAGTTTTTACAGTATTCTGGAAATTGTAATGAGTGACAATGTCCCACACTTCAAGGGTGAAGAATTCAAGCATTTCATGAAGGATTAGGAAATTCAACAACATACACTATCCCCACACTATCCCCTATCAAAAAGGGAAGGTTGAGGCTGAAATGAAAATCGCCAAAGAGATCATGATGAAATTGAGCAAATCCAACACAGACTCATACAAGGAAATCCTCGAGTGGAGAAATATGCCTACTGAAGTCATAGAAAATTGTCCAGCCCAAAGACTAATATCAGGCTACAACCAAACTTAGAACAGAAAATGCTGGAGAAACTCAGGAAGTTAGCAGAGAGAATGGTCCCTGACACTGGAGGGCAAGATAAAGATGGAAGATGTTTTCATTGGAGTTATCCTGCTGGGGGTGCCAGAAATAACAAAAGATGATCCTTTGAATGTAGACACTAATGGGTGGAAAGTGGAAAGAGGTGAACCCTGTTGTTGTTCAGGGAAGGAGGGTAAACGGAGGAGACAGATTTAAGGGAAATGTATCGAACACAGCCTTCTTCTCTTCCCATTTACATTCGTCATTGTTCCCTTGTCCACATTTTCCACCCACCAGGTACGGTATTCAAGAAATTATATCCAGCCATTTCCACCACCTCCAACAGGATGTCACCACTAAACACACCTTCCCACCGCCACTGTCAACATTCTGCAGGGACCATTCCTTCTGTGACAACCTGGTGCGTTCCTTCATCATTCCTAACATTTCCTCACTCCCTCATGGCACCTTCCCATGCAATCACACAAGAAGTAGCACTGGCCCTTTCACCTCCTCCCTCATCATGGTCCAAGGCCCCAAACACACCTTCCAGGTGAAGCAGTGTTTTACTTGTACATCTTTAAATCGAGTCTGCTGTATTTGCTATTCACAAACTGGTCTCCTTTAAATTGGCGAAACCAAACTCAGACTAGATTACTTCTTTCCAAAACACCTCCTTTCTGTCAGTAGGAATGACCCTGATCTTCCTGTTACCTGCCATTTCAATAAACTAACTTGCTCCCAATGCTAATATTTCCGTCCTGGGTCTGAAACGGCTCTCCAGAGAAGTATAATGGAAGGCAGATGAGCAAGCACTCATTTTCTGCTTAGACACATTACAGCTTCTAAGACTCAATATTGAATTCCACAACTTCCGGGCGTGACCTCTGTCCTTCGTTTTCTATCATCATTACTCCCCAGCCATGTCTTGATTATGTCTTGTGATTTTACTCTCACCACAGCAGACCTACCTTCTCCTTTTCACATCTTTATTTACAGCTATTTTACATCTCCATCCCTTCCTTCACCACCATTAGCAACCCCTTTACCTTTTGCTTGAGCACCTTCACCATCTTGGTCATGCCCCCTCTCTCAACAGCATAAAAAATGCAATTTTCCAACTCTTTCAGTTCTAAGGAAGAGTAATATTTGACTCAAAACATTGACTCAGTTTCTCTGTCCACAGATTCTGCCAGACCTGCTGAGTTTCTCCAGCACTTTCTGTTTTTATTTCAGATTTCCAACATTTGCAGTTTGTTTCTTTTGCTTTCATTTGCATCCAAACCACTCTTCCAGCAGTTTAAAAAAAGTCTACTGAAACCAGAAATAGTAACAGGCATGAGTTTCAAAATCAAGGTAGAAAGGACAGAAAACCAAGTATCACTTTGATAAAGCTGACAAGTACTGCTTGAGCTGAGTGTTGGAGAGCCTGTCAGAGTATAAATTTTCAACATCCCAGCAAAAGTCAGCTCAGTTGGGACCTGTGTTGAGCTGCTGTCACCTTGGTTAGATGTACCATTGTGACTGCAAACTCTGTGTACAACTAGAGAAAATGAAGCTGTGCCCTTCCTGCAAGGAACTGATCAGGAAGATGTAACTGCACCACCAGTATAGTACTTTTCAACAATACAACAGTTACCATGGCAACTGCCCTCACCATGGGAATGACACTTCGCAAAGAAGGAGCTTCACCCTAGCAATGAGCAGATAACATTGGGAGACCTGCATAATCTAAAGACTGTGTAATACATGTGCAGACTGACGGAAGCAGAACCGACTAGACTTAATACAGTTCTGTTAGTGAATAATAAGTTTCGTTGTTGTCTCATGTATATTCAAGTAACAAGGGTAATTTGTAACCATAAACAACAGTGCATGCAATTTTTTTGTTTTGTTATGAAATCAGATTTTTGCTGAAATGTAGTTGTGTTTAAGACCATAAGACATAGGAGTGGAAGTAAGGCCATTTGGCCCATGGAGTCCAGTCCACCATTTAATCCATGGCTGATGGGCATTTCAACTCCACTTACCCGCACTCTCCCCGTAGCCCTTGATTCCTTGCGAGATCAAGAATTTATCAATCTCTGCCTTGAAGACATTCAACGTCCCAGCCTCCACTGCGTTCCGTGGCAATGAATTCCACAGGCCCACCACTCTCTGGCTGAAGAAATGTCTCCTCATTTCCGTTCTAAATTGACCCCCTCTAATTCTAAGGCTGTGCCCACGGGTCCTAGTATCTCCACCTAACGGAAACAACTTCCCAGCGTCCACCCTTTCTAAGCCATGCATTATCTTGTAAGTTTCTATTAGATCTCCCCTCAACCTTCTAAACTCTAATGAATACAATCCCAGGATCCTCAGCCGTTCATTGTATGTTAGGCCTACCATTCCAGGGATCATCCGTGTGAATCTCCGCTGGACACGCTCCAGTGCCAGTATGTCCTTCCTGAGGTGTGGGGCCCAAAATTGGGCACAGTATTCTAAATGGGGCCTAACTAGAGCTTTATAAAGTCTCAGAAGATCATCGCTGCTTTTATATTCCAACCGTCTTGAGATAAATGACAACATTCCATTCGCTTTCTTAATCACGGACTCAACCTGCAAGTTAACCTTTAGAGAATCCTGGACTAGCACTCCCAGATCCCTTTGTACTTCGGCTTTATGAATTTTCTCACCGTTCAGAAAATAGTCCGTGCCTGTATTCTTTTTTGGTTTTTTTTTGTTTTTAGTGTACTGGTCGGCTTTCGGCCTCCACATTAAGTGCCATTTTATGTAGTCTGTGGCAGTTGTCACATACATTGAATGAAGCAGCCATTAGCTGAGAAAAAATCTGTGTTAAAGTTTCAGATGAAGATCTTCCTCAGAACACGTGCACATCAAACAAAGATAACCCGTGGAAACAGTAATCCTGAAACAGAAGCAAATGAACATGGAAAATAGGACCAGGAGTAAGCCATTCAGCCCTTAAAGCCTGCTCTGTCATTCAATATGATCATGGCAGGTCATCCAACTCAGTATCATGTTCCTGTTTTCAACCTTTGTCCTTTGATCCCTTTAGCTCTCAGAACTATAACCAACTCTTTCTTGAAAACGTTCAATGATTTAGCCTCACCCACTTTCTGTGGCAGATAATTCCACAAGTTCACCACTGTCTGAGTGAGTAAATTTTTCCACATCTCAGTCCTAAATGTCCTCCCCTGTATCCTTAGACTGTGACCTCTGATTCGAGACTCACCAGTCATTGGGAACACCTTCCCTCTGTTTATTCTGTCTAGTCCTATTAGAATTTTAGATTTAAAATTTAGAATTAAAACATAAAAATTAGGGAGGGTAGGGGATTTTAACCTTCAAAAAACTGTCAGCTTTGGGTCAGGTGTGGAATTAATGTGTTAAAAATCTGAATTCCCACAACAACCTGCCTCAATACCCCAAGTCTGCAGCTTGAAACAGAAGTTGGACTTGGGTAAAGAGTCAATCTCCTCCTGGAAGTGAGTTAGTAATTTAAATGGTAAATTGAAGTTGCAGGTCAAATGTAACTCCAATCAGGAAACATAGCAGCAAAAGGAAGAGGAAGACTGTTGGACCTAGGAGCTCTGCTTACCTGAGATAACAAGCATGGGGCTGGATGAACACAGCAGGTCAAGCAGCATCATAGGAGCAGGAAAACTTGACGTTTCGGGCCTAAACCCTTCATCAGAAATGGGGGAGGGGAAGAGGGTTCTGAAATAAATAGGGAGAGAGGGGGAGGCGGATAGAGGATGGATAGAGGAGAGGATAGGTGGAGAGGAGGCAGACAAGTCGAAGAGGCGGGGATGGAGCCAGTAAAGGTGAGTGTAGGTAGGGGGGTAGGGAGGAGATAGGTCAGTCCAGGGAGGA
>JAHRHZ010000016.1:40336743-40341508 GCA_024137785.1 Ginglymostoma cirratum | reverse complement strand
CTTGGGGCCTGGGATTGGGGTGAGGGAGGAGGTGTGGGGGCAGGTGTAGCACTTCCTGCGGTTACAAGGAAAAGTGCCGGGTGTGGTGGGGCTGGAGGGGAGTGTGGAGCGGACAAGGGAGTCGCGGAGGGAGTGGTCCCTCCGGAAGGCAGATAAGGGTGGGGAGGGAAAGATGTCTTTGGTGGTGGGGTCTGATTGCAGATGGCGGAAGTGTCGGAGGATGATGCGTTGGATCCGGAGGTTGGTGGGGTGGTACGTGAGGATGAGGGGGATTCTTTTTTGGTTATTGTTGCGGGGACAGGGCGTGAGGGATGTGTTCCGGGAAATGCGGGAGACACGGTCGAGGGCGTTCTCCACCACTGTGGGGGGGAAGTTGCGGTCCTTGAAGAATGATTACATGTCATCATTCTTCAAGGACCGCAACTTCCCCCCCACAGTGCTTGTTATCTCGGATTCTCCAGCATCTGCAGTACCTTTTATCTCTTTTAGCTCTGCTTACCTGCTGGGTCCAGGGATAACAGTTTTGCTAGGAGTCCCCCTGACCTTTCCAACCTTACATTCTCCTCCTTTTTCAAAGCTTCAGTACTGTGCATTCACTGTTCCCTCACAAGGCATCTGAATTTCCCACCAACCCACATCACCATATCATCTGATCAATTGCCTCCACCCATCTGGAATCAGACTCCCTTGCCAGAGTTGGCCTCACAGTGATATCAGAAGGTAGACCATCAGATCGACCCTCCATACTCAAGTCCGCCAGGCCTCTAGGTCTGGACATTATCTGTTCTTGTGGTCCCTTCTGCAATAACTCCGCTCAACAACCCTCACCATCAGAGTGACACAGACAATGTATGCAGTTAAATATTCATGGTATTGCTGAATCTTTTGCATCCAGTGGGACAATAAGTTAAAATTCTCCCCTGATTCTAGTATTTTCAGTCATTATTTTTATATTTTTATTAATTTTTCATTTGATTTCTGCTGTAACCAATGCTATTTCTTTTTGCATTTTATTAATTGCAAGGATCACTGCAGTTTACCACAAGTATTTAATCATAGCTATGTGATAACAAGGCCTGGTGTGTGGGTTAGGGGGCTAGGATATGGGAGAGTTTAAGCCCTAAAATTACTGAACTCAATATTGAGTTCAGAGGGCGGCAGGGTTCCCAAATGGAAGATGAGGTGTTGTTATTCCAGTTTGCGCTGAGCTTCACTGGAACACCAGGCCTCATTATCACATAGTTTGCCATTACACACTACCTATTGTTAGCCACTAACAGTCCCCATTAACAGCTATTCACCCTCCTAGCCAGATTGTTATCAACTCCTTTGTCTATCCAATTATTCTTCTTTCTCTTTGGGCTCTATTTTTTGTCCTATCATTTACTCCCTATCCCATCCTCCCTATTTTCTGCATATAAACCACCGTTTTCCCAGCTACCATTAATTCTGAGGAAGGGCCGCCGGATCCAAAAGGTTAACTCTGAACTTTTTTCTTCACAGATGTTGCCAGAACTGCTGAGCTTTTCCAGCAATTTCTGTTTTTGTTCCTGATTTACAGCATCTGCAGTTCTTTCGGTTTTTATCCTTCAACAATTATATGCCAATATATCAGGTACAAAATCTCTTGTTGTGGACTGAGCAGGGGACGGTTGGTTTGCTCATTACTAATGCTTTAAAGACAGGTTTAATGAGGGAGAGCAGAAGTCATGCCTGTTTCACTCATAATATCTGCCTTGGCGCACCATTTAGGTTGTCAAGAAATGGTAGATGTGACCCATCTGCATCTAAGGTATAATTAATCTCAAGTGGTTTGGGTCTATGTCAGTCACAGGTTTAAGCAGCTGTCATCCCATTTCTGAACTATAAGAGGCCAGAGATACTAGAGTAACAAACTGTTCAATGAAGAAAATAAAGTATCCACTTATCTAGGAACATTGTGAGAATAAGCCAAGTATATAACAACATTTTTCTTCATTCCTTCATGGGATTGGGTATTGTTGGCAAGACTGGCATTTATTGGCTATCCCATTTATTGGCACGGTGGCTCACTGGTTAGCACTGCTGCCTCACACCACCAGGAACCCGGGTTCAATTCCACTCTCGGGCGACTGTCTGTGTGGAGTTTGCACGTTCTCCCCGTGTCTGCGTGGGTTTCCTCCAGGTACTCCGGTTTCCTCCCACAGTCCAAAGATGTGAAGGTTAGGTGGATTGGCCATGCTAAATTTCCCATAGTGTCCAGGGATGTGTAGTTTAGGTGGGTTATAGGGGAATGGGTCTGGGTTGGATGTTCCAAGTGTCGGTGTGGACTTATTGGGCCAAAGAGCTTGTTTCCACACTGAAGGGATTCGATGATTTTATGATTCTAATTACCTTGAACTGAATAGTTTGCTAGGCCATGTCAGAGGGCAGTTAAGATTCAAGCACATTGCTGTGGTTCTGCAGTCACATGTAGGCCAGGCCAGGTAAGGACAGCAGATTTCCTTTCCTAAGGGACATTAGTTAACCAGGTGAATTTTTATAACAATCAACAATTGTTTTATGGATATGATTAAACTTTTAATTTCAGATTTTTAGGATTGAAATTCTACGGTCTGCTGTGATGGAGATTGTATTTTTTTAATTCATTCACCCGACAAGGGCATCGCTGACGAAGCCAGCATTTATTGCCCATCCATAATTGCCCAGAGGGCGGTTAATAGTCAGCCACATTGCTGTGGGTCTGGAGTCACATGTAGGCCAGACCAAATAAGGAATGCAGTTTCCTTCCCTAAAGGATATTAGTGAACCAAATGGGTTTTTCCCACAATCGGCAATGGCTTTATAGTTATCGTTGGGTTCTTAATTTACAGATTTTTATTGAATTCAAATTCCAACATCTGCCACCATGGGATTTGAACCCAGGTCCCCAGAACATTACCTGGGTCTCTGTATCCCAGATCCTCAGAGCATTACGTTGGTCTCCAGATTGCTTGTCCAATGACACCATTGCCTCCCTTGCATGTATAATTTTATAGAATATATATTTCAGGAAGAGGCCATTTAATGCAACAAGTTCACACACAAACCTCCTCCCAGCAGTCTCAAAGCTAGCAGTATAATTTCTCCTCTACGAATCACCTCAACCTAGTTGTACTAAGTTCCGTATTCTATCTATTGTGTGCTTCTCCTTAACTATCTGTTACATTTATTAGTGACTTTATTATATTTATGCCAATTATTTTCCATCTCCACTACCTACCTGATCAAATTCTTTCACAGGGAGCCTTCTCTTTTCTGGAGAAAATAAACTTTATATGGTTCCATCTTTGTTGACAAGTAAACTTTTTCAGTTTTAGTATCATCCTTATATTCCTTCTTTGTATCTTCTTCAGCTCTACTTTTTATATAAATTGGAGAGCAGATTGCACAGCATCCTGAGAAGGTTGAGCCAAGGTTCTATGCAATTTTAGCGGGATTTTGCCTATTTACTTATATGGTAATCTGCCCTGATTGGAAAACTGAAAATTCTCTGTCTCCAGTGTAGATCATGTTTTTCTCATGCATCAGGGGAGAGTAAACATGGACATTGGAGGAGGCCATAGATTCCAAGTCTATTTCACCATTCAGTTAGTTCATTGCTGAAGAATACCTCAAATCCATTTTCTTATCTGAGTTTCTTATCCCCCGATACCTTATTCAACAAAACTTTGTTGATCTCAGTCGTGTACGTTTCAATTGAACCAGCATCTACGATTACTTAGACAGAGATTTTAAGGTTTGTACGGCCCTATGTATAAATCTGTGTCAACTCTGAAAGAGCTAACCAGTCCCCTGTATTTTTTTCATAACACTTCACATTATCCAATTCCCTTTTAAAAATTATTTAATTTGTCCTCAGTTATTTTATTCACTCACGGGCTGTGGGTGTCGCTGAGTGGGCCAGCATTTATTGCCTATCCCTAGCTGCCCTTAAGAAGGTGATGGTGAGATGCCTTTGTAACGTAGGAACCAGGAGCAGGAGCACACAATTCAGTCCCTCAAGCCTACTCCAGTATTTGATATGATTATGGCTGATCTTATCTCTGCCTCAACTCCACTTTCCTGCGGGCTGTCCGTAACAATTCAACTAATTAAAAATCTGCCTAACTTCACCTTAGATTTACTCAAATGTCCCAGCATCTGCCACATTCTGCAATAGTAAATTCCACAGACTCATGACCCTTTGTAAGAAGTAATTTCTCCTCATCTCTGTTTTAAATCTGCCAAACTTCATCCGATAACTGTGACCTCTCATTCTATATTGTTCCACCTGAGGAAACATGCTTTCCAAGTCGATTTTATCAATACACTTTAGCACCTTTTATCTTTCAATTAGATCCCCCATTCTTGTAAACTCCACAGACTATAGGCCTGAACTGCACAATCCCTCTTCATGAAACATACCCCTGGAATCAATCCAGCGAATCACTTCTGAACTGCCTCCAATGCAAGTACTTCAACTAAGGGGACTAAGATTGTGAGCAGTACTCCAGATGCAGACTCCCTAATGTCTTGTACATCTGCAGCAACAGCGCTGTACTCTATTTCTTTGGTATTAAGTGTCAAAAATACATTTGTCTTCCTTATTACCTGTTACTAGTTTTCTGTGGTTCATGCACAAGAATGCCCAGATCCCTTTACACCGAAGGGGATACTTCAAATATTCAGAATAAATACATTTCTACCATAAAGAAAACTTCTGAGATGAGGACCCATCATAGAAAGAGTATATAGTTGCACAAAG
>JAHRHZ010000016.1:40324243-40331743 GCA_024137785.1 Ginglymostoma cirratum | reverse complement strand
TGCAGTTAGGGAGACGTGAGGTTACACAGCATATCCACCAGGAAAAGGAAATTCACTTTGTTTTGTGAAGACTTGCTACCACAATGTTCTGACAAAGCTGTCCATCTAAAACTTTAACCTGACTTTATGCTTAATCTTAAAAGAAGGTAGTTCCAAGCTCCAATGATGTCTCATTGAGTTTATTCTTTGATTTGCTATCTTACGTTAACAGTGAAAGTCCTGGATTTGATTGCAGATATGTGCTAAATTACCGCTCTCAGGCAGGACAATGAGAGCAGCTACAATTGACTCCCATTCCCCCGTGACAGAGGGAGTAGAAATCAGTCAAGCTTCCCCACTTTTCTTACTAACAGTCAGGCTCTGATGAAGTTTTTGCTTTAGGTAACGGCAGAGTAGACTCAGCTGTGATGAAATAGTCTCCGAGTATTTCCTATCAAGGTGCACATCATGACAACAATTTCAATGTGCCATCATCACTGTTGTAATGATATTGATTGCAGTATGAAATAGTATGTATTGGGACAAATCATAGAAGGTCACAGTGCAGAGAAAGGTTGTTCAGCTCAGTGTGACTTCCAAATTTTTGCTCGAGCAATTTAAATATAATACTGCTGCACTGCAGTCTCCTCGTTACCTTATATCATTTTGTGCTCCAAATATTTATCGAATTTGCTCTTAAAAGATGCACTAATCTCTGTCTCAAACAAACCTTCTGCTTAAGCATCCCGTATTATAATCTGAGTTTAAACAAAAGCTCCTAACTTTTCTTCTAATAGAAATTTGAGCTGCTGACTCACTTTTATCCTGATACCCCAAATAGAAGAAATAGTCTTCCACAGCAGAAAATTTTCTTTGGAATTTTATAGACATCTATTAAATAGCCTATTAGTCTTTACCTGTTGAATTGATTCAAGTGTCTCAATTCTCTCCTGAAAACTATAGTTTCTCACCCCCTCATCGTTCTAGCTTTTGTGGCTTAAACGTCCTTTCTGTAAATAACATATCCAAATCTAAATTCCTATTCTGAACAATGGATATTTTATAAGCATAATCAATGTCTTTTTACAAAGTTATCATTACTTCTTTATAATCAATGCCTATTTATTAAATCCAAAATGCTGTTGGGCCTTGTTAATCTGCCTGTATTTTCACTTGTGGACAATTCTGTATTTGAGGCCCTAACTCTTAAATATTCACATCTGCACCCTTCAGCAACTTGCTGTTATGTTTACATGTCAATTCCTTGTTTTTTCTCTTAAAATATATCACCTCAAACTCCTACATACAGCATCCATTGCCTGGGTCCAGTTCATGTAAATATACTCATAAAAGTGGACCCAACTTTGTGGGCTTGTGACATTCAACTCTTCTCCAGTCGCAACAATGCACTGCCTGAGAGTGCCTGGAGGGAATCTCAATTGAGGTTTGCAAAAGGGAATTCGATTATTATCTGAAATGCAACATTTGCGCTGCAATGAGGAAGGGCCAGGGAGTAGCATGAGATGAATTGCACCTTCAGATGTCCAGCACTAACGAAACAGGGTGAATGGTTTCCTTATTTGTTGTACCATTCTGTGATTCTAGAATTATATATCCACTTGTCTTAATCCTTTATTACTAGAACATCATACACTGAACATTGAATTGTCATATCTTCTGAAATAGATGGACAGCAGAAAAGCTGGTCTGACAGTTATCTAGAAATTCTAGATTTCTACCATTTGGAAATGGTAATCTAAACCTACGTTTTAATCTTTAAACAATATAGTCATCACAGCTTTTATAAAGCCATCAGCTTTTTAGTATATTCAAAAAAATGCTACATTCATTCAAATGCTACTGGAGCTCATTCTCAATACTACTCTCCTGCATGTTTTGTAGAAATCAGCTTTTAGCAATAACTCTGCACTTCCTTTGAACCAAACCTGACTTAATGCACAATATGGCAGTCTCAGAGGACGGACATGAAACTCTCTGTCTTAGGATACACACAGAGAAATCGTAAACCTGCAAGTAATGTTATCCATAACACAGAGTTGAGCTGGAGGAGCACAGCGGGCCAGGCAGCATCAGAGGAGCAGAAAAGCTGACGTTTCGGGTCGGGACCCTTCTTGCTGCCTGGCCCGCTGCGCTCCTCCAGTTCCACACTGTGTTATCTCTGACTCCAGCATCGGCAGTTTTTACTATCTCTATAATGTTATCCAGACCTCTTTAATCAAAATGCCATGTAAGTAAATTCTGCAGTTCAGGCTAAAATCTATCATTTAAAGTTTCATAAAATCATAATGACATAGACGCCATTCAGTCAATCATGCCTGTGACTGCTCTTTGATGGAGTGATCCAGTTAATCCAACTCTGCTGCTATCTCCCCAAAAGCTCTGCATTTTTTGTTTTCAAGTATTTGTCTGATTCATGTTTGAAACTCTTGAAACTGCTTCCACCACTCTTTCAGACAGTGTATTCCAGATTACAAAAACTCACTGCATAAAAGATCAAATGATTCCTTATATATCCCCTTCTTTTGTCTCTCTAATCACCGTAAATCTATGTCATCTGGTTACCAAAACCGCTGCTACTGCAACCAGATTACTGTCATCATTCGATCAAAACTGCGTAAGTAAATGCATCTGTGTAAAAATGAAAGGTTTAAATGAAATAAAATTATACAAAATCAATACTAGCAATTTTTACATTGTCACAATGTCAGGTATTGCTACAAAATCGTATTAAATATATCTTATTTAATATACATATTCAACCCATACCACAACAGGTTGAGTTCTCAAGCACTTCACTGAAATTAGTAGGAGAATCTGCCATAAATTATGGTCAAACTGTAGATATCCTGCCATTTCCACCGAGTTCCATTTTCTGAGAAATACTTTTAAATTATATTGTACTGGTTAGGATGCAGTCTAAGAAATTCTGAGACTAATATAGCTGTTGCTATTTGCAAGAGCAAAATCAGTCAGAGATACTGGAAGAGAAATACAACACCAAAACCTTATAAACGAAAGTTTTTTTTTATCTGCCTGGGCTAGAAAGGGTCACCATCTCTGAGGTGTACTCCATGATAATGTAATATAGAGATAAATTGAGTGCTACATTATCAATAAGCTGAAAGTTTTATTATAGATTTAGCAAAGGAATTTGACACAATCTTACAAAAATAAATCAGGGTTCATATTAATTAAGAGATGAGAAGAGAAAGTATGAATATTGGCAATATGAAATGGACAGCCTTCTGATGGGAACATGAAAGAGAAAGTACAGCATAGTGTTTTCAGTGTAAAAGTTTTCATCAGGACTCTGCATAGGCAAAGTGCAACAACAGGGACAGTGTTCATTTTAAACATAATGAAATCAATGTGGATACTGATTACACACTAAAGAGGACACATTAAAGTAATTTAGAGCAAATGGTAGTGTAGCCTTTCATAGATATAATATTGTCAGAATGCACCTGCCTCCTTAATCTCAAACCATTGCCTTCAAATTAGCCTCTTCAAATATTAATATGTAAATATGTGATGTATTTCTCTGAAATGTCAAAGCAAAGCAATTTCACACAAATATTAAGCAACCATACACTCGTATCGAAAAGATTTAATCTCAAAGCATATAACAACTATTAGTCGTTATATCAGCATGTAGTCCCTTAAATATTCTTGATAGCATTGCTTAAAAATTTTTAATCAAATTTTTTTAGGTTTAGGCACGGATTGTATTCACTGGCAATTCATCAATTCAATTTAGTAACCTGTCTACAACCCAAAACACTGAACCTGCAGGATTCTTCAGTTTCTTTCCTAGGTGCTTTCATATTCCCTCCAGGCTTGCCTATGACATCCACCTCCAGATCCCTTGATTCCATTCACACAAAACTGTGGATTTCCTTTCCAAACTTCCTTTCCTGATCTTCAGGTACTGGGTCTTCTCCCTCTTAAAAATGATGCCCTTACTCCCCTCTTTTTAAAATAGATCCAACCTCAAAATCCTATCCTTAGAAGCTACTGGCCCATCAACGTTCTTGAAAGTGATGTTGGCTCAAAAAGCTGTGCCCATCTTTCCCAAAACCCCATACTTAAATGTCTCTCATCAGATTTTCATCCCTGCCACAGCGTTAAACTAGTCCTAATCTAAATTGAGTGTACCATCCTTGATGATTGTAATTGTGGTGCACCGTTGTACTTCATGCCATCTGCAGCATTAGTCAACCACACTCATTCTCCTCCAGCATCTAGCCTCAATGGACCAGTCTTCATTTGGTTTCATTCTTAACTATTACACAATTGAACCTGCAACTGCTCCAGCAGTGGGTTCTTTCCAACCTTGCATTATTATTCCTAGGTTCACCCAGTTTTTATCTTTGGTTCAGCACTTCCTCAGGTGTTTGCTGCTGTTGGTGACATCATTCCAAAGACAAAGGATAAAATTCCACATGTACACATAAGAACCTAAAAAGGAAGAGCAAGAGCATTTGGTTCCTTCAGGCATAGCCTGCTCTGCCATTCAATGTGATCTCGGGTCATCTAATTGTTTCCTTACCTCAACTTTCCTGCCTTTTCGTCCATAGCCATTGACTCCCGGAGATGAAGAAACTGCATAGTGTAGCCCAGAATACATTCCGTGACCCAGACTCCACTGTTCTGTGGCAGTGAGAATCTGAAACATTAGGGACCCTCTTCTCATCTCCATCTTAAATGGGAGACCTAACATTTTGAAACTGTAACCCCGAGTTGAAGATTCGTCTGCAAAGGGCGACATCATCTCAGCATCTATGCTGTCAAGCCACCTCAGCATCTTGTAAATTTCCATGCGATCACCTCTCATTCTTCTCATCCCCAATGTGTATAGGATTGACTTACTCAACTTTTCCTTCATCACAGGAATCAAATGTGTGAACTGCCTCCAGTGCAAGTATATCACTCCTTAAATAAGGAGACCTTAAACATTATGACATCTTCATCTATTTCCTGTCTATTGTTCCCATCAAAATGAAAAAGCTTACATTTTCCCAAATTATTCTTTTTTTCACCATTTTATAAGCGTATTTATCCTGCGTTTATCCCTTTACAGATGCTTATGTCCTCCTCACAACTTGATTTCCTATGTATATTTTTATTGTCAAAAACATTTGGCTACAATGCACTCAGTCCCTTCACCCAGGTCATTACTACAGACTGTAAATAGTTGAGGCCCCAGTACTGACCTTGTGTCACTTCATTTGTGACAATTTCCCAACCCAAAGTGTCCATTTATAATGGATATGACCCGATTTATCCTTACTCTGTTTCCTATCAATTAGCCAAACATCTATCCATGCTGCTGCATATATTTTTCTTTATTATTCTTTCATGGAATGTGGGATAAGGCAGCATCCATTGCCTATCTACAGTTGCTGTTTAGAACGTGGTGGTGAGCTGTGCTCTTGATATGCCCACAAAGCTTTAGAGAGAGAGATCCAGGATTTTGACCAGCAACAGTGAGAAAACAATGATGTATTTCCACGTCAGGATGGTGAGTGATTTGGAGGATGACGTTGCAGATGGTATTCCCAAGTATTTGTTGCATTTGTCCTCCTTTGTGGTGGATATTGAAAGAACCATAGCAAGTTATCTTGTAGAAGATACACATGGCTGCCACTGTGTGTCAGTGACGAAGGCAGTGAATGTTGAAGGTGTTAGATGGAGTTCCAATCTTGTGAGCTGCTTTACCCTGGATTCCCAGATGGTGTTGAGCCTCTTGAGTGTTGTTGGAGCTACATTCATCTAGGTAAATGGAAGTGCTATTCTCTGGCCTACTCTTGTAACCATAGAGTTTATATAGCTGGTCTAGTTCAGTGTCTGGTAAATGATACGTACCAAGATGTTGATAGTGGGTCATTTAGTAATGGTAATGCCATTGAATGTCAAGGAGTGATAGCTAGATTGAGAGTCCGATAGAGAGGTGGAGATGGACATACGAGTGTTTGAGTGGATCATCAGGGCAGATAGAATGTGTGTGAGAGTTTTGCGTGCCACCAGCATTAGGTTGGTCTACTTAAGTTTGTGGGGGAGGGCTTTCATCAGGATAAGGTAGATGGGCAAGAGTTAGGCATGCCATTGCCAGAGCAGCTTGTGAGAGAACGGTAGGTTGTCAGGGTGGGGAAGGAATGAGGGTCAAGTGAACTATCAGCAGGGGAATCAATGGGAGTCAGGCAGGCTAATGGGTGTAAGTGACTCAGAAAAGAGTGGGTCATTAGTGGGGCGGGGGGAGTAGATGGGAGTGTAGGGTTGGCCAATGGCCGATATCATTTGCCAGCTTCTGTGGGGGTCTCTGAGAGTTGATCAGGCTGATAACGGTGGGAAGTATAAGGGGATGTAAGGTGATGTTGATGGTATTTGCAGCACTAGCAAAGCCTGAGGCAGATGCAGTGTTAGACCAGGCAAGTGATAGCACATATTGGTACCTTCACAACCATCCTTACTGCTGCTCATCAAAACTTCCAGGCCTGTGTGAGTTACTGTACAGAGATGGTGAGTGAGTGAAGGCAGAAGGTGTGTGAATGGAGGTTTCAGTTTGAGAGCGAGGGGCAGTTGAATGAGTACCAGGGTGTTCAGTGAGCAATGGAGGCTTCAGTGAGTGACTGATGGGGAAATTGAGTGAATGAGTGAATTAATGGGTGACCTCTGGAGGGTTTAGGTGGGTGGATGAGTAATTGTACTGGGGATCCTGATTTCTGAGTGACTTCCTGACTGTGCGGTATAGGTGAGCAACTCAGGGGTGGGATGGGGGTGTTGAAGTGAATGATTTGAGGAGGATGAGTGAGTGCCCGGGGCTACTGGGCAAGTGAGTAACTTGCCTACAAGGGGTAGGTACCTTGGGTGTGGATGAGTGAGTGAGTGACTTGGAGAGGTGGAATGAATGGTGTCTGGGAGGGTAGATGACTGGGGGATTGGGTGAGTGATTCTCTGAGGGTCTGGATGGAAGTGCTTTTTAAGTGTATTGACACTCAAAGTAGGAAATGTGGCACCCAAATAAAAGGTCCCATGAACTAAATTGTGATATTTCCGAGATTACATTTAATACAAAACTTCATGAGAGTGAGAGTTCTGAGGAGTATACAAAGAGGCTCCGGTGGGATTTAGACAGGGTGACACTCCCTCAATGGGCAAAAGCATGGCAGATGGGGTACAATGTGGATAAGTATGAGGTTATCCACTTGGTAGGAGGAACTAATGTGCAGAATGTTTCTTAAGCAATGAAAGATTGGAAAATGTTGCTGTCTAAAGAGATCTAAGTAGCTTTGTAAACTTGACGTTTCGGCCTAAACCCTTCATCAGAAATCCTTAGAAGAGGCTTCGCAGTGGGGTTAAAATTGTATCAGAGATAAAAGGTACTGCAGATGCTGGAGAATCCGAGATAACGAGCATGGGACTGGATGAACGCAGCAGGTCAAGCAGCATCATAGGAGCAGGAAAACTTGACGTTTCGGGCCTAAACCCTTCATCAGAAAT
>JAHRHZ010000016.1:40297753-40323843 GCA_024137785.1 Ginglymostoma cirratum | reverse complement strand
CCCTTCATCAGAAATGATTTCTGATGAAGGGTTTAGGCCCGAAACGTCAAGTTTTCCTGCTCCTATGATGCTGCTTGACCTGCTGCGTTCATCCAGCCCCATGCTTGTTATCTCGGATTCTCCAGCATCTGCAGTACCTTTTATCTCTAAGTAGCTTTGTTTGGTTTACTCATCACTGAAAGCTAGCACGTACGTGCGCAAGTATTGTGAGCAGATCTGGCCGTCTTGCCTAAGGAATATATACTGCCCATCTTGGAAGTGCAACAGAGGTTCACCAGACTGACTGCTGGAATGGCGAGACTGATCTTTGAGGAGACTGGATCGAGATTCTCTGGAGTTTGGAAAAATGAGAGCCGATCGCGTATCTTAAAGGGGTAGACAGGGTAGACATAAAAAGTAAGCTTCCCCGAACTATGGGTTCTAGACCCAGAGGACACAAATCTCAGAATAAAAAGCAAGCATTTTAGGACAGCGACAGGGAAGAACATCTTCTCTCAGGGTAGTGAATGATTGGCATTCTCTACCCCAGAGGGCTATCAATGTTCAGTGATTAAGTAGGTTCCAGATAGCAATTGATAGATTTCTAGTTATGAGTGACATCAAGGAATATGGGTATAGTGTGAGAATATGGTGTTGCTAGAATATCAATTATGATCTTGAATGGCTGAGCACTCACACTCCTAAAGACAGCACCTCTAACAGTGAGGCACTTCATTAAAACTGCAATGCTGCATAAATACATTGGCTATAAAAGCAGGTGAGAGCCCAGGAATTCTGCAGCAAGTAACTTGCCCCCTGAGTCCCCAAGCCTTGTCCACAGTCTACAGGGCACAAGTCAGGAGTGTGATGGAATACATCCCACTTGTCCGCAGCACTATTCAAGAAGATTGACACCATCTACGACATGGCAGCCCGCTTGAATGGCACCACATTCACAAATATTCACTCCTTCCCCCACCAAAGCTCAGTAGCAGCAGTGTGTAGTAACCACAGATGCACTTCAAATTCACCAAGGCTCCATAGACAGCGTCTTCCAAGTCCATGACCACAACCATCTAGAAGGACAAGGACAGTAGATACATGGGAAGATACTATCTTCACGGTCCCCTCCAAGCCACCCAACACCCTGACTTGGAAATATTCCGTTCCTTCAGTGTCATTGAATCAAAATCTTGGAACACCCTCCTTAGTAGGTTTGTCAATCTATCTGCACCAAACAGATTGCAGGAATTCACGAAATCGACTCCCAACCATTTTCTCAAGGGCAATTAAGAATTGTGACAAATGCTGCCCCAACCAGAAACACCCTCATTCCATTAACAAATATTTTAAAAACCCTAGATGTTTATGTTCAAGTCCCTGGAGTGAGATTTGAGGATAAAAGCCACAGGCATAATTTAAAAATGTGCATTTGATCAAGATAGAACCAAAGCTCTTCTGCAGTGGAATCATGAGGTGTATATATTACGAAAAATTACCATTTGTCACAAACTAAAATAAATTAAAAGGAAAATAATTTTTCTGCAAGTCTCAATTCAGACAAGAATGGGGAACGGGTGAATTCACAATTCTAAACTCAGATATCTATGACAGGTGATGTGAAGGATAGTCTCTGCTGGGATAGAAGTGACCGGCATTAACAGCAGCTGTACTAATCAGACTAAATTAAAATTTGACATGAGTGGAGTCTGAATGAGCAAATTAAATATTTTTAGGTCTTTTATATTACCTTCGAGGTATCTGAGTCATAGAAGATCTACAGCTGTTAGTGATACCCACCCTTGGCTGTTCATAATTTTAACAGCAGTTGTGAAGTCTACAAATCTTTGTGTCCAATTCTATAAGCAATTCTATAATAACTTTTGCTATAATTATGCCAAGTTTGGTGCTGCATGGAACTGCATATAATCTCTTTGAAAATATTACAATGCATGACTGGAAATGCATTAATTTTAGACAGTCAGTAATCTAATTTACTTTGACTCCTTTTCAGTGTTTTGTTTCAACTTATCAGACATTTTCATTGCACTATGGGAACTGCATCACATTTTGGAAATCAATGTGTCAAGCAAAGCATTCATTTGTCAGTCAACCCATAAACTTTGCTGTGATGTACTTAAGACTTTAATTTTTAATAGTATATATTCTTTTTTTCCCACTTCTCTGTAACACAGCTCACTTACACTGATGCCACGCAAAATAAAGGAACACTGTCCATATTTGGGAGCATTGGAGAAAACGGCCGTGCCATGACCCCTGACTACCTGCGGTCACCGCACGCTGTACCAGGTGTCAGACATGGTACCAGAGTGGCTGATGGTGCACCAGACTTTTCATAAAAAACTGAATACTCCTTCAGTGCCTTATGGAACATAATGGAGAATCACAACAATGCAACTCATCATTCTGAATCACAATAAGAGTCTAGCTTGCTTGAAAATACAGGACAGAGTTTAAAAAATGAATCAAGCTTCTCTGTGAAATTATATACTGAAATAAAATCAATTTAGTTCAGCAAAAAGCCATCATTTGATAACACAACTATTGCAGAGAAAAGGTTTCATGTATAAAATATCTGAACAATAATATTGAAATTTATCACTTTGAGAGCCAAGGTAGTTTCCTTGTACCAAATAAAATTAAAAATTGGAAAGGAACTTGAAAGAAATGTGCAACATAAATTAAATGTATAAAATCTGTTCCTTTAATGAATGATTCACTAACAAATAATGGCAATTTTAAAAATTACATAATTCCTGCCAAGTACAAAGGTTAAATTCTTACATGATATCTTTTCTGTGAGAGAAGAACCATAATTGTAAGTTTTTTTTAATTAAATTCAGGCTGTTCAGTGAAGTACCTACATACTAATTACCTCTGTTAATATTACAAGATGGAAATTCAGTGGGTTAGCATCCAATCTGTGTGGAGGAGAAGAAAGCGGCTATCAAGATGTCAAACAGAATGTGAACAATCATGTACAATGAAATGGCCTACTTTTATATAGGAGCAAATGTGTTTAACCATTTCCTCCCTGAATATTTTCAAGTGTCTGATTATTGAGAAGATTTAATTTGAATCAAGAGTGAATTGATCAGGTGAGAAAGGGTTAATCAAAGCTCCACAGATAAAGTATCTATAGGAAAACAAAAAAATAATTTTTTAAAGGATTATATGAACAGAACCAATGTAGATTTATCAACTTGTGTCAGTTTTCAAGAGTGATCAACTTCATAGAGGTGAAGGATTTGAGTTATTTTCATTCTTTTTAAACTTGCATGATTGCCTACACTTCCTGCTATTAACTTCAAGCTATAGAAGTTAAGCTGTAGTCACTTAAAAAAATTTTTTGTTAAAACTGCACTTCAGCAAACACAGAAATGTTAACAAGCAAAATAGCAAATATTTAAAGCATAAAAATGCATGATTGGACATCATTTACTGAGTCTCAGTAATGAGGTGTTGTAAAAGAAAGGAATTTTAATACATTTTGTAAATAAACTGTATAGAAAAAAGGAGTCTGCAAGTGTGTGATCGAATCACAGTACATGTCTTTGATTTTGTTCTTAACAACTTTTATGGTTCGGTGATTTCTTATTTTTTTGAAGCAGTGAGGCCTGACACTTCAAAGTGTTTTTGCCCTTTACCAGCATGTAATCAACCACAGCTACATGAGCCACCTTCCTTCAGTTTCATTTGATACTGATAAAAATTGCCTTGCTTATAAGCAATAAATTCAGAAGGGGCTTTTATCTTTACATTACAACAGAAAACTATCATTTTAAATTCAAAAGAAGCTGTGCTTTTATATAGAACTCCTTCAGGCAACAAATCCATGAGACTTGTTCTCTAGATTTACGTTACTAAAATTGGCCCCATATCCTGACTCCAGAATCATATACACTGGTATTTAGCCTGATTAGCCTCAGTGTGAAAATATTTCTGCAATATGCATCATGGTGGATAAAGTGGAGACTGGTAATAATTATGATATTTCACCTATATGGGTGAACTTTGACAGAATAGTATACAAGTCAGAACAGATTTTCAAATGCAATAAAAGAGGATGAACTTTCATCCCAGAGACAGGAAATCACAAACTGGTTGAGCTTTTAGAGACAGAAGCATGCCTCCAATGGAAAGCTGATTCTATTTCAGATGTTCACAAGTGTGAGCCCTTATTTCATATGGAGACTGTGTGCCTGCACATTTTGAACCAGTGGGAATTGGAATGGAGGTGACTGATGAAGTGTTGAAAACCTTGTAGCAGTTTTCAGTGAGGCTGCTGGTTGTCTTGAGGGAGACTTCTGTGGCTTGTGTCTAATTATACAAACTGCACTGTAAGATGTCAATGGTGTGTCACAGGCCTGGCACCCAAGGCAGGTCAGACCTTCACTTCATCGATGATGACCTGAATACAACTTTGGATGCTGTGCAAGAGATCCTGTCCTTCAAGAGTGGCAGGGAATGCCACCTTATTAAGCAGCAGGGGCAACTCTATGTTCATCATCATTCTCTTCCTCTTCCTGCCTCATTTCTGACTCCTTCAAGGCCCTCCTAACACTCAAGACCCACATATCCCTATTAAGCCATGTATTGCAATGTGGGATGAACCAACCCAATGATTGTGAGCCTTGCTGGAGTGTATTGATTGATCCAGGCAGTGGAACTACATCTTCAAAAGCGTAGTGTTGTCCTACTGAACAGGTTGCGTTAGCTGTGTTGCTTCCATACTTCCGTCTGGGCCCCTTTGAAACGGATGAATAGCTACTTTGAGGATATTCCTTATTGGGGGTGGCACGGTGGCTCAGTGGTTAGCACTGCTGCCTCACAGCGCCAGGGACCCAGGTTCAATTCCACCCTCGGGCGACTGTGTGGAGTTTACACATTCTCCCTGTGTTTGCGTGGGTTTCCTCCAGGTGCTCCAGTTTCTTCCCACAGTCCAAAGATGTGCAGGCTAGGTGGATTGGTCATGCTAAATTGCCCATAGTATTCAGAGATGTGTAGTTTAGGTGGGTTATAGAGGGATGGGCCCAGGTGGGATGCTCTGAGGATCAGTGTGGACTTGTTGGGCCAAAGGGCCTGTTTCCACACTCTAGGGATTCTATGGTATGATTATTCCCTTTGATCCATCAACACACTCAGGGGCTGAAGCAAAGAATAGGCACAGGATGAAAGGGCCATGGTGGCTGCCAAGAGACTGAGTATACACATGATGTTATGGTCTCAATTAAACACATGAAACTGTGTTATGGTCACAGCCCAATTGGACACAGAGGTAGTGGTAGCCACATGGGGACAGTGAATGATGAAAGAGTGCACCATTAACCAATGAGGTGCAATCATTTGCAAGATGTCACCAATGTCTGATTATTGAAAGGGTCCAGAAGTGAAAATGTTCAGGGCCATGGAGATTTTGACAGTTACTGCCAGAGTATGATGACCAGTTCCACGAGGTGTGAGGTACCAGGTATGAGAAGGATACAGATGTCTATGACCATCCTGTGAGCATCACTGCGACGTTGGGTCTCAGTCATCCACTGGTAGCTTTGTCTTCTTTCCGTAATCGATCCCATGCTGTGTTGCCTTTCTGCCCCTCTTTCCTCTTCCATTTCCTTTTAATATGTAAGGTTTTGCCCATGCTGTGTAGGATTCTGTTCCTCTTTGCCGTTGGCCCCAAAATCTGACAGTCATGGCCTGATGCCATCTGGAGCCTTCCTTTCAGACATATGACTGTTCGATTGTGATTGACGGCCATGCCCCTGATCTCCTGGCCCCAGACTGCCAGGCTGTGGCAGCCCTGTTTGATGCCTGAGAGGAGTGTGCCCACTTTCCATGCCACCTGCACAAAGCTAAGGGCACCTATTTACACAGGTGCTAAGTGCCCTTCTGTTTTGATGACCTTATAGGGCTGATGTGATGCCCTTGGCCATTGTGACTGGCTTGCCTTCCCTTAGCTGTTCAAAATCTGTCCAGTTCTGAAATTCCCGCTCCCTTTTAAATGGTGCACCCTCCCCACTCCATCTCTTCACAAGTTTTTTAATGATTTGAATTGGCCATTTTTGGGAGAAGACTGGGTTTGCTGTCCCATCCTCCCCACCTCCATTCCCATATTGTGAGGGTGGTTTAAAAATCTGACCTGTTGAGGGTTCTCTCATGGTGCAGTGCTAGTGTCCCTATCCCTGAGCCAGGAAGCCTGTGTTCAAGGCCCAACTGCTCCAGAGATCGGTAATAACATCATAGAACAGGTTGATTAGAGGGAAAGAAATCAACCCGTGATTTTTGTAAAGAACTCTAATCCATTAATGATTAAATAAATCAAGAGATTTGATATAAAAATTTATGAGTTGCTTTAGTTCAAATGTATAAACGAGCGGTCAATTTACACTTACTTGCATTCGGAAGAAAAGCAGCTCAACCTTTGATCCCTTGGCTGTTAAGAGTCTGTCTCTTGGTTTTGCAGATGGTAGGGTTGTCATTTATAGAGTCTTGTTATATAATAACATTTGCAGCTTACCTAACCCCATCTCTTAACCACTGACAATGATTTCACAATGAGAAATATAACTGCTCAAATCAAAACTTGCTGCTATAGCCTGGATGCTACACAACTCTGGAGGAGTTTTCCTACAGAATTTGCATGAACATGTAATCACTCTGACATTTGGTGGTAGCCCCACTTGTCTATATGGCTTTGTGCTATCGTCATGATTATTTTAATCACCCTGCTGAAACATGCTATGATACACCTGTGGATGTAGAGGGCATGAGCACAGGCCTTCTGGACAACACTTACCACTGTGTCACATGACCCTATTATATTTGAACAACCTGCTCACACAAGCTATGACAGACATATCCAGGGCAGGTGTGTCTTGAAACCAGACCTTTCAGACCTACAGGTAAGAACACTACCAGTTACAGTTAAACACATTCATTTGTCCCAGTCAGTCACAGTGACTGGGATTGTAAGACAGGTCAAACATTCTCATTTTCTATTTGAATGGGATCACTTCGTAGGGCTGATCAATACTGTCAAATATGTGACTATATCTAGTTTGATCGGAATCCCAAAACCTCTATGAAGATTTAGATTCATGGATGAATCAAATGAGCACAATGCTTTGGTTATATTCCTTATGTTTCTCAGAGCCTGACCTAACTTTTGAGGGGGTGATGGCATGTATTTGATTTTTAATGGAGCCAGAAACGAAAAAGAGATGTCTCCTATTTTGGCAGTATTACATCGTTTGTTTTTCTATTATTATCTGAAACCAAATTATTATTTTCCCTCTGACCATCAAATTATGGAAAAATATTTATTTTTGACAGTCTTTATTTCTTGACAAAGAATTGATGGAAACTATTCAATCATCATGCCTAGGCCAGCCTCAGAAAAAAAACTATCCAATTCATCCCACTCCCCATATTTTCCCTATAATCTGACAAGGTTTTCCTTCATGTATTGATCCAAATCCATTTTGAAAGTTATTGAATCTGCAATTCCATACATTCAGCATCATAAAAACCCATGGTATGCAGAGAAAATGTTAGCCCGAATCTTCGACAAATTGGCAATCACTGGCAGATTGTCTCAGCTCAAACATTTCAATACCTCGATGGTGCGCTATCAAGCCCAGTTTACACAGAATTGCAAAGTGTTCAGTCCCACAAAGGGCTTCATCACAGCAAAATGATGTCAGCAGAGCAGACTGGACATGCCCACACACCATCACCACCACCACCATCACCAACACCATCCCCCTCCCCCCCCACCGCCATTTGAAGGCACCAGCTAAAATAAGTTTAAATATCCGATGTGAAAATTAGTGAATAGGTGAATGAGTGATTATTTGAGTAGGCTAAGTCAATAAGGTGGGTGAGGTAAATGGACAGTGTGGCAAGTAGTGGGTAAGGCAACAAATGTGTAAGGTGGCAGGTGGGTAAGTGGATTGGAGGGAGTGGATCGAGTCAGGTTAGAAGTGACTTTCAACTTTGTTTGAGATGTGCAATCGTGTGGTGGATTAGTCAGGTACTCAGTTAGGTAGTGCCATGGCTTGTTCAGGTTTTGTCAGGTGTACCTGGGCAGTCATGGGGAGAGTCAGTGCGCGTTTCCTTGTATGATCTATGGTTCTTTTGCCATTCCTCTTGGCAAAATATACATCGGTTGATCAGTGTATGTTTTCTCTAACCAATGCATTCCCCAGAGACATGGCTGTGTGTAACCCAGAGCATTATAATGTGACATTATCTCATTCAGTAACTAAAAAAGGAAGGAATTAAAGTGGGAAAATTAAGCAAAATTAAAAGGTCTGTAGAGGAAAAAATCATGGGTCATTTGGACCAGAGCTTGAGTACAGAACATCATTGCCGTGTGTGAAAGTTACATAATCTGGATACACAGTTCTAAGGTGTTCCTTTTAATTATATTGTATTTGTGGCAAGATATCACAGCCTGACTACATTTTATTCTGATTCTGTCTACAACCTAAATTCCTCATTATAATAACATCTCGACAATGTTCAAAATAAAATCTGAGAATGAAAGTAGCATTGCATCTGAACAAAAATAAAGTGGGAGTGTGGTATAGTGATTAACTTCTCCAAACTTTGTCATGGTAAATTCACCAGGTGTGCAAAGGAAACAATTCAATCACATCCTCAAAGCCTCCCAGAAAAATAGCTTCACTGACTTGTGGGAATGTCGAACCCAAAATTGTGGCGTAGTAGCATCTGCCAAAGGGCCAACAATTTCAAGCGCCTCTGATAGGTTCAGACGGAAGCCAATGGGAAGAAACACAAGATGGTGCAAAGACCTGAGAAACCCACTCACCCACCTCAGCATACACCAGCCAGCAGAGTTTACAGATGTAGTATCGAACCATCTAGCCAGCTCAGGACCCACAACATATTCTGTTCCTTAGGGGCTGCCTAAAAGAGGGGAGAAACTAAGTATTTTTATCACTGGGAACGAGGTTCAAATCCATTACAGATTTCTGAGATGTAACATTCCAATATGGCCAAAGTGATTGAAAGTGAAAAGAGTTTGGTTAACCTCAGTCCACTTCTAATGAAGATGAATCCACACAAACAGTTTATTTATAAGACTGTTTTAAATAGAATCTTATTGGGGTTAAGAGACATGGTTAAGTCTGAAGAAAATAATTCTTTGCCTGCATTGAACTCAAAGTTCATCTGGCCTGGGAATGCTTAATCCTGATAATTGATCACTCTCACCTCCATTCCACATACTAACACCTCTTACCTTCAATGTGGAAAAAAATCACTAAAAAGAACTATTATATGTTTAATGACAAATTAACAACTAATGCAAACGAAAAAATATACTTCACTTTTTTCTTTTTTATTCTGTTTTATTGATACAATAACAAATAGGCATTAAATATTGGATTGAAGGATACAAAACATACAAGGTTCATATAAAATTTTTAAAACTGCAAAGAACATTCACGGAATCAGTTGTGATATGTAGTCTAATATCTCAATCGTTTCTAGCTAATGGAATGAGAAGGACTGCCCTTAAAGTGCAGGGTATAAAATATTTATTGTGCACGGACACTAACTCAAGCTTAATTCTGACACGGGCTGTGACAGCATCACAGTTCTACACAATTATAAAGCTTAATAGCATTGCCCCGAGGAACTTGTGTTTGCAGCAGGGATCTTAGCTGTCACTCCAATGTCACACTTTGAACTATATTGGTTAATAGCTTGAAACACACACACACACACATATTGTGATAATATGATATAAGAAAACCTGTACTAACTTTGCCATATCATTTTTGTCAGAGGTTGGAATTTACACTATACAACAGTGCCCCCTGACAGCTAGAGAGCTGGCAAGAGCCCCGCCCTACATCCTTTAGGAAAAAATCTACAGTTTAAGTGCCAGACAAACAGCAGCCAGAGGCAGACCTTCCCAGGTCAAGGACTTGAGGCTGGGGACATTTCACTGGGGAAGATGATACTGGAAGTGGATTCTGCTACCCAACTTCAAACTCCCCTCAAGGAAGGACATTAAATTCTGCTACACTGTTAGAATCAGACATCAGACATCAGTTGACTAACAGATAAATAATACAGCAAACTTTGTTTTTAACTGGCACTCTCGATAAACTGGCAAAAATTATCTACCTGAAATACCAGAAGTTTACTGTATTATTGCAATCTCCACCATGTCCAAGTAATCAGGTGAGGGTGTGAGTGAGAAGGTTCCCTGGCGTTAATTTTATTTAAGGCAAAGTTGCATTATTAATTAAGTGATTTAATCTATAACTACTGTTAAACATTGATATGTATACCCACTGCATTACATTTCTATTTCTTTACAATAATTATGTGGACCTCTGGATCAACCAAAATATTTGATCAACTGGCACACTCCTGGTCCCATAGGTGCCAGTCAATAAAACATTTGCTTTTCTTGAATGTAAAAGATAAATTTCACTTTAAATCAATACTACAGACATTAAAGGCACAATATAATAAATCCCAAAGTTCCTCTCAGCTTTCCAATTAATTTCCACCACTCTTCATTATGCCAGGCTAAATCGTCTAAGGTCCTTCATTAACCATTTCATCCAATTTGAATTTTCCAAATGCAATTATTACCAGCAAGAAACACCTTAATGAACCTTTTCACTCATCCAGTCACCACACAAGATTGCCAGAGACTCATTTGTTTCAACCCTTGACTAAATCCCACTAATAGCCTAAAAGATAGCAAGAACTGCGGATGCTGGAGTCTGAGATAACACAGTGTGGAGCTGGAGGAACACAGCAGGCCAGGCAGCAGAGGAGCAGGAAAGCTAATGTTTCGGGTTGGGACCCTTCTTCTCCACTAATAGCCTAGTCAGGTCTGATAGAAAGTTTTGCTTCATCTCCCAGTGATCTTTACTACTGAACAGAAAATACCCTTTTCTGTGAGTTTTACTTCTTCTACCACCAGAGTTTCTGTGAGAATCTCTTTGTTTCCTGCTTATAACTCAAGCTACAACCTTAGTCCCAGTTGCTTGTCTGTATGATTTTTCTCTTTTTGTCTCTCATCTCCATAACAAGTTAGGCCACATGAACATTTCTCAGATGTGATCTCAAGCTAGCAATTCTGGTTATAAAGAGCTGAATCTAAATTTTTTATTGGCTAAGTCCAAATTTCATCCAGTTGTTTGGAACGTTTGTTGCCATAAAACCTCATGACCTGTTGTCATCTTATCTTAGACCAAGCTGGCCTTATTAATTACCTACTATACACCTAAAGCATTTCTCACATCCAATTACCACGTGCCATTCCCAGAATGAGTCACCACTCAGCCAATATCCCAGCATTCATTGGCATCCCTTGCACCTGTGCCACCTTTAAAAGCTCCTGCAGATGCTGACATTTGCTATGGACATGGTAAACTATGTTAAATTACAAGCCTGTCTGGTGGGTAGAAACTGGACGGTCCCACTAGATGGGGTGTTTTACATGGGGGATATCGTTCTTCCCCGGGACCATCTGTGGAGGCCATGACATCAGACCATGCCAGTCTGGTCTGAGGTTGCCACCTGTGGTAAGACAGAATCAGTCATCTGCAGGAAAACCAACAGTATAAGAAGAAGGTCAATGTACTTCTCCTGAAGTCTGAGTATGAATAAGGCACATTGTGGCATTAACAAAGCATTCAACGGGCAATAATTACTGTTAATTGGCTTCTTGCTCCTACCCAACAAGAATCATGCCATGTGATTTGTGATAGGTATGAAAGATGAAGTGAGACAATCTCAAAGTTGAGATAGACCTCACCACACGGTGTTTAATTCTGTCACACATCTCACAACAGTCCCTGTCACTCAGACCCTTATAAGATTCCACCCAAATTGTTTCCCCAGAACTTAACTTCCCTCTGGGTTTAAAGGGAACTTCATGAAAGAAAACACAAAATTGATTTTTTTTAAAAATGTGAGGTTCGTCAAAGTAGAATCACATTAGAATATAAATATAAAATATAAAACAAGAACGTAGTATATAGTAAATATCCCATTTGAAAAACATGACTATGCTCCTGGAAGAACTGCAGATGCTGGAGTCAGAGATAA
Organism: Ginglymostoma cirratum; assembly: GCA_024137785.1. Classification (NCBI taxonomy): domain Eukaryota; kingdom Metazoa; phylum Chordata; class Chondrichthyes; order Orectolobiformes; family Ginglymostomatidae; genus Ginglymostoma; species Ginglymostoma cirratum. Next base: position 40,311,741 of record JAHRHZ010000016.1, on the reverse strand, counting down.
CACAGTGTGGAGCTCACCACAACAAAAATAAAGACAGAATCCCCCTTGTCCTCACATATCACTCCACCAACCTCCACATCCAACGTATCATTCTCTGCCACTTCTGCCACCTACATTCTGACCCCACAAGCAAAGAGATATTCTCCTTTCCACTCCTATCTGCCTTCCGTAGGGACTGCTCTCTCCATGACTCCCTCATCCACTCAAAACTCTCCACTAACCCCACTACCCACGGCACCTTTCCCTGCAACCACAGGAAGTGCTACACCTGCCCCTACACCTCTCCCCTCACCTCCATTCAAGGCCCAAAACAAACCTTTCATTGGACAGGGGTTCACCTGTTCATCCCTAAACTCGGTCGACTGTATCCATTGCTCTCGACGTGGCCTCCTCTACATTGGTGAGACCAAGCATAGACTTGGAGACCATTTTGTAGAGCATCTACGCGATGTACACAACAAACGACAACACCTTCCGGTTGCGAACCATTTTAACTCCCCCTCCCATTCCCTGGATGACATGTCCATCCCAGGCGTTCTCCAGTGTCACAACGACACTACGTGCAACTGGAGGAGCAGCACCTCATATTCTGCCTCGGGAGCCTACAGCCCGATGGCCCAAACATAGAATTCACCAGTTTTAAAATCTCCCCACCCCCGGCCTCATCCCATGTCCAACACTCCCTCTCATTCCCACCTCCTTGACCTGACACAACTTGTCCATCTTCTCTCCCATCTATCTGCCCCACCCATCCCACTGACCAATCCCCACCACTCACTACCCGCACTCACCTATCACCATCCCACCTACCTTCCCCAAACCCACACCTTCCCTCTCTCTTTTTTTTATCGTGTGCTGGTATGTAGCGTGATTGGTAAAAGTTTTTTCATTTCATTTATCTATTATTTGATATTATAGTAGGACTAAGCTAAGCTTAAGAGTAAAAATGGCAGGAGATCCCAGACCCGTGTTATGCTCCTCTTGCTCAATGTGGAAGCTCAGGGACGCGGCTGATGTCTCTGACTCGTACAAGTGCAGGAAGTGTGTCCAGCTGCAGCTGTTGTTAGACCACATGATGGTGGGACTATTACAAATCAGACGGTCTACTCCTGGGCAAGACTGGAACCAAAGTCCTAGGGGGTGGTTTTGCTAACGCTGTTGAGGAGGGTTTAAACTAATGTGGCAGGAGGATGGGAATCAAATGAGGAGGATAGTGGACAGTAAGGAGGTACTAACTAAAGCCTGTAAGGAACTAGATAATGAAGACAGTGTGACTAAGGGGAAGAGTAGGCAGAGATCAGATGATGGACACAGAGGGACAGGTGGTCTGAGGTGCATTTGTTTTAATGCGAGAAGTGTAGTAGGTAAGGCAGATGAACTTAGGGCTTGGGTTGGTACCTGGGAGTATGATGTTATTGCTATTACTGAGACTTGGTTGAGGGAAGAGTAAGATTGGCAACTAAATATCCCAGGATATAGATGCTTCAGGTGGGATAGAGATGGAGGTAAAAGGGGTAGAGTTGCATTACTGGTCAAAGAGGATATCACAGCTGTGCTGAAGGAGGGCACAATGGAGGACTCGAGCAGTGAGGCAATATGGGCAGAGCTGAGAAAAAGGAAAGGTGCGGTAACGATGTTGGGGCTGTACTACAGGCCTCCCAACAGCGAGCGTGAGATAGAGGTACAAGTATGCAGACAGATTATGGAAAGATGTAGGAGCAATAGGATGGTGGTGATGGGAGATTTTAATTTTCAAAACATTGACTGGGATTCACTTAGTGTTAGGGGTTTAGATGGAGCAGAATTTTTGAGGAGCATCCAGGAGGGTTTTATAGAGCAGTATGTAAATAGTCCAACTCGGGAAGGGGCCATACTGGACCTGGTGTTGGGGAATGAGCCCGGCCAGGTGGTTGAAGTTTCAGTTGGGGATTACTTTGGGAATAGAGATCACAATTCCATAAGTTTTACAATATTGATGGACAAAGACGAGAGTGGTCCTAAAGGAAGACTGCTAAATTGGGGGAACGCCAACTATAGCAAAATTCGGCAGGAGCTGGGGAATGTGGATTGGAAGCAGCTGTTTGAAGGTAAATCCACATTTGATATGTGGGAGGCTTTTAAAGAGAGGTTGATTAGAGTGCAGGACAGACATGTCCTTGTGAAAATGAGGGATAAAAAGTGAAAGATTACAGAACCATGGATGACAGGTGAAATTGTGAGACTAGCAAAGAGGAAAAAGGAAGCATAGATAAGGTCTAGGCGACTGAAAACAGACAAAGCTATGGAAGAATATTGGGAAAGTAGGACCAATCTGAAATGAGGAATTTAGAGGGCTAAAAGGGGTCAGGAAATATCTTTAGCAAACAGGGTTAAGGAAAATCCCAAAGTCTTTTATTCGCAATTAAGGAGCAAGAGGATAACTAGAGAAAGGGTTGGCCCACTCAAGGACAAAGGAGGGAAGTTATGCGAGGAGTCAGAGAAAATGAGTGACATTCTTAATGAGTACTTTGCGTCCGTATTCACTGAGGAGAGGGATGTAACGGATGTTGAGGTTAGGGATAGATGTTTGATTACTCTAGGTCAAGTCGGCGTAAGGAGGGGGGAAGTGTTGGGTATTCTAAAAGGCATTGCGGTGGACAACTCCCCAGGTCCGGATGGGATCTATCCCAGGTTACTGAGGGAAGCGAGAGAGGAAATAGCTGGGGCCTGAACAGATATCTTTGCAGCATCCTTGAGCACAGGTGAGGTCCAGGAGGACTGGAGAATTGCTAATGTTGTCCCCTTGTTTAAGAAGAGTAGCAATGATAATCCAGGAAATTATAGACCGGTGAGCCTGACGTCAGTGGTGGGGAAGCTGCTGGAGAAGATACTGAGGGATAGGATCTATTTACATTTGGAAGAAAATGGGCATACTTCCATTCATCAGACGGGGTATAGAGTACAAGAGTTGGCAGGTCATGTTACAGTTGTATAGGATATTGGTTCGACCGCATTTGGAATACTGCGTACAGTTCTGGTTGCCACATTACCAAACAGATGTGGATGCTTTGGAGAGGGTGCAGAGGAGGTTGACCAGGATGTTGCCTGTTATGGAGGGCGCTAGCTATGAAGAGAGGTTGAGTAGATTAGGATTATTTACATTAGAAAGATGGAGGTTGAGGGGGGCCCTGATTGAGGTCTACAAAATCATGAGAGGTATAGACAGAGTGCATAGCAAAAGCTTTTTCCCGGAGTGTGGGATTCAATTACTAGGGGTCACAATTTCAAGGTGAGAGGGGAAAAGTTTAAGGGAGATATGCGTGGAAAGTTCTTTACACAGAGGGTGGTGGGTGCCTGGAACGCATTGCCAGCGGAGGTGGTAGAGGCGGGCACGATAGCGTCATTTAAGACATATCTAGACAGATACATGAACGGGCAGGGAGCAGAAGGATACAGATCCTTGGAAAATAGGCAACAGGTTTAGATAGAAGATCTGGATCAGCACAGGCTTGGAGGGCCGAAGGGCCAGTTCCTGTGCTGTAGTTTTCTTTGTTCTTTTGTTCTTATTCCCCAGCTCCCTTCCCCCTCCCCATTTCTGAAGAAGGGTCCCGACCTGAAAAATCAACTTTCCTGCTCCTCTCATGCTGCTTGACCTGCTGTGTTCATCCAGCCCCATGCTTGTTATCTTGGATTCTCCAGCATCTGCAGTACCTTTTATCTCTGACTACGCTCCTTCCCTGCTTTCAATTTACTGCTTCACCGCCTTGACATAGAGACCATATTAAGCTGACCCAGGTCTTTGCATAACCCTGCTCAACACACACTGAGTGATTCTCTCCTTCCTCTTCTTCAGGAATGTAATTCACAACATCCAGAAGAGAAACAGATGACCAACCTCCATCCAAACCCTCACCCAGACGCAGGAGCAAGCTATGGAGATCATCATGCCAACGATGAATACTGACAGTAAAGCTGGAGGCTATGCTCTGCATTGCCCATCTGTGCTAGCCATTGACCATCTCCAGTTATTCCAGGAGGGCACTCCTGAAAAAGTGTTTGTTCATTCCTGTCACTTACCAACACAGAAATTGGGATGGGTAGCAAGTTAGACAGGTCTGCATTTCATAAATCACAGAGCACAAAAGTGCAGGGGGAGTGATTTGTGGAACAGACAGTCCAGGAATGTGGAGGGCAAGCTCAGGTTCTGGCTTTGATGAGGATGAAAGAAGTGATGTCTTTCAGGGATCAACCATCAAGAGGAAGTTGTTTTCTACACAAGTGGAACTTCAAAAAGCATTGGACAGCTTGGTCTGCATGTCTGAGAACATGGAGGAGCCTGAGGCCAACTTGTGTGACGTTCTAACCTCAAACAACATTGCAACCTATCATTGAGTGAGACCACTTCTATCAATGCCATTGCTCAGCCCTCAACCTAAAATTCAGTGACATTAGCTCTCCTAATATCAATCACAGCTCAAACCTGTGCCAATCTACTAGGTTTCACTTGGGTTATACAGCATCAGGTGCCATATAAGCAGACTGCCTCAAAGCTTTCCAGCAGTAAAGCATCAGACCAAACATTTTCGCACCAGGATCTCAGCAGTAAATAAATTGACAGCCCACTTATCTGAATTCCAGAACCAAGACTCCTTCAACAGTCCTTCAAGTCATTTTTATGGTTTTAATATGGTGGGAAATCATATTTAACCAATTTATTGGTTCTTTTTGAAGAAGTAAAACATTGGATTAAAGGGAGCCCATTGATATTCTGTACTTGGATTTCCATAAAGCGTTTTACAAGGCGCCACCTAAAATGATGCAATGTGGAAGCTCGTGGTGCAGGGATACTAGCACAGATAGAAGCTTGGTTGGCTAGCAGAGAGTGTGAACAAATGTGTCTTTTTCTGATTGACAGGAGATATCGAGTGGAATCCCTCAGCAGTCTGCGCTGGGGCCTCAGCATTTTACAATTTACATCAATGACTTAGATAAAGGGAGCAAAGTCATGGCGGCTAAATTTGCAGATGACTCAAAAATAAAAAGGAAAGTATGCCATGATGACAAAAGGAGGTTGCCTACTGATATAGACAGGTTGAGTGATTGGGCAAATATATGGCAGACGGCATGTAATGTGGCAGGAACAACAAAAGATCAGTATATCATTTAATATGGAGAAAGACTACAGGATTCTGAGTTGCAGAGGGGTCTAGTTGTTCTTGTACATGAGTCACAAAATACTTACCTACAAATATAGCAAGTAATTAAGAAGGCAAGTGTAATGTTATCCTTAATTATGAGAGGAATTGAACACAAAGGTAAGGAAGTTGTTCTTCAATTATACAGAGCTTCAGTGAGATTACATTTCTAAGATAGTGTATAGTTTTGGTCTCCTAGTTTCAGGACAGTTCAGAGGAGATTTACTAGATTGATCCATGGATGGAGCAGGGTGCCTTATAAGGGAAGGTTGGACAGACTCAGTTTGTTTCTGCTGGAGTTTAGAAGGCTTGATTGAAGTATACAATCCTAAATGGTCTTGACAAGGTGGACAATAAAAGGGTGCTTCCTAAGGTAGGTGAGGGAGGAGTGGGGAGTGAGTGCTTCAAAGTTGTGGTTGAGACGAGGAAAACCTTTTTCCTCTCCTAGAGACTTGTGCAAATTTGGACATCTTTGCCTCAAAGAATTACGGAGACAGAATAATTTTCAGATGAAAGGATTGTTTTTAGGCAATTGAATCATGACGTTGTTGATGGTAGATAGGAATCAAGACAAAACAGATCCACCATGATATTATTGAAAGGTGGGACAGGCATGAGGTGCCAAAGAGCACAGTTTTATTCCTAATTCATATGTTTTTATATTTGAATGTTCATTATTTATCATAACAGCAATTCAGGCAGTCTGCTGGTCTTTAGTTATTGACATTTATCACAAAACACTTCCATGAACTACTATTTAGTTTTGCCAGTTCAGAGCATCTATCTATCCACTCAAGACATACCTCAGGGCCATTCTCTTCATGTTATAGAGGTTGACCCCACTCTGATAACTAAAACTGAAACACCCAGAGAGGTGCCCAGACCCTTATCCCATAATCTGTTAAAAGAAGTGTGAAGAGTGGTAATAACCTGTCGCTCACCCCCAATCTTTTTCAAAGGAGTGGTTAAATGAAAGAAACTCCTGACACTCACTCTATAATCAACAAGTAACAATTTATTTATCTAACTCTAACAGTGAACAAATTAATTGAACTATTAACAAACCAAACAATTCCCCTCTAACTACTAATTATTTCCAAATAAAACAAAATTCTAATGGTGATCATAAGAACTGCTGATGAATCAGACCAAAAGGAGCATCCTGCTCCTCTGATGCTGCCTGGCCTGCTGTGTTCCTCCAGCTTCACACTGTGTTATCTCCAAAATTCTAATGGTACTCTGTTCTAATAAATACAAGTCACACTTACATAAACCAAAAAAAATTAGAACATTGTCTCTCAAAATTGCAGCCAGGTTACATCTTCCAAAATGTTTAGTGTCTTCTCCATTGATCCTCTGTCAGGAACACCTTAGAACAAAGAACAAAGAAAACTTACAGCCCAGGAACAGGCCGTTCGGCCTTCCAAGCCTGTGCCAATCCAAATCCACTGTCTAAACCTATCACCCAATTCCTAAGGATCTGTATCCCTCTGCTCCCCACCCACCCATGCATCTGTCCAGACGCATCTTAAATGAATCTCTGTCAAATTCTTCTGTCAGGAATATTAACTAAGTGTGCCGCGGTACCTTTATTTAGATGATGCCTTCCCTAAGAGCTGATCTCTTAGCAGATGGCAGTTCACCCTCTGCCAATTTTGCAACTGCATCTTTTACATCCTTGATGACATATTAATTTGTTACAAAAGGATTGGTCTTATGTTGCCAAAACCATCATATTTAAATTTAATTAGTTTTTAGTATTTAAGTGCCTGGTTTAAATTAATTGGCTAAATCAGAACTGGGTGTCTTGATAACAAAACAAAACTGCAGTTTGGCCTGCTAACTATACAGCCTGTTGATACAAATATTACAATTCAGATGCTCTGTGCGCCTACAAACTCATAAGCTGCCCACGGACTTTTTTTAAAATCTCCAAGCCTAGAAAATGCGCATCATCTTTTAAAGGGACCACACATTGCTTTCCACCAATCATTTTATAAAGATCAGTATTTTACAAACACCAAATTCCAATGTCCTACCTTCCAATCCAGAAGTACTCTACCCAACTTTGCAACACTTCTCATCACCAATATTCAAATATTTCCACTTCCTGAGTTCAGATTGAAATCATACTTTGTTTCTTTTTAAAAGAGCCACTTAGTACTAAATTTTGTATCTGAAGAAATTTAAGAAAGGATGCATGGACTGCCCAAGAGTGATCCCAGACTCAGTTCAAAATATTTCAAAATAATTACCATCACTGTTCCTGATCGTGGACTTCTGTGCTTCTTACTACCTCAGCTATGTAAAAAAGGAGGGAAGACGTTGCACTTTGAATGAATAAAAGAGATGTTAATCACAATTGCTTTTGGATGCCCTGTTGCCCTTCACCAATCCCAGTACATAATAAATTAACATTCAATGGAAATTCAATCCAAACAGCTTGCTATTAAAATGTTTTGTAATAGTTTAAGAAAGCTGCTTGCAATGTAGGATCAATGTCATTGCCTTTTGTGTTTACTTTTTTAATCTTTTCTCCTCTAATTATTGACAAATTTGATTAATTTATGCCTATGTGGGTGATGAAGAACTTTATTGATTTTGAACTTGATTCAAAATCCTTTTAGTCATGTGAAACACTTGTTATGTGAGTTACTACTTCATCTTTTTAATTTTTTGAATTATTTTACAGGCATCCACAAGTAAAATAAGTGAATTACCCAGGACTTGCAAATTAATTAGACCCAGCCAAGCATAGAAATAATGTTCCTGTGGGACCGAGCACATAGCAGGCTAACCTCATTTCCACAGTACCTCAATACAAGGACAAATTCATTATCATAAATTACACTTCATGGGAGGTTTACATTTTACCAAAAGCTCTTCACCGCAACTTTGACATTCACTGCTTAAACGTGAAGCAATAAAAATCAGCTTCATTATTGTTTTCTCCTAGCTGCAGCAGTAGATGTCAGGAACAGCAATAGTTTAACCTCTAAAAGGTAAATGCCTGGATATTTGATTGCAGTATGCATATTTAGTGCACATACATTAAAGTCACACTCAAACGTCACTCACCAGAGCCGTAAATGCATTTACATCCCCACACATCTGGAGTAGGTATGGTAATCTCTTTATATGCAAATAAAGCCCTTGTACCTGCTGGGTGCTCTGTAAGCAAGAAAACTGACTCCGCAATTTGTCCAAAGGGAGGTCTTTAAAGGACCCATTGCAAACCAAGGACAGAATCTTACTGGAGTCTGAGTGGCATGCGCTATGGTCAGGTGTGTGGCAAAACTGAATAACAGGTGTGGCAAGGCGCATCTCAATGTCCCAAACATCTCATTCCATTTTGTAAAAACCAAAAGAACTGCAGATTCTGTAAATCAGGAACAAAAACAAAGTTGCTGGCAAAGCTCAGCGGGTCTGGCAGCATCTGTGAAGGAGAAAACAGAGTTAGTGTTTCGGGTCCTCAGAACTGATCTGGAATGCTCCATGTTCTCTTAATGCTTGCCCTCTTGGTGTCTACCTGCTTACTCATAACATCCCTGCTTTGCCATGACAAATAGTATAGTTACACAGCCAGCCAGCATGCCTTGCTGCTAAACTGTGCTCAGTCTATGGGCGCAGATCTTGCTGTACGGCAGTGTGCTACGTTAACCTCACACCAGCTATGTGCTAAAGCTCATACAACAAACTCATTACGTGTGCAACCAGCAGACAGCCACGTATCCAACTCTTAATAGAGTAGTCCTCACTGGAATCCATGGAGGCACCCATCAGTCACAGGATTGCAGTATGGTGAATCAAAGGCAGCATCCCATACAAGTCCAGAGGATTGGCCATGGTCAGGTATCCAATCAGGATGGAGTCAGTCAGGGGTCCGTACCTCTGCAGTTCAGAAAGTTGGCTATGTCAGTCCGTCAAGTCTGTCCGAAGAAACTATGGGGCAAAAAGAGAGGTGGCTATTCAGCTGCATTCCCCTAATTTTCTTTTGCTTCACCCATAACATCTATGTTTGTTTTTCCTGTGTCTGTCTACATGTGGGTAAAAGAGTTTCAGAAGGGCATAGTGCTGAACTAGTAAAGTTATCAGTAGATCAATTTTTTTTCCTGTGTTCAGAACTGATTTCTTGGTATTAAATAATACTCCTCATCAAGCGGGTGGCTCAGAGATTAGCACTGCTGCCTCACAGTGCCAGGGACCCAGGCTTGATTCCACCCTTGGATGACTGTGTGAAGTTTGCATGTTCTCGCCAAGTCTGCCTGGGTTTCTGCTGGGTGCTCTGGTTTCCTGCCGGGTGCTCTGGTTTCCTGCCACGATCATAAATGTCTGGGTTAAGTGGATTGGCCTCTATATTGCCTGCAGTGTCCAGGGTGTATAAATTAGGTGGATTAGCCATGGAAAACGTGGGGTGATGGAACTAGGTGGGATGCTCTTCGGAGGGGCAGTGTGGACTTGTTGGACTGAATGGTCTATTTCTACATTATAGGGATTCTATGATTCTAAGTACAGAAACCTGGTCGGCTTTCTCTTAAATGAGTCCATCAGATATTGAGGGCTTTGAGTAATTTAATTAAACCTTTAACTCTTGTGACAATCTCTGGAGTAGCAGGTCTCATGTATCAATGTTTTCCCAGTGGCTCAAGACGAAGCATGTCAGTGGGCGCGATGCACTGTATTTGGTTGATGTATCTGTTACCGTTAAATGGTTGACAGTGCGGGTACGCTGTGAAATGTAGTTGTGACACTTGCAAATCTGCTAAGTGCGTGTGGGTAAAGTGAAGCTATGAATGTCATGAATGAACCATGGTTGATAGAGACCATTACTGGACAATGAAGATGTCAATAAGGTGGTGAATTAAGCAGTTAGTGAAGCTAATGGTTAATTAACAAGGATATGGCAACAGATGATGTTGATGATGATCTTGGCTTTTTATGTAAAATTATTTTAAAAATTATGCATTCCATCCTGGCCCTTGGAACTACACCACTTGCATTGACAGCAATGGGTATCTACTCCCAGAACCCACTCGGTGTCTACCTGGAAGATCTCAGCCCCTGTGGACAACAAACCTCTTTCCTCCAATCCACTGCCTGCACCAAGACACTCATCACAAGGTCAGAGAACCTTGGACCAACCTTTCTGTCATGTTGAACCATTTTTCAGACACACAATCTTTCCCAGCCACTTCCAGTATCTGCTGCAGACTGAAAGTATTTCTCTTTTAAGACGTGTAGACAGTTGCTTTAACTAATGCCTGGCTTAGAATAGTGCTAGCCTTGCAAGGCATGAGCTCCTTGGTGAGGTGTGAAGTCACTCAGCAGCATGTTTTTGTACACTACTAAATGAGAAAGCAAGATGGCTTGCGAGCAGTCTACTTTGTAATAAATAAGTATGGTTTATTTGCACATCTTAATCCCCACACTTATATTCGGGCCTTATCATTTTGCAATGTTTGTGGCCTCCTCATTCTTTCCCCTGTAGCTGTGCATCATCAACAAACTTTATGCATGATACTTGGTCCATTCATTCAGTTGTTGTCTTCTCAGACAATCTGATTCATACTCTTTCACCTTTTGTGTGCAGCTGTTGCATCTATATTGTCCGTTAACCTACCTACTGGTGATTTTTCAGTTGGACTACAATATGCTATAAAAAATCAGTTTGATTTCCAGCTGAACAATGGATGGAAACTGACATTAGAAGCGCGAGAGGATGAGTTGCCAGTGTGTTTGCGCTTCCTGACTGGAGACAAATTACACAAGATGCCTAGTAAAAGTGCAGAGGGACATGCTAAATGATAAATTGATTAAACAGTAGCTCACAACAAACAAACATTACTAGCTAGGTGTCAGACATGGGTTATGATTTAGTTGTGTTATATGCATTTATTCACCTTCCATGTAATGCACTGTAATTCATTACTACATTGCTGGAAGATTAAGTCAGTCTTTTAACCGAAGCAAATTGGTTACGTTCTTACAACTGATGCATTTCTCCATCCAAGAAACATTTTCCAGAAAGATTGTTTATAAATAACTTATGACATATTATCAGGGAGAACAGGATGATTATTCTATCCTGGTAGGCTCAGAACAAATTAAGAATTGTCATCATGACATTTGTTGAATTGAACTACGCTGAGGCAGCAGCTCTCTTGCCCCTAGCATTCTGTCACAGATAAAGTTACCATCAGGCTCTCTGCCAAAACAGGAATGTATTTATTTTGCAAGAAACAAATGAGTCCAAGTCAGGACCAGGCAACGCATTAAGTGATTCTAGGTTTGCCTTCCTCTAGTGTTGCAGAACCTGGAACTATCAGCATCCCGGGGTTTAGCATTCACTAGAAATTGAACTGGATAAGTTATATACAAGCTGTGGCTGTAAGGGCCGATCAGAGGCTGGGAATTCTGGCAAGTAACTCACTTCCTGACTCCCCAAAGCTTGTCCATCATCTATCCACAAGGCACTCATCAGAAGTGTGAGGGAAATACTTTCCACCTGCCTAGATTAGTGTAACACTCAAGAAACTTGACATCAAGCAAGACAAAAACAATCCTCTTGATTGGGACTCCAGTCACAAATTTAAGCATTCAATCCTTCAACACTGATATGCAGTGACAGTATTAAATACCATCTAAAACTTGTACAGCAGCAATTCAGCAAAGCTCCTTCCGACCTTGTGATCTCTACCACCAAGGAGGGTGAGAGCAGTGGAAACATGAGAACACCATCATTTACAAGATCCCCTACAAACCACATTACCTTGACTTAGAACTCTATCAACCTCCCCTCACAGTTGCTGGGTCAAAATCCCAGAACTTCCTCCTCACCACAGTATGGGTTCAAGAAAGGAATTCATCATCACTTCCACAAAAGCCAGTAGTGATAGCCAACAAATGCTAGTCTAACCAAATTCTGTGAAGGAATAAATAGAAAAAAAATCCTCCATCAGTACAATACTGTTGATATTGCCTGGATTCTGACAATCCTCTCACCTCCAATGATACCACATCCTTTGATTCACAATCTGCTATGCTCCAGGTAAATACTTCTCTTCACCACCGTTACCCAATACTACTTCATTACATAGGCTCCTACACAGTGCAGAAGAAAGCTAGACTCATCCCATATACTTCCCAGTCTTCAACAACCAGTTCCAAGTGTTTCAAAGCCTCAGTAATTAGGCTGAATTCTGGATTCCTATCACAAACCTACAGTACCCTGCCATTACTCCTGCTGTGTACCTTACCTTTAAAACAATGTGCAATCAAAGGAAAGATAATAATAACATTCAAGGAAATTGTTCTATAGTTTACACAGAAAAATAACCAGAAAATAGTTGAATTCAATCATCAAAACAATCAGCAAAAATACCAGAACATTATACAACAAAATTGCAATTTGATGTATCCAATATTGAAAATTGTACTGGTGAAAATGTTTACAGATCAGACTGTCTAATACAGCTTAGACTAGCAATTGCCAGATAATATCCATGCTACATATGATCCAGATAAAGTTTACCTTCATCAAAAAGTGTCAAACCATTTTCTCTCGACTTTCAATAGCAACGTCATCTCATATTGGGTGATGTAGTGGGGTGGGACGGGGATGGTGGCGGTTTAGGAGTGACACACACACACACAACATGAATCAGCATATTGAATATGTCAGTCACATCAGCAATGTGGCCACAAGTTCAGAGCACAGGCTGGATACTCTGTAATAAGTGGCTAACCTCCTGACCTCTCAACATCTCAACACAAGGTTCATCAGGAATGCACTAGGATTGCAGGATTCACTTGGGTGAGTGTATCCATTCTGCAGAGCTCCTGCAGAGATGTCCTGGACCTAAGGTGACTGCCCTTCAACAACCACAATCTATGTGCCAGGAATGACTCCAACCAGTGGAGAATTTGCCCCCTTACACACATTGATTCCAGTTTTTCTAGGGCTCCTTGATCCCACATTTGGCTGAACGTGACCTTGATTTCAAGTGCCATCACTCTCACCTCACCTCCAGCATTCTCTTTTGTCCATCTTTGAACCAAAGCCATAATGAGGTCAGCAGCTGAGTGACCTGGTGGAACCCAAACTGGGCATCACTGAGCAGGTTATTATTGAGCAGGTGCTGACTGATAACACTGTTAATGACACTTTCCATCACTTTATTGATGATCGAGAGTCGACTGATGGAGTGGTAATTGGTCGGTTGGATTTGTCCTGCTTTTTACATACTCGGGCAATTTTCCACATTGCCAGGTAGATGCCAGCATTGCAAATATACTGGAACAGCTTGGCTAGGGGAGCAACAAGTTCTTAATCACAAGTCTTCAGTACTATTGCCGGAATGTTGTCAGCATCCATAGTCTTTGCAGTACCTAGTGTCTCCAAATGTTTGACATCACACAGCATGAATCAAACTGGCTGAAGACTGTCATCTGTGATGTTGGGGACCACCAGGGGAGGCCAGTATGGACCATCCACCCAGCACTTCTGACTGAAGATTGTTGCGAATGCTTCCACTTTATCTTTTGCTTTTATGTGTTGGTCTTTTTTCATTATTGAGGATGGCGATATTTGTAAACCCTCCTCCTCCAGGGAGTTGTTTAACTGTCTACCACCATTCATACCTGGATATGGTGGTACTCCAGAGCATAGATCTGCTCTGTTGGTTATGGGATCACTTAGTTCTGTCCGTCATTAGAGATAAAAGGTACTGCAGATGCTGGAGGATCCGAGATAACAAGTTGTGGGGCTGGATGAACACAGCAGGCCAAGCAGCATTATAGGAGCAGGAAAGCTTG
>JAHRHZ010000016.1:40281735-40297353 GCA_024137785.1 Ginglymostoma cirratum | reverse complement strand
TTGCTGCTTGGCCTGCTGTGTTCATCCAGCCCCACAACTTGTTATCTCTGTCCGTCATTTGCTGCTTTGCAGACAAATTGTCCTGTTTGGTAGCTTCACCAGGTTGACATCTCATTTTTAAGTATACCTGGTGCTGTTCCTGACATGCCTTCCTGCACTCTCCATTGAACTAGGGTTTTAGTTAATTGATTTTACCACTATCTCCCCCTGAGTATCCCCCGATAAAGATTTGTTTATCAATTACTGAATTCTGCATCAGTTTTTAACTTGTCCAAAACAAGGGATGCACATGTCTACCACTTGACATACGTTATAAGTAAGTACTTAATTTCTCTCATATCACAAGTAATTGATGATCAAATATTTTAGCCAAGTGCAGTAAAGTGATAAATGGTCTTCCAAGAAATTGTCTTTGATGTTACTTTTGGTCGGAATCTTCTGTTTTTTGAATAATGTTGTGTTGAAATTATTCTGAAAATATCTCTACCCAATGGAGTCTTAAATAGATTTGTTAAAAGTCTGATTAGCACTTATTAGGTTGTGCACACAAAACAAGTGGCCTGTTTTACAGCCTTTCTGAGCAGAGAAATAATTTCATCAGGAAGAAGCAATTACTCACAGCGTTTCCAGTGAGATGTGGTGGCAATAACCATTGGGTCACAATGTGATATAAAGTGTGTGAATTTATTGATAACTTTAGAGCTTGGATTTGAACTAGTCACATGTGGATTTTGGTCTGGGTCTATAAGGAGTTTTAATGATTAACTTGTCAACTTGTCAACTTGTCCTGGATTTCAGCACTGCAATTGCACCTTTAATGAAATTTTTTTTGAACGCAGAAAATTTGAATGGACATGGGAATGTCAAAGTGTCTTTGAAAACTTGAAAGCTGACAACTGTGTTGGTTTAAGCCACACTGACGTATGAGAAGACATTAAAACTCACTGTTAATGTGAGTGACATTGGTGTGGGGGTTGTCAAGATGATAAGATGGGCTCAAATAGCCAGTCAGTTATTTTTCAAAGAAACTGTCTGCATGTTGGCAAAATTATTCAATAACTGAGTCTTGGGTTAACTGTACATCATTTTGAAATATACAGTCAACAAATTGGAAAATCCTATTATTTATATGGATCACAATCCTTTGATTACCTCAGGGGGAAAACTACAGGGCAAAGGCTATTTTGGTGGAACTTAATTCTTCAATTATATAATTTTGAAAAAATTTTGTGCGCCTGGAATATGAAAAGTGATAACATGCATTATCAAGGGAACAGATGAAGGGCGCCAAATTCTGTGATACTGATGGACATAGGTAAAACGTGGTAGGGCATGTAGCTCATTGTACATTTAATGCCAATATGTTGCTACTGTTGATGTGGCATTGAAATAGTGTTATGATAAGTTTTGATAGGTAATGAAGCTGCCTCTTAAAAGATGTACTTTAATTCTTCTTCATGATGCAAGGTGTGTGATTATATATAATAATATTTAATTTAGCATTTGGATTTTGAACTAGTTGTTATAGGCTTTGGTCAGTGACCATGACAGCCTTTAATGATTAACTTGTCAGTATTTCTTTATCCATGAATTTTTTCAGAACCAGTATGAGAGAAGAATTCCCTGGGGTGATATTGGGAGTTTGTTTGATGCGGGAGAGATTTGAGTGGACAGTGTAAATACTAAGGAGCACTCACCAGCATTGTTTAAGAAACAAGAATTTTTTTTTTGCTTTTGAGATGCATTGGAAAGCCTTTGTTTTCAGTTCAGAGAGCCTAGTGGAAGTTAAATGTGTGAAATATTTTCTCCTGAAGAAAGGAGATAATTTATGTCTGTTAGAAATAAGTTATCTTGGTATATGGCATTCAGTTTGAAAGTTCCAGATGAGAAATCTTTAGTTAGAACAACGAAAGGGTTTTTCAAAGCTGAGAAAATGTAACCTCACTTGTATGAGTTGTCCAGGAAGAAGCAACCAAATTCTCAAGAATAAGAGTTGAAAGAAACAACAGTTAAAATTAAAGACATGATAGCGAAGCAAACTCTCTCTGGTGCTTGAGTGCTATAAAGTATTGATGTTGGGATAGATGGAATTGTACTTTTTACTTTCAGTTTCAAAATGTTTCTTTTTCCACATAACAATTTGAAACAAAGTTAGTCTATTTTATCATCTTTACTTTTGTGAATCAACTCTGGTTCAATTGGTAAAACCAGATCTGCAGTACTCTGCGCTTGTACTTTAGTAAAAGACCCCTTTTTTCCAAAATGCAGGAGACATCATCTATCAAACCAGATTCCAGTCTGTGATCTGACTGGCTCAGTAGTATCATTAGCTGTGATTATAACATCAAAACCATGACTGTCACTTCTCATTGGGATATTATGTTGGAAATCAAGCCCTGCTATTGCAAGGTCATCACAAAAGTTTAAGATTTTAAAAAACACTCAAACTTCCTAATTTACCTGATTTCCAGACCTACGTTGATGGAACTAAATGACCAGGTATCTGTACTGAACAAGAATTACTATTTATAATAAGTAATTAAATTATCTACAGATTAACTGTTATAAACCATCACCATATAACGCTATTAATTTTAAACTCCAATCCCCTCACAAGCTCCTTCTTTTGCACACACAGACAGATGTAGACAGAAATAAAATGCAAAAGGAATTCAGTAATCTTTGTTCATAAGATCTAATGAGTAGGTTCTTGCTGATCAGAATGTTACCTATTGGCTTTCGTTTTCTGAATTTTTCCATTGGTTTGCAAGAGGCAGAGTGTTGCTGGTTCACTTGTAAAAGGTCTCTGGTTCTTCAAGTAAATATCACAACTTACAGCAACGACTGACGAAAAGACGAATTGTTTTTCTTCACATTTAAACTGGCTACTACAGAGCACAGTGAGAGAACACATAGTTGGATGAAAATTGGATGGTTTTTCTCTGCATCTTGTTCACAGCCCCCAGCTAGTCAGTTACATGACAATTAATCATATAGTTGTTGACAGGCAAACACCTTAGTCTTTGATAACTTGATCACTGGTCCATAGACCAATCTTGTTGCCAACCAAAGCTCTATCTGAATACTCTCAGCTCTATTCATCTGCAAACACTTCAATTACTGTTAGTTCAAGACAAGTTTGTCATGACAGTCAGGTTACTTGCTTTTTCAAAACCTACAGCAATCCTTGAAAAACATTTAGTTTTAAAACTGTTCTTTTTCATTTCAGTCCACAATTTTAAAAAGCACAAAAATAAAAAGATATGCACTTTACATGAGTAATGTGCAGGTTTTTTAATGTGAGGTGTTTGCAACGATGTTATCACTGAACTACATCCAGAAGTCCCAAATAATTTGCTGGGGATTTGGGTTCAAATCTCATCTGCAGTTGGTGGAATTTGAATTTGATAAATGTCTGAAATATAAAGCGTAATGATAACTATGAGACCATTGTCATAAAAACACTAGTTTTAAAAAATCTAGTTCACTAAGTTCCTTGGTCATCATAAAGTGTTGGATGATGTCATAAACTGTGCAACCAAAGCAGCGCCTGCTTAGCAATAACCTACTCATTGATGACCAGATTTGGCTTCACTAGGGCCACTCAGCTCCTGAACTACTTACAATCTCGGTATAAACATAAACAAGTGAGTTGTATTCCAGAGATAAGGTGAGAGTGACTGCCCTTTTTACATCAAGACTGCCTTTGGGTGAGTGTTGCATCAAGGAGTTCTAGTAAAATTAGAGTCAGTGGAATTCAGGAAAACATTCTTCATTGTTTGGAGTCATATCTGGCACAATGGAAGATGGTTGTTGTTTTTGGATGTTAGCCATTTCAACTCCAGGACATCTCTGTAGGAGTTCCTCAGAGTATTGTCCTAGCTCAAACCATTTTCAGTTCTTTCATCAATGATCTTCCCCACATCATAAGGACAGAAGTGGGGATGTTCCCCACTGATTGTGATGAACAACGCCTAATTCACGACTCTTCAGGTAGTTAAAAAAACCCTCCCTATTATCATTGTGGGTCTATTTACACAAAATGCATTGCTTTGGTTCAAGAAGACAGCTCATCACCTCCTTCTCAAGAACAAGAAGGGATGGGCAATATTGCTGACCAGACCACTAACACCCACTTCCCTGAATGAATAAATAGAAAAAGTTCCCACAGAATCTAACATCAGGGCTGCATTCAATTTTTTTTTTTTTTTTGCCTATGCTTTCCAGCTGTTGGCCAACCGAATTGAGAGGCTTACTAGCTGGTAAGCAGTGAGAGCTCCAGCACAAGGCCACAAGCAGAATGAAAGGAAAGAGTGATCATGGAATGGGAGGGGTCTTCAAATTGGATGGAGTTCATTAGATTGGGGTGAAGCCTTCAGATTGGATGGAAATCAGCTGAAGAGGTCTTCAGTTCATAGGGGATGTCATACCATGGGAGTTAGTTGACTCAGGTCAGAGAACGTTTTGATCACCAGGAGGAAAACAGGTTATTTGGTGAAGCACTTCTATTGCTCCTGTTCTGCAAAGAGTGATTAAAAATCCACTCAAGTGCTGAACTGAACAACTGGTCTCCCTCCAGTTGCCTGGTTTCCAATTTGAAAATTTACCAGCTCATTCTTATTACTATGTCTAAATTGCTGAGAATCCTCTCAAAGGTAGGTTAGTTAATTACCTCCCAACCCATTTCCTTTTAAATGAGAGCTGATCTTGTCGAATCATAAGATTCCAGGGTAGATGCAAAGACAATGTTCCTGTGATTGAGGAAGCCCAGCACTAAGGGATAAAATTTCAACGTAGGGGTCTCCCATTAAAGATGGAACAGAGGACTTATTTCTTTGCTTGTTAGATCATTAGTGTTTGGAACTCTCTTCCTTAGAAGGCAGTAGATGCTGGGCCACTGAATACGAGTTAGATAGATAGGTTTTGATTGGCAAGGGAATTGAATGACAAAATAAGCTCAAGGGTTGGAATAGCCTCCACATGTTCTTTTTATGATTGGATCTCAGGTGAGGGTCCCCAATTAGTCTTGATCCTGGGTGAGGAGGGAGGAACTGGATTGCCTTTATTTAACCCTTCCCTCTGTTGGTCACAACAAGGTCAAATCAAAACAAAGGATACCTTCCTCGATGGACATCTTTCCCAATTTAAAAAAAAATAATTACATTGAAAAGGAGATAATTTAACAAGGCATTCTTCAATTAAAGAAAGAGTGAGTTACTAAAACAATAGAATTGCAAATTTAAACCTAACGCAAACAAATTTGAGATGAGAAATGAGCTAAGAGAGAATAACCACTAAAAATGTATGAATTAGTCTTTGGTTTATCCATGCAGCTGGTGAAATGCTGTAGTCATTAACTTGGATGTTTCAGGTGGTATTATCTCTGGCAGTTAAGCAGTTGATTTGGAAATTCTGGGTTCAGTATCTTGGCCAAAACAATGTGTTTGGTTCCTGTTCAATTGTGGCTTTTGACAGGTGATTTCCTTTTAGCAATCGGAGACAGAGTGCTTCACTTTTTTTTTGTTTGTTCGTTTTATTTTTTAAACTGCTAGTATAGGGGGAATCTGGTCAATGCTCTTTAGACATCACATTTCACAGCACACTCTGGCCTAGTAGTACTGGGATACCAGTCTAGCATACTTTCAGAACACCAGATTCGCAGGGACACACACACACACACACACATACAGACTCAGGTTGCAGTAAGTTTTTAAATTCTTTCCTTTCTGTATTCCTGGCAAGGGGAAACACCAGACGTGCCTTTCACCCAGATGTGTTTCTTTTATCGAGGCATGTTAGTCACAGGAGATGGTACAGGTTTTGCATTGCATCTCTTCCTTTTCAAGTGGGCTTTCTGAAATTCCTTGACATCCTTCCACATGTGACATTCCTCTTGAAGCTGGGTGTAATTCACGCAGGAATTTTCAACGTCACTGAATTACGCTTAAAGCCATCTCTCTGCCTTGTATGTCCATTCTGTTTTCAACAAAACAACCTTTCTTATTATAAGTTAATTATGTCTGTAGGTAATCCAGGGACTATGGTCTCCCCAGTCCTGCCAAGAACTAATCCACAGGATTGTCCATCTACATACCCAACTTCAGCCTGAACAAAACCCATATCTTCAATCAAGATGCTCATGATGTCATTGTCTAAATAACATTAAAAATTTCAGAAGTTGATCTAAGAAAAGGATCATGAACTCGATCAATTTAATAGAGCATACATGGGAATAAATAGATTCAGTAACTTTCAGATGAAAATTGTTATCCTGGGCAATTACCTGTGAAGTGCTACATGGATAATGTCAGGTCTGAAGGACCATAATACCTCCAAGGTAGGGAAGATTCAACATCTCATAGTCAAAAAACATTGCAGCATATATTGTAAAATTCTATATCGTTAGTCACACTGTCATCTACTTTACTGTGTTTTCAGCTTTCTAGATGATGAGTTTCATTATAGGAAGGCTCAAAGTCATTTAATGCTTGAATGCAGGATTTTAAATATATACATTTGGCGAACCCATGTCGTGATTTAAATTTGCTTCATTCTGCGACTTGTGTTTAAAAATCCAAGAAGGCTGACAACTCATAATTTTCTTAAAGACAGCATCAAATAAAGATTACACTGGATTTGCCTTCAAAGCTTTAAAAACTACAAGGGTTCTTCCCCTATTCTTTCATCTCTGCTTAGAACAACAAATGACAGAAAATCAAATGGGTTCTTTTAAGGGTCCATGTTCTAAACTGTACCATTTTCTATTGTCTGCTGTTAACAAAAGCAATGCCATGCATCTGCGCACCGTAATGGAAATATTCTCTTACTTATTATCCTTTACAATGTAATTTGACAGAAAAATTTGGTTTTGGGACCAGCAGAGTTGCTTTTGCAGAGAATTGGCACAGTCATGATAGTGAATAATGGCTGAGGCATCATCCCAACAGCATTGAAAGGGTCTAATATTCACTCCAATTCCCAGCTGCCTGAAACTTGATGGGAATGGCAGACTCATCAGTATCCTGTCGGAAAGTCAGTTAGTGAATGAAGATAAGTTGGGATAAATGGGTCATTTTCAGGTTGGCAACAAACAAGAGCAAGCTTATCTAGTAAGTAGCTGATTTTAAACACTGTTCAGAAATGCCACAAAAATTCTTAGGGCAAATCAATTACAATAAAAGTTGTTTCCAATAGTTGTGATGCAATAGTTTTGAAAAATAAAATAGTTTAAGGAACACACAATATACCAACAATCAATATGTCGGAAGCAGTTTTATTTTTTCAAATCTTTCTTCCCATATTCAGTCTTGGTTTTATCATCGTTGTAACAACAAAGATGTAATAAAAACAGCTAACACAGAAACAAGAAATGAAATGGGAACAGCAGATGAACCCAAATGAGCAGTTAATGAAAACATGTACGCACCATTAAGAGACCAGTGCAATTTTAAGATTTACATATGAAATGTATATGCAGAGACCGACAAGATTAACAAACTCCAATTGCACAAGAACAGCAGTGCACTGTGTGTGTATATAGGGTAATGTGGATAACCCAAAATATCCATGATAATGCACACTTTCTTATATGTTTAAATTCAACCTGTCTCTATCACATTCTGTTATTCTTCAAGAGTATTGACACAGAGGGGATACGTATCACTCAGTGCTTGCCATAAATCTCTTTGTCATTTGTTTATAGTATTTGCAATTTCTGCAGGGTGAAGATGAATAACTGGGAGAAATTTCTGTAAGGAAAGAATGCATGTGGACCAAATAAATAGAGTTCAACGTTGGCAAGAACATTATAACTGAAAAGTGCTTTACCACGGGCTTGCCTTTAATAAAACTTGTGGGATTTCCTCAATTTCTTTGAGATTTCTGGCAATTTTCCCTGCTGCCTCAGCCTTTCCATTCAACTGACAACAGTGTGGAAATAATGTGTGGTGGTGAATCAAAGTGACTGAATTCTTCACTCATGAGCTGAGGGATACTCTCATTGTTTCTACATTCATTGCTTGTTCCATTGTTGCCACAGCTCACAATTGTTTCTGGGATCTGGGCAAACTGTAACCACATTGTCAATGTATTTGATTCTAACTTCTTTATTCCAATATTTTCTTGTTTAATTTCAGATTCATCTGGTAAGTTCTGTCTGGCAGTCACACTAGATTTTGGTCATGGTCAGTAATGGATTTTTTTTCATTGAATCTTCATAAACTAGTAAATCATCCACTATAGCTTCCACTTGGGAAGATCACTAGCTCATGTTGTCTGTGTTGATATTCCTCCAGAGTCATGGATGTACCGAACTGCATGCACCATTGATCTCTCCCCTGTTTAAAAAAACTACAGTTACCTCCCAGTTTCACTTGCCAGTAATCATTTTTTGCATCTAGGGTAGTGAAGAGTGTTGCTTGTGCAAGTTCTGCCAAAATTTCTTCAGTGATTGGCATGGGGCACTGAGATCTCTACAGTGCTTTATTTAAATCCTTTGGGTTGATTCATGCTCTCGGCTTTCCAAGCTGTTTCACTGCTACTGTGCTGCCAATCCGCTTCGTGCAGTTGTCCCTTTGCTTACTTCTTTCCTTTTTATCGAGCAGGGTCTCAATACAGCCATCTATCCATGGTACATCCTGTATGAATATGGAGTTAGGCATCTCGCTGGCACACTTACATTTAGGGCTAAAGACAGAGCCAAATAAACAGTTGTAGTATTAGAATGATCAGAGTTTCGTAAATGTGATACCTTATATGCAGCATAGATAACAAGGTGTGGAGCTGGATGAACACAGCAGGCCAAGCAGCATCATAGGAGCAGGGTCTAGGCCCGAAACATCAAGCTTTCCTGCTCCTATGATGCTGCTTGGCCTGCTGTGTTCATCCAGCTCCACACCTTGTTATCTCGGATTCTCCAGCATCTGCAGTTCCTATTATCTCTCATACCTTGTATGCAGCACATTGTCACCCAAGCCACCAAAGTGCACTAAAAAAGTTATTTTCTTTCCTTCCCTCTCACTACACCTAGTGTTGTCCCAGGTTCCAAGCTGAGGTGGAGGACACCTGCTCTACGCACATGCACACGCACTCACTCACACACTCACACTCACTCTCTCTCTTTCTCCCTTCTCCACTCTCACGCTCTCACTCTGTCTCACAGACTCAAGTGAATCTACGGGGTGAATTTGTATTTGCAAATACATTTTATTTTGTTCCAAAAGCACACAATTTAGAGACAGTCAGTCAATGGTATTTTATAAGTTCCTACTTTAGAAATACAACCAGTCTGACTCCAAACTAAAACAGAAGCAGATTCTAAACAAGGTCTCATACCTAAAAGGTCACCTCTTCTTTACACTGATAAAACCTTCAGTTCTCTCAGGACCGTGATTTGAAAGGAATTCGGGGATTTGCATATACATATTAATCAATTAAAACCTTCTAACCGATTAAAGATTTAACAGCATCTTAGGTTTGTTTAGTACATCCTCATCAATGGTGTGAACTTTTGATCTTTTACTTATAAATTCTGTGTCTGATACTACCTCTCTCACTAACACCTGAAGGAGGACTGAGGCTCTGAAAACTTATGATTTCAAATAAACCTGTTGGACTATAAATTGGTGTTGTGTGATTTCTGACCTTGTCCACCCCAGTCCAAAACAGGCACCTCTATATTGTGTAGAAACCGTTGGCTTTGGAAGTTGGCTGCATACTTAGTGTAAGAAAGATAATAGGTACTGCAGATGCTGGAGAATCTGAGATAACAAGGTGTAGAGCTGGATGAACACAGCAGGCCAAGCAGCATCATAGGAACAGGAAAGCTGCTTCCCTGCAGCTTCTGTGCTGTAAGGGTCAATGAGTCCCATCTGCTGCTCCTGTTCCTCCCTGTACATGTGGACAAAATCGCTCATTGCCTGTGCTTCCTCTGAGGCCTCTTGTCACCACGGCTTGAGGAGGTGGCTTCTTAGGGGAGCCAGACATTTCTTTACTGAGGTCACAGAGGTCCTCAGGACCTGATTTCACAAGAAAGGGAAGGCATTGTAGCCAATGATTAGAAAAGGCATGCAATAGAGGGCATTGACAATGGGGTTAATGTGGGAGTATTGTAGGAGAATGAAGAGTGGTACTTTCATGGTTGGCAGGATATGGATAGCTCAGCATCATCACAGGAGCAGTCCTACATTTCACCTGCAGGGAGCAGGATTGTTGCCTTTAAGGGGAGTGAGGAGTCTGAAATCCACATATCTGATCTACAGAGGACTGTCTTCTCTTGGAATGTAAAGAAAGAGAGGGATTAAGTCAGATGAGAATGGGTGGCACAGCTGTTAGTGCTCATGCAGTTGGATAAGGTGTTCCCGGGTAGTGAGGAGGCAGGGTTAGTAGTATGGGAGGTTGGGGAGACCAGCTGAGGAAAGATGTTGCAGCTAGAAGTAGGAGTGGCAGCAAATGAGTCTTTGTGGGAGATAAGTGCAGTTGCAGAAATAGAATGACTGTGAGCATAAGGAAGCAGAGAGAAGGCTGTATGACTTATCCAGACACACTGGAGAAGGTCAATGACATTATTGCAGCACCTCTGGCTGTTCATCCACAACTTCAGTAGCGATCCCCGATCCAGCAGCCAGAGTCTGGTGTAATTGCCTCCCATTCAGGTCCTCTGGGGGGGAAACAAAGGGCATCCTCTCCATCAGGACATCCAGGTCATAGAAATCGTAGAATCCCTACAGTGAGGAAAGAGGCCATTCGGCCTATCAATTATGCACTGACCCTCCAAACAGCATCCCAACTAGACCTAGCCTCGCACACACCCCCACCCCATCCCTGTAACCTTGCAATTATGGCTAACCCACCTGGCCTGCACATGCCAGGACACTGTGGGCAATTTAGCATGGCCAGTCCATCTAACCTGCACATCTTTGGACTGTGGAGGAAACTGGAGCACCTGACAGAATTCCACATGGATATGGCGAGAATATACAAATTCCACACAGACAGTCAACCACGGCTAGAACTGAACCTGGGTGCCTGGCACTGTGAGGCGGCAGTGCTAACCACTGAGCCACTGCACTGCCCCTTTTCCTTTTACCCATCTGATCATATTCCAAACTCCAGCAGAGTCCGACTGACTGACCAACCCGACCTGAATTAGACTGACTGACGGACGCCCCCCGTCAAAGATGTGCAGCACCATCTATTCCTTCTCTGATATCTTCACGCGTCTGTCTATCACTGAGTAGGACAGCGTCAGAATGCCAGTGCTTCTCCAGGTGTGCGGCCGCCTTTAGAATATGGTGACAGTGACAGGGGTCCTTGTCCTTTTTTTTGGATATCTGCTGACTGGTGAGTTGTTTCAGAAACAGCACATGGTAAGATGGGGTGAAGAGCAGACAAGAGAAATGCCATGGGGGTGGGGTAGGTAGTTAATGAGGCAGGTTTGATAAGGTCTGGTGAGAAATCCTGCTTGCCCTCACAGTGGTAAACTGTCCGTAAACTTGACACAACTGTTACTGAGCCAAAAGAACATAAGATTCAGCCCTTTATGTCGACCTGATGTTCTGTTTCTGCGGTTTTCATTCCAAATGTCACAAACCATATATCATCTATTAACTTGACTGAACCAACCGGTTGCAAGGTGTAGAATGATTCACTAGAATCTTCAGTTGATTTCCCTCCAGTGATCATTTGTACGTGCCATTTTTGTGCTTCTTTCTGGCCATTTATTTGTGTGCAAAATGATTTAGCTGCTCCAGTGAGAACACAATATTTTTCTCCTTTGCAAAGATGACTTCAGCAGAATTTGCATCCTGCTTTTTGAGATTGTCCTGCCCTTTGGGGTGGGACTGCACTGAGATGTACTGGGAGGGAAAGGTACAGGTATATCTTTTGGTGGCTCAGGTGACATCTGCCTCTAGCAAAGTTATGACTTCACTCTAACCTGCTTGTGTGAGTCTCTGTACAGCATTGTTGAATGTGCTGAAGCCACTGATCCTGATCTGTAGATGATGATCTGTGAAGTGAGCAGTTACTGCCCCATGAGCAGGCAATGGGTGACTCGCAACCTGGGCAACTTGGCTTCATCTCTCTAGGTGCCCAGTCATAGGCATTCATAGCATTCAGCCATTAGCCAACACGAAATGACCAAGAGAGTTTGAGTCAAGAAATTGAACTGCGCACGGTCGCCTAAAGCCAAAGAATCACAAGGCATGCTGAGCTCACAAATGTGTATCATTTTCATGATGTGGGGAATGTACGGGTATGCCTTTACTGGTGTAGCCCTTTGGCCTTTGAAGGGCTCCACTTAGCTGTAGCTTGCAGACAAATAACAACACTTACATTGCCCACTCTGATTGCTGCCATTTTCATTTCCATTGTGCACTTATGCTTGACAGGATGATGGAAGGCAACGGTGGCTGCACCTCGGACCATGACTTTCAGGTTCCTGCGTAGCTAAACCCCCAAGTATCAACATCCCCTTCCTATCCCATGGGTGTATCCCACTTGGGGTGGGCTAAATTAGTGCAGAGTTGGGCTTCCAACTCCTCGGTGGAAGGATGTCATACCATTTCTCTGGCACTCTGTGTTTTAATTGCAGATTTCCAGCATCCGCAGTTTTTTTATTTTATTTTATGACAAAGCATTACACAAGCTACAATATTCACTACCAAATGCATGGAAAGCATTTTTGCAGGGGATTGACCACAGCCGTTCTGGACTAGATTGAAAGGTCATTTCATAAAGTCAGAGAGTCACACAGCACGGAAACAGACCCTTCAGTCCAACCTGCCTGCACTTGGCCCATATCCCCCCAAACATTTCTTATTCATGTAATTACCTAAATGTGTTAAACATTCTAACTGTACCCATATCCATAACTTTCTCTGGAAGTTCATTCCATACATAAACCACTCTTCGTGTAGGGAAAAATATACTGCCCTCGTCTTTTTTAAATCTTTCTCCTCTCACCTTAAAAATAGGCCCCCTAGTCTTGAAATTCCTCACTCTAGGGAAGACACCTGTTATTCACTTTATCCAAACCTCTCATGATTTTATAAATTTCCATAAGGTCAACCCTCAATTTCCTATGCTCCAGTGAAAAACGCCCCAGTCTTTCCTTATAACTCAACTCCCCCATTCCCAGGAACATCCTGGTAAATGTCTTCTGAGCTCTCTCCAGCTTAATAATATCTTTCTTATAACAGAGTGACCAGAACTGAACACATTACTCCAGAAGAGACCTCATCAACGGCCTGTACAACCTCAACATAACGTCCCAAATCCTATACTCAAATGTCTAAGCAATGTAGGCAACCATGCTAAACACCCTCTTTACCAAACTATTTATATGTGACACTAAAATCAAAGAATTATGTACCTGAACCCTTGGTCTGTCTGGTCTACAACACTACTCAAGGCCCTTCTTTTAATTTGTAAGTCCCGCCTTTGTTTGTTTTACCAGAATGCAAGACCTCGCATATATCCAAATTAAACTCCATCTGCCATTCTTCAACCCATTGACCCAGTTGATCAATGTCCCCTTGTAGATGACCACCTTCACAGTCCACTAGACCACCAATTTGGTTTCATCTGCAAACTTACTAACCATGCCTTCTATTTTCTTATCTAAATTATTTTTATACTGACAAATAAAAGTGTACCCAGCACCAATCCCTCTGGAACATTGCTGGTTACAGGCCTCCAATCTGAAAAATAACCCTCCTCCATTACTCTCTATCTTTGCCGTTTAGCCAAGTTTGCATCCAATAGGCAAGATCACCCTGAATCCCACGTGATCTAACTTTACTAATTAGTCTACCATGCGGAACCTTGACAAAGGCTTTTCTAAAGTCCAAGTAAACAATGTCTACCCCTCTACCCTCATCAATCTTCGTGGTTACTTCCTTAAAAAACTCAATCCAGTTTGTGAGACACAATTTCCCTCACACAAAACCATGCTAATTATCCATAATTTTTCCTTCCCTCTCCAATTCTATCTTTCCAAATCACTTCCAACAACTTACCCACCACTGAAGTCAGACTCACTGGTCTATCGTTCCCAGCATTTTCTTAGTATTTGTTTCAAAATATGCTGAAGGTTGGAGGATTTATTTTTTAAATTTTGTACGACTAAGAACAAGGATTTTATTGCGGAAGAAATTGAAATTCCTTTTCAGACACTGCACCCACTGACTGACCTATGGTGTCACACGGCTACATGTAGAGTCTATAAATTTATAGCTTTGTGCTTATCCTTTTGAAAATAGTGAGCAGATGGTGTGAAGCTTCTTGAAGATTGAAAACAAAATGCCCTGTCTTCCAATGAAAAATGTTGTTTGCTATTTTAAATTGCTAATGTCTGCTATACTGAGAGAATCAAATTCCATCTTCTTCAAGATTGCAGATTAGCCACTGTGTTTGGCAACACGTAAATAGAATTGAATTTTCTGACAACTTGTATTTTAGCTTTGAATGTGAGTGGTTCTTGTAATCATAAAATCAATGTTTGAAATGTATGACCAAATGCTGTTGATTCATATCTGTTTCTAATCTCTTCGGGTTTTGTCAGACTGACCAGCTTTATTGTCAAATGTATTTGTGAGCAATGCTCTTGTCAAAAATAGTTGGACTTTAGTTGATTTCAAGGAGTTTGGATAGACAAAAGCAGTAACTTCAGAGATAAAAGGTACTGCAGATGCTGGAGAATCCAAGATAACAAGCATGGGGCTGGAGGAACACAGCAGGTCAAGCAGCATCATAGGAGCAGGAAAACTTGACGTTTCTGCAAAGCGGTCCCCAAGCCTCCGCTTGGTTTCCCCGATGTAGAGGAAGCACATCTCAAATGTCCTCATTCTTCAAGGACCGCAACTTCCCCCCCCACAGTGGTCGAGAACGCCCTCGACCGTGTCTCCCGCATTTCCCGGAACACATCCCTCACGCCCCGTCCCCGCAACAATAACCAAAAAAAATCCCCCTCGTCCTCACATACCACCCTACCAACCTCCGGATCCAACTCATCATCCTCCGACACTTCCGCCATCTGCAATCAGACCCCACCACCAAAGACATTTTTCCCTCCCCACCCTTATCTGCCTTCCGGAGGGACCACTCCCTCCGCGACTCCCTTGTCCGCTCCACACTCCCCTCCAGCCCCACCACACCCGGCACTTTTCCTTGTAACTGCAGGAAGTGCTACACCTGCCCCCACACCTCCTCCCTCACCCCAATCCCAGGCCCCAAGAAGACTTTCCACATCAGGCAGAGGTTCACCTGCACATCTGCCAATGTGGTATACTGCATCCGCTGTACCCGTTGTGGCTTCCTCTACATCGGGGAAACCAAGCGGAGGCTTGGGGACCTCTTTGCAGAACACCTGCGCTCAGTTCGCAACAAACAACTGCACCTCCCAGTCGCGAACCATTTCAACTCCCCCTCCCATTCCTCAGATGACATGTCCATCCTTGGCCTCCTGCAATGCCACAGTGATGCCACCCGAAGGCTGCAGGAACAGCAAATCATATTCAGCCTGGGAACCCTGCAGCCCAATGGCATCAATGTGGATTTCACAAGCTTCAAAATCTCCCCTCCCCCAACCGCATCCCAAAACCAGCCCAGCTCATCTCC
>JAHRHZ010000016.1:40260223-40281335 GCA_024137785.1 Ginglymostoma cirratum | reverse complement strand
TTTAGGCCCGAAACGTCAAGTTTTCCTGCTCCTGTGATGCTGCTTGACCTGCTGTGTTCATCCAGCCCCATGCTTGTTATCTTAAAAGCAGTAACTTTGCTAGTTCCACAATTGAGTGGAATTAATGACACAATTCAATTACAAATAACAGAAAAACATATCATTAAGGAGGAGAAAGTACCAGGATAATTTTCTGTCAGAAAATGCTGTTGTTTGCTGTATAAAATGCTTTGATGCTCAGGAAAAGTTATGCGGAAGGGTAAATTAAACTGTTAAGAATTATTTTTCCATATAGCATTTCTGTTTTTTTTAATTCACTGATGTGATGTGGGTGTCACTGTCAAGCCCAGATTTATTGTCCATCCCTAGTTGCCCTTGAGAAAATGGTGGTGAGCTGTCTTCTTAAACATCTGCTGTCTATGTGCTGTAAGTAGACCCACAATGCTGTTAAGGAGGTAACTCCAGGATATTGACCCAGTGACAGTGGAGGAATGGCAATATTTCCATGCTAGGTTGCTGAGTGGCTTGGAGGGGAATTTGTAGATGGTGTTGTTAACGTGCCTTTATCCTTATAGATGGTAGTGCTTATGGATTTGGCAAATGCTATCTAAGGAATTATCAAATTAGATTTTTTTTGTCTTTGCAGTGAAATACGTTCTTTGTAAGTTGTTCGGTAAAAACTGCAAAGTCCAATTTAACTTATGCCAGACCAAAGAGATCAAATAATGCAGCAGGGAACCACGGTTAATACAGAATATAGACCATTGTCAATTTACAATCGTATGGAATAGCACACATGTGCAGCTTTCAGGTGACAGGATTAACATCTACTTACAGGAACTGCCACAAATGAAAGAACCTACTACATGTTCTGCCATAGTGCATTCCTCCCTGCCCATAATATTCCACACAAGCTAACTTGTAGTCTGCCTGCATGGGAAGACCAATTCAGTGCCAGTTAATGCCAAGAGTAACAATGCTATGGCTTTAAGAGGTATAATATGTCCTTTTTTTTAACAAAGAAAGGCTGAGACAGAGGTACCGAGCATTCTGCTCAAAGCCAAAGAAGTAAACAGCCTGTTTTTTTTCAAGTTGGAACAACAGAAGCAGCCTGAATGGGTGGGGTCAAGCTCCCACAGAATCAAGGTTTTTAGTTTTGGTTTTCTGCAGTTGCTGGGATATTAAAGTTGGATGTGGAAGCCCTTATTACTCTCTCCATTACAGCTATAGGCTGGTGTTCTCTTCGTACAGCTAGAATTGCATGTGAGACAATCTGTTTGACTGAATTTGCCTTTGTCTTTTTATGTTTATGGGACATTACTACATTGGAACAGTTAATTAGTAGTAGTTAATATATATGTTATTTAGCCAGTTCTTTTTTTTTTGTCTGTATTTTAACTGTAGTCTACTATAAAGTGTGTTTTGTTTAAAGTTGAGTAGTTTGGTGAATTGAATTGCATCTGGAACACAGTGCCTTCAATTTGGCCTAGACAATAACTTCTTCTTATTTTAAAGACATCTTCTTAATATATTCTGAGGGGATTTGGTCTGGTCAATAATACAAGGCATGGGTTAATTTGTAGTGAGATGAGAGGTTTGGGATTCTAAGACTTGAACTAAAGTGGTTAGGTAAGCCATAGATGTTATTAAAAGATCAACATAGTTTTGTATAACTTATAATATTGCTTAAGTATAGATTGTTCCTATTTGCAAAGATAAATCCAGCTATTTGACAAAACAGTTTCAAGAATTGAACAATTTCTTTCTTTGAAACCGGCAAGAGCTTTGGCATGAATGTCCAATTTGGGGTCAGTAATCCAACATCACGCCTTTTTCTCTATCCCAACCTCACCACTGCAGTTTCATTCAGGCAATAGAATTTTCATAGAAAAGGGCCCTCGTTTACCTGGGCACTGAATTAGAGGCAGATGATGAAAGGCAGAAGTGGGAAGCACTTCTGGACAGTGACGTTTCAAGGTAAATATAACCATCACAGATTGCTCCAGTGCAAATGGAGGCCATTCAACCAACTGTATCTGCACTGGCTATTTAACTGATCAAATCACTTAGTGCCCCTGGCCTCCCCCTGTAACCGTGTTAATTCTTCCTGTTCATAAACAGTCTAGTTCTCGTTTGGATGTTTCATTTGAACCTGCCTCCATCATACTCGCAGACAGGGTGGTCCAGACCATAACCATTTGCTGATTGAGGAAGATTTTCTTCATATTGTTTTTTCCCACATTCACCAATTAATTTTAAATCCATATTCTCTTTCAATCCCCTCCCCAAGTGGGAACGTTTTTTCTCTTCACTCTGTCCAGATTTGTCATGATTTTGAATACCTCTATCAAATCTCTGCTCGCCCTTCTTTTCTCCAAAGAAAACAATCCCTAATATCTTGAAGCAATCTTCACAGCTGAAGTTTCTCATTGCTGGAACTGTTCTTCTCAACTCTTTCCTGCATCTTCTCCAATGTCTTCACAAGCTTCCTAAAGTTAGCACACAGAATTGAACCTAACAATATAGTTCAGGCTGAACTAGTATCTGTAGTGATGGTAACAAGGTCAGCCAGCTGGACCTCATAGAATATGAATTCCCTGATTGAATCAGAGTAACAGCCCCAATCAGGGAATCCTGGCTGACATATACAAAGGGGAGTGTCAGAGATACTGACACTCTGGTACCTGACTCCTGAATGAGGCAATACAAAAGTCAAGGACTGTTCATTGTAAATAGAGGGAGACTTGGAAATGGGTGTCAGCCTCGGTGGGAGTCATTTCAGTGTCTTATATAGTCAACAGAATCTCCTTGCTCTTGTACTCTATGTCCCAATTAATACAACTCAGAATGCAACATAGCTTAATTGCTACATTTTCACACAGGGCTTGCCATTTCCTGGAGCAATGGTACAGACAAGACAACACATTACTAACACACAACTGCTCAACACTCAGTTCGCAAGCTCTCAAGTTGTTCTATTTGAGTGTTGTCAACTTCGTGTCAGCAAATGAGTTCATCAGCTTAGCCTCTTCTGAGTTTGAACTCAGCTTTTTTTTATATACAAGCTTTTATAACAGCAACCACAATGAATAATGCCCATTCACTATGTTGCAATCAGATGTGCAATTAGGTGTCTCACACAGTTTCTTCCTGTTATCACTTCTAAAAAATTGATTGTGTCCCTTACCAGACTGTTAATAAGCTCTTCAACAATTGCAACTGCCAGTTGATTTGATGTATGCAAACAGTCCTCTCTGCCAGCCAACCTCCCTTTAAAAATTCCTGTGCACACACACTCATTGGAAGACTGACATGCCATTCAAGTGCACTATTTTTCAAGCACCCATTTTACTAATCTCTCTCACTGGTGATTTGAAAATCCTGCCCAGATGACCTGACCATCCCAGGTGATCGCTGCTGATAAACTTAACATCATCAGTGTTAATTGGAAAACCTACGTTGTACTAACACATTTTGTTTGAAACAAAAACAGAAATTGCTGGAAAAGTTCAGTTGCTCTGGCAGCATCTGTAGACAAAAATCAGAGTTAACATTTCGGGTCCGGTGACCCTTCCTCAGAACACCATCCCCAGTTCTGAGGATAGTAATTGATAGAATATGGAAAAATTAATGATAGCCAGTTTTTTTTTCCCTTGAAATGTTTGGCTACAAAATCAGGCTTTTTGGAGACAGGAGACAGGAGGTGAGTTATTTGCCACAGAATTCCAAGCATCTGATCAACTTTTTTTTAGCCACAGTATGCATGTGTTGGCCCATTCTTTGAGTACTCTCTCGTCTTGTTACTTCTTCCAAAGTGCGTCAGCTAACACTTTTCAGGGTTAAATTCCATCTGTTACTGATCTGCCCATCTGACTAATCCATTTATTTTTTCATGTAATCTAAGACCTTCCTCCTCACTATTAACCCACTCCGGCAATCTTCATGATATCTGCAAATTTACTTATGATACCCCACATTCTCTCTTTTGTATATGAAAAGAATATAATATATCACAAACAATAAAGGACCCAGCACTGATCCCTGGCACCTGTCACAGAATTCCAGTCACACAAACAGCCTTCTACCAATATCCTCTGTCTCCTGCCACCAAGCTAATTTTGGATCCAACTAATTCCCACAGTGGACAGCATGTTGGACTTCTGGTCTGAAGTTGTTGAAGGCATTCAAAGGTTGCGGGTTCGAGTCCCACCACAGTCAGGTTTTAAGCTGCATTCCGAGGGGTGTGGCGCTATTTTTTGGGACGGCATGGTCGCTCAGTGGTTAGCAGTGCTGCATCACAGCGCCAGGGATCCAGGTTCAATTCGACTGTCTGTGTGGAGTTTGCACATTCTCCCAGTTTCTGTGCGGGTTTCCTCCGGGTGCTCCGGTTTCCTCCCACAGTCCAAACATGTGCAGGCTAGGTCAATTGGCATGCTAAATTGCCCATAGTGTCCACGGATGTGTAGGTTAAGCGGATTAACCATGAGAAATACAGGGTTACAGGGATAGGTTAGGGGGAGTGAGTCTGGGTGGGATGCTCTTCAGAGAGTTGGTGTGGACTTGTTGGGCCGAATGGCCTGTTTACACACCGTAGGGGTTCTATGATTCTATGAATCCTGGATCCCATGTGATTTTACTTTCTTTATCAGTTTCTCACGTGGGATTTTTTCCAAGATTTTGCTGAAATCCATGCAAACAACATCAACTGCATCTACACACCCGATCACCTCCTGGAAAATTTCTACCAAATTTATTAGGCATGACCTCCCTCTGACAAAGCCACACTGACTATCCCTGATCAAACCTAACCTTTCTAAGTAGAGATTGATTCTCTCCTTCAGAATTTTTTTCAACAGTTTACTTAACGCTGATTCAAGACTCACTTATTTATAGTTCTTTGGTTTATTCCTACCACTCTTTTTGAAATGTGGAATCACATTAGCTGTCCTCCAGTCCTCTGGCACCTCTCTTGTGGCCAGAAAGGATTAAAATTTTGTGCCAAAGCCCTTGTACTTTCCACGCTCGCCTCCCATAGCAGCCTGGATACAATTCACCTGGGCCTGGGGATTTGTTCAATTTTAAGGCTGCCAAAACCTCCAATACATCTCACCACCTATGTCAATCTGCACAAGAAACTTACAGTCCCTCTTCCTGAATTCTGCACTAACATCCACCTTCTCCAAAATGAAGACAAATATGAGGTACATATTGACACCCACCAATGTCTTCCAGCTCCACACACATTATCCCCTTGGCCCCATTTGGGCCCTACTCTTTACTTAGTTATCCTCTTCCCCTTAATGTACTCAGAGTATCTTGAAATTCTCCCTAATTTTACTCACCAGTGTTTCTCATGAGCCCCTATGCTCTCCTAACTGCTTTCTTAAGTTCTTCCTGCATTTTGTATACTCCACAATGGCCTCCATTGATTTGCTCCCTTTGTACCTGCTAAAAACCTCTCTTTTTCTTCTTATCCAATCCTGAATACTCTTAAACATCCAGGGTTCTCTTGACTTGTTCCTCTTACATTTCACACCAGAAGGAACTTATTGGGCCTGTACTCTGCTAATTTCCTTTTTGAATACACCCCACTGTTCTGGTGTAGGTTAACCTACAGCAGCTGTTCCCAGTCTACTTGGCCGGATTCCACCTTACTTTATTATTATCAGGGCCTGTAGACTTTGCAGTATTCTGTGTCTTCAGCCCTTTCTTGATATCACCGGAGTGACTGGAATTGGTTGTATATTAGCATTAGTGGCACTGGGACCTCAGGAGGTGGCCAAAATGGATCATCATCTTGGCACTTCTGGCTAAATACTCCAGAAAATAAAGAACTGCAGATTCTGAAGATCTGAAACAAACAGAAACTGTTGGAGGAACTGAGCAGGTCTGGCAGCATCTGTGGCAAGAAAACAGAGTTCTGTGCATAGATGCTGCCAGACCTTCTGAGTTTCTCCAGCAATTTTCTGTGTTAGTTTGATATAAATACTTCCACCTTGTCTTTTTGTACTCATGTGCTCGGCTCCCCCATTATTGAGGATGGGGATATTTGTGGAGCCCAAATCTCCAGTTTGCTGGTGAACAATTAAACAACTTTCATGACTGGCCATGAGCACAGCAAAACTTAGACCTGATCTGTTGTTTGTGGGATTGCTTTGCCCTGTCTATATCAGACTGCTTCTGCTGTTGACATGCAAATAGTTCTATGTTGTAACTTCATCCGCTTCAGAGCTCATTTTTGATGAGCCTGTTGGTGCTTCTGGCATGCCCAACTGCACTCTTCACCGTACAATAGTTCTGCCAATCTTCACAATTAGTTTAATAGTTCTGTGTTTTGCAGGTCAGTACTTCTCACAGGTCAGCACAGGCATCAAGTCCATTAACAGAGATTAATCAATGCAGAAGTGGAGTACGAATACATCAGTATAACTTTCATTTTAAGCCTTAGAAGTGTGGAAGGAATTATAGCAAGCGGCTTCTTGTTCTGATCACTGAATTTCTGTTACCACATTTTGAGTGTTGCAGACTTTCATGGCTGCTTTTTATCACTGTGCTTCTTATACATCTTAGGTTGTTTCCAAACTCATTCCACAAATGTAGAAATTACAGACACAAGTTAGTTCTACGAACACAGTAAGTCATTATTGTACAATCCATTTAATAATTTTACCATCAAATTTATACTTTAACAAGACACCACTATTATTTTTTAAAAATTGACCATAACGAACATGTAAATCAATGCTTTTGAAATTAGCTTATGCTCAATATAACACATTTCTCAAATTCAAATTCATTTTTGATCATAATGTTACTTGCTTTTCGCTTAAACTTAAAAAGCAATTTTACATTACTTTGTAAAAGCATCAACTATCAGGATCTTCTGTCTCTCATGATTTTTCAATGGAATGGGAGTGAATAACAGCAATATATTGGCCAGGGACACATTACGCCAGATCCTCTGCCATTTTCTAGCCAGTTAATATAATGTCGGAAGTGGCACAGTTTGTATGATACATCCACCCATTTATCATAGTCAAACAACAAAAATATTTCACTTAATTTATTTTCCATATTCCTCCAGAAATTTGCAGCTACACAGGGAGAAAAGAGCTCATTTACTACACATATCAGAAGTACAGCCAAAGATCAACAGATCAAAAACCCAGTGGAGTCAATTGCAAGAGATGTGGCAAAATTTCAGAAAGCAATTCCTGAGCCTAGGGCATAGGAAGCTGAAGACAAAACTCATATTCAGCTGCACTTCCACCACTGATATGGCCAGATGGAATATATAAGATATTCAGTCTACTGCCACAATAACTCTTTGAAAGGGACATAGTATTTATTAAAGTGTTGACATGATGACCAATAGCATATCAGTGAAATTCCACACAATTCTACTCCGATATTGCTGAGACTGAAACTGCTTGTTAATGACCAGAAAAATCAATTAAGTCAAAGTAGTTTAGAACTAGGTGTGGATGGGGATATGGTCATTATGACTTGAAATTGATCCAAACCATCAAACCCAAATATATACAGTTGAAATTCTCAATCTACACATCTAAGTGCTGGAAAGCATGGAGGGTCAGTGGTTAGCACTGCTGCCTCATAATGCCAGGGACCCAGGTTAGGTTCCATCCTCTGTAAGATTGAGCAAAAATCCTGATCATCTAGAATACTGACAGGACCCTGGACTTTTCCAAAATCTAAAATATTGGGCTAAACCCTGGACTGAAGCTGTAGTGAATGCACAACAGAGCCAACAGAATGGGGATTTTTGTCTGGGACTTTTGTTTAGACTGGAATTCCAATTTACTCATATGCTGGCCTAGAAACTGTAAAGCTGAATTTAGACTGAATTGTGAACAAGAAAATAAAGGTTATTTCACAAGTGGTTTCTTACAATGGCAATAACAATACAAGACCACGTTGTAGAAACACCTGAACCAGCAACAGGAAGGCGAATGTTATCAGGAGGGATTGTGGAATTGCAAGGCTTGGCTGATCACTGCAAACGTTTGCTTTTGAGGACTCGGGGTAAGAACTCCTACTCCTTCATCAATGAATAACCTTTAAAAGCCTCATCTGCTGAATCTGGATGCTTTCAATTCACCCTTGCTTGCTGAGGTTTGTAGAATCATAAGACTAATATAGTGATGAAATAATGATATCACTTTCACGTGATTGTAAGTCAAGATTTAGAAGAAAGCACACATTCCATAGAATTTAGATCATGCTGCAAACAACCAATTCTTACAGAAAATGCTTTGGATTCCAGAAGCAGTACTTGGAAAACTAGGCTCAGACTCTATACACACAATAAACCAGCTTGGCAGTGGAAAAAAAGTTAGGAAAAAGACTATAAACAGCAATTGAGTGAGACACTGTTCTTTCTATCAGCCACAACTTCTAGAAAAACTTACCTTCAAATTCTCACAGAAATGTCTGTTAGTTTAGGCACACAAATTACTCCAAATTTTCCAGGAAAAAATGTCCTACTTCAGTATAAATGTAATTATTTCCAAATAAATGGACCAATTAATTTGGGAATAGATACAGATTTCATTTGGGCTTAATGTCATGGGTTAACATCAAGTTTATATTCCTAAACTAATAAATCATAAAGCCATTTTGTTCCTATTTCCAGCACAAATTTAAATAAAATTAATGAATTGATCTGCAGTTTCTTTTGTTTTGATCAGGACACACAAGTGTCACCATCCAGACCAACAATATATTACCCATCCATAATTGCCCTGAAGAAGGTGATGGTGAGTTACCTTCTTGATCCACTGCAGTCCTTGGGTCTAGGGGCATCCAGTGTGCTATTAAGAATTGTTTTCCAAGATTTTGATCCAACAACAGTGAAGGAAAAGTAATAAAGTTAAAATCAGGGTAGTGTGTGACTTGGAGAGGAACATGCTGCCCTTGTCCTTCTTGGTGGTAGATTTTTGGAAGGTGTTGTTGAAGGAAAATGCTGAGTCAATCAAATACATTTTAAGAAGGTACACACTCACCACTGTGTGGGTGGTGAAGAGAGTGAATATTCAAGGTGGTGGATGGGGCGCCAATCAAGTGGGTGCTTTGTCCAAGTTTGTATCAAACTTCTTGAGTGTTGTTGAAGATGCACTCATGGAATCAAGTGGAGATTATTCCATCATACTCATGACTTATGGATTATAGATTGTGGACAGGCATTCTGGAGACAGAAGGTAGGCTAACTGACACAGAATTCCTAGCTACAGTAATTATATAGTTAGTCCAGTTCTGTATTGGGTCAATGGTTATCCCCATGATGTTGATAGTGAGGCATCAATGGCAATGCCATTGAATGCCAAAGGATAATGGTTAGATCCTCTCGTGTTGGATATGGACATTGTCTAGCATTTATGTGACACAAATATTATCTGTCATTTGTCAGCCCCAACCTGGGTATTGTCCAGATCTTGCTGCATTTGACCTTTGCTATTTCAGGATCTGAGGAGTCACAAATGGCTCTGAAGATTGTGCAATCATTAGGGAACATCCCCACTTCTGACTTTGATGATGGAAAGTCATTGATGAAGTAATTGAAGTAATTGGATCAAGGATACTTCCTTAAGGAACACATGCAATATGTCTTAGGGTTGAGATGACTGACCTCCATCAACCACGACCACCTTCTTTTGCACCAGCTATGATTACAACCAGCAGACAGTTTTCTCTCCAATACTCATTAATTCCACTTTTCCTAGGACTCCTTAATGCAGGACTCAGGAAAATACAGCCAAAATGTAGTCAAGGCCTTTGCTGTATCCAGCATCATTGGCCATTTCTTTGATATCACATGGAATGAATTGAATTGATTGAACACTAGAACTGTAATATGGGGACCTCCAGAGGAGACCAAGCTGAATCATTCACTCAGCACTTCTGGCTGAAGAAGGATGCAAATACTTGTGCCTTGTCTTTCGCACCAATGTATTGGGCTCCCATCATTTGAGGATGGGGATATCTGTGGAGTCTCATCCTCCAATGAGTTCTTTTTGATTGTGCACCGCCATTCACAACTGCAAGTGACAGCAATATAGAGCTTTGACGTGCTCCCACCCTATCTCACGGATGTCTGTGGACAAGGTAGCCTTGGGGATTGGCGAGCTGGCTCTGAGCGTAACCACTGAAAATGTAACATTAATTATGCTCCCTAAATAAAACTCTTAATAAAATTCTAGGTTCACTATCTCAACTGAAATTAGCATTACAAAGGAGTATGAAATGATCATAGAAAAAAGTGCACACCCACATCAGCGATAAGAATCATACATGAAGTTTGTTTAGATTTTTGGGTCATATTAATCAATTGAGCCATTTCCTTGACAAAATAAAACTACGTTTTGAAAGCCAGTAGGTGTATATAATTGAGTCACAAGTCAAAATAAACTGTTGTTTGTTTAGTTACGTATTTGTGATTAAAAGCTACAGACAGAGATTTTATGAATCAGTATGTGGAATAGAAATCCATTAATCTACCTTTGGGAATTCAATTTCGAGGAATGGTTGTTCTGAGACAATTCAGGCTTGTGAGTGAAATGGATGCCAGCCGGTTTGGTGACGTTCCCCATAGGCATCAGTTCATAGCAACATAATCCGTTCAGATATAAGACTCAGTCAGGGACATTAAGGGTCACAGCCTATGAAAAATTACAATATCAGACTTGTGCTGCAGGCTGTTCTCTTGTGATTCCATTTGAGGGACAGTAGCAGAGCTTCACATTTCTTTATAGATTCTCACCAATACAGACTTGGAAAATGCCTGAGATGGCAATGGGTGCAAAGTGGAACAGTAAATGGTTCACAAGCAATTGACTTTGATATACACATGAATAAAGAAAGGTAAATGAAGAAAAGCTATCATGGCAATTGGTTTCATATCACCAACTGTTTCAAAAGGAACTGCAGATGTAATCAGTTGTAACAGGATTACATTTGCTATTGAGAAGAAAATCATTTTCGAGGTGTGAGCTTTTTTGAAGTTAAATGCACAAAGACAGACCGTAATTGAGAAAATTACCAAGTATCCTTGGGAAAGAAATGAATTTACACTGTCAATTAATTGACAGTGTAAACAGCACTCCATTAATTAAACAATTTGTCATCAGACTGTCAAGAAATGTGACGTTGCCACAAAGAATTCTTGAAATGCTGTAATAAAAACAAGGCTGGAAAAACTCAGCAACCACAGTAAACTAATCAGAGGCTCAGATTTTCAGATTGATGATCTTTCATTAGAACAAGGTCGATCCAAATAAGAACGCTAGAAATTTAGGCTGAAATGAGTCAGAACCACAGACTGCTGGGCATTTATGTGGCAAGAATCATACTTGCCACTTGTCGACCCATGCCTGGATATTGTCCAGATCTTGCACGTTTGAACATGGACTGCTTCAGTATCTGAGGAGTCACAAATGGTGCTGACCACTGTGCAATCATTGGTGAACATCCCCATCTCTGACATGATGGAGTTCCTCTAAATGCACAGCCACACTCTCAAACTCACCAGTTGATGAATTGAAACTATGGGAGATTTCCAATGGAGGTGATGGCGACTCACCTGAGTCATATCGCCACCTTTCACAAATGCCAGCTGTATGAATTGGCAGGCTGGTTGGTCATCTTTGGGATCAAGGAACATCCCTCCCACCCTACCCCACCCCACCCAGCACCTTTTGAAATCAGAGGCCAGCAGCTGTTAATTGAATTACAGTGCACCAGGGAGCACAAAAGTCAGTTGAAGTCTAAGATTGCCATAGACCCATTTGAAGTGAATGGATTGAGAGTGACCTGGGTGGGAGGGCAGAGGAAATGGTGCCAGCAGCTAGGGCAGGAGAAAGCTCTAACTGGGCTCCACCTTCCCAATGCTGGGTTCTTCAATCAGGAAATGAGTTCAGTTTGAAAAAAGGAACTTGTTCTGAGATTCCCACAAACAAATGCACCAGGGTTTACTTTTCAGACACCCAGTTTCAGCAGGATGAGGATGTGAAGCAAGTATTAATTGTCTATTTCAGACTCTCAGTTGGTGTTGGCATGGGGGAGGTCATCCACAAGCCTTCCTACTAAAGACGTTATTGCAATAGGGGCAGGAAGGTGCCAAGGTCCATGGTGCCATCCATGCACCTGTTATTTTCCTCCTCCTTGACCACCAAATTCACCATGGCGCAGGGCATTCATTCCACCCTACTCCTCCAAGGGTTAACAATGTGAACTTGAGGCCATCTGTATCCGACATTGATGCAGCTACTTCAATATTATTAAATTGGAGAGGGTGCAGAAAAGATTTGCATGGATGTCACCAAGACTGAAGGGTTTCAGTTATAAG
Organism: Ginglymostoma cirratum; assembly: GCA_024137785.1. Taxonomy (NCBI): domain Eukaryota; kingdom Metazoa; phylum Chordata; class Chondrichthyes; order Orectolobiformes; family Ginglymostomatidae; genus Ginglymostoma; species Ginglymostoma cirratum. The sequence continues at coordinate 40,268,974 of JAHRHZ010000016.1, read as the reverse complement.
GAGAGGCTGGAGAGGCTGGGACATATTTTCCACCGGAACTTAGGAAGTTGAGGGCTGACTTTATAGGGGTATATAAAATCATGAATAGCAAAGGTCTTTCCCTAGGGCTGGGGATTTCAAAACTAGAGGGTGTAATTTTAAAGTAAGAGGAGAAAGATTTGGCAACTTTTTCTCAGAAAGTGATCCTTGTGTGGAATGAATTGCCAGAAGAAATGGTAAGCGAAGATACAGTTACAACATCTAAAAGACATCTGGACAGGTACATGAATAGGAATGGTTTAGAGGGATATGGGCCAAACGCAGACAAGTGGGGCTAGTTCAGTTTGGGAAACTTGGTCAGCCTGGATAAGTTGGACCAGAGGCTCTGTTTCTGTGCTGTATGAATCTATGACTGCTATTGTTTTGCTTGATTACCATTTTGTCCTGGACTCAGAAAACTGCACCCCAGGACACATTCACAAGCACAACTTCAGCTTTGCCTTGCATAATTGCTTATGTTTCTTGCCAAACTGAGAGAGAATAAGAATCTTCCCTCAAAGAGGAATGTTTGCATAAATGCTGGAAGAGAAAGGGTAAAGATTGTAAACAAGGGGCACTAGGAAAGTAAAGGAGATTTATGGAAGGGGATAGTCTTTTTTTTCTATTCAGTGCAAGGGATGTGCATGTCACGAGCTAGGCCAGCATTTATTGCTCATCTCTAACTGTGGTGAAGATGATACAGTGAGCTGTCTTCATGACCATTGCAATCCATGGGGTTGAGGGCACCTTTAGTGCTATTAGAGAGCAAGGGCATAGATTTCGACCCCAGAACAGTGAGGTAACGGCTGTATGATTCCAAGTCAAGTTGGTATATAGCTGGGAAGGGAACTTACCAGGGTGGTGTTTCCATACATGTGCTGCCCTGGTCCTTCTAGGTGATGGAAGGTGCAGGTATGAAAGTCTCTGTTGAAAGTATCCTTGGCGAGATACTGCAGTGTATCTTGTAGATTGTAGTATTGCTGCTGCCATAAGTCAGTGGTGAATTAAATGAATGCGGAAGGTGGTGGATAGAGTGCCAACAAATAGGATACTATGTCCTGGATAATGTTGAAATTCCTGAGTGTTGTGGGAACTGCTCCATTCAGAGTATTCCATCAAACACCTGACTTGAGCCTTGTAAATGGTGGACAGGCTTTGGAGAGTTAGGAGATGGGTTACACACCTCAGAATTCCAAGCCTTTGATCTCCTTTAGTAGTCACAGTATTTATATGACTGGATCAGTTCAGCTTTTGCCACTACCATTACTTATTGGTAACCCACAGAATGATGAGACTGGGGCCTTTTGCAATCGTCATGTATTGAATGTTAAGTGAAGACAGCAAGATTCAATCTTAAATGGTCATTTCCTAGCACCTGTATACTGCAAATGTTACTTGCCGCTTATTAACCTAAGCCTAGACGTTTCCCAAGTCTTGCTGCATATGGACATGAGTTCTTTCATCTTCTGAGAAGTCGAGAATGCTGTTAAACATTATTTAATCATCGCTGAAGATCTTCAAATCTGGCATTATGATAAAGCAGCTGTAGATGACTGGGCCTGATACTACCCTTACCAGCTCCTGCAGCAATGTCCTCAGATTGAGGTGGTTGGTCTCCAGCAAAATCAAACTTTCTGTGCCCTAGATAGGACTCCAACCTGTGGAGAGTATTCACGACAATCATCATTGATTCCAGTTTTGATAGGACTCTGCCACACCCAGTCAACTATTTCTTTTAATGACGAGGGCAGTCATTCTCAACTCACAGCTAGAATTCAGCTGTTTGGTCCACATTCAGGCTAAGGATGGAATGAAGCCAGGAGCTGAGTGGCCCAAACTGACCATCCATGAGCAGGAACAGAAAACAAAGTTGCTGGAAAAGCCCAGCAGGTCTGACAGCATTGGTGAAGGCAAAAACAGAGTTAACATTTTGCGTCTGGTGACCCTTCCTCAGAACTGATGTAGGTGCAGGTCTCAGTGAACAGATTGTTTTTATAGAACTGTCGCTCAGTAGCAACAGAGATTGATCCCTCCCATCACTTTGCTAATGATTGAGAGTAGACTGAAGGTGCAGTATTGGACTAGGTTGGATTTGTCCTGATTTTAGTAGCAAGGGCATACCTGGGCAATTATCCATACTCCCAGTTAAATTCCAGTGTGTTAGCTGTACTAGAACAATGGCAATGGCCATGGCTAGTTCTGGATCACAGGGTTTCCAGTATTGTTTCAAGAATATAGTAAGGATCCCTAGCATTTGTAGTATCCAATGTCTTCAGCTGTTTCTTGATAATGTGTGGATTAAATCAAATTGGCTGGCTGAAATCTGGCATTTGTGATGCTGAGGACCACTGGAGGAGGCCATGATGAATCATCAACTCAACATATCTGGCTGGAAATGTTGCAAATGCCTCACGCCTATCTTTTGTACTGATCTTCTTGACTCCCCATCACTGAGGATAGGGATACTTGTGGAGTCTCCTGCTCCTTTCTGTTGTTTAATTGTCCACCACCATTCATGATTGGACATAGCAAGACTGCAGATCTTAGATCCAACCCATTGGTTGTGGGATCGCTTAGCCCTGTCAAGCACTTACTGCTTATACTGTTTGGCATGCAAGTAGCCCTGTTTAGTCGCTTCACTAGGTTGACATCTCATTTTTATGTCTGATGCTGTTCCTGGCATTCTCTTATTGAACCAGGGTTGAACCCTGGCTTGATGTTGATGGTACAGTGGGGGATATGTCTTGTCATGAGATTGAAAATTGTGTTGTTGTACAATTTGGTTGCTGCTGATGCTCCATAGCGCCTATGTGCCCAGTCTTCAGTGGCTAGATCTATTCATAGTCAATCCTGCCGATCCGCAGGTTTTGAGATTAACCCTGTCCATTGCATGCTGCTTCTGCTGTGTCACATGCAAGTAGTCCTCTGTTGTAGCTTCATCAGAGTGTCACCTCAGTTTTAGGTATGCCTGGTAACAGGAATCTTGAAAGTAGCTTAACATTTAATGAAACAATTTATAACCAGATTTAACAAAAATGAATATTTAACTACACCCACAGTAACCTGCAACTTCTCTGCAAATTTATCATAATTTACAGAATTTTCTGGTTACTAAAAAATACTATAGTACTCATGATACACTACAAACAGGTTCTTATCTTCAACTGAGTTGCTTTTGAATTGTGTGAAGCTTCACACTCACACACACACACACAATTCACTTTTGAATTATAGCCATGCATCAGCAGTGGGCATCATTACCATAGGTCATGACAATGGACAAACAGCTTGATTTTACAGCTCAAAAGGTAAGTCTATGATCATTGATCAACAAAAAGTCAAAAGAACATAAGAATTAAAAACAATTATCTTTTAAGTCACGGGGTCCTTCATGTTTTAACAGCAGGCTGATCAAAGATGCTAGCCTCAAAGGATGAATAATTCAGTGCAATTTACAGCAAATGTGAATGCAATTTATTCTTACGTATCAGCATGAATCTTTCTTTAACATGTAAACCAATATTTTGATAATCAGTGCAGGATCACATCTCACAATGACATATTAGCAATAAAGAGACAATTAATATGTCAGTACATTACAAAATAGACCCAGATAAGGGACACCACTGAGCTCTTAGCTCATCCAACCACAAGTCGCTTCCTGGGCTTCATCACTGCATTTAGCTTTTTCGTAAATGATTTCAGAGTTTTATTGCCTTTTTTCTGGCATACTAATCAATATCTCATCCAAGTATCTATTCTGCAAGTGTGAGCCCATAGTTTTGTTTCATGGCATGATACAAGGTAAATTATATGATTCTTTTTGTAATTTGATTTCAAAACTGAGGTAGATGGATATGGACCATTTCTATGAAGGTGTCCTAATAGGTCAGAAAACCAATTTGAAAGGGTAACCTAAATACATCAGTTCCCAGAAAGCTTGTGATTACTTTATAATGCTTGGGTCAACCTCTGCTGTTAATGGATAAAAAATGTTTATACTGTTGCGTTTATGACAGAGTAAATACATTACGGCAATTAGTTCAGTTTTGACCTCGAACAGAACATTCAAAGCTTTAGTTAGAAGAACTCTGAGTTCAGTTCAGAAAATAGAACAGCTTCTCAGAACAGGAGAATCAAAATTATTGCAGGCAAACCAGTCACCCCAGCAGAAGTGGGTTCAAGTTTGTAAAGCTTCCAATCCAGGAGAGTCTGGATAAAAGTCTTCAAGTGGTTAGAACTGACAACACTAGGGCCATCAGATCTGAGACAGGTTCTTACCAATGGACTTGGAAATGAATCATAAAGAGTTCTCAACAGTCCAAGGGAATGAAACTCGACAGAACTAGTTGAGTAAAGATGTAAAAATCTGATTTAGGAGAGGTACTTCTCTTGAATGTAACTGTTACATTGGATGGTTCTGGGAACCATATTGAAGCTTTATTCTGATGTGTTGACATCTTTCCTACTATATATATAATATGTGTCCAAAACAATTTCTTTTCATGTAATCAGTTTATATTCTGTTGCTAAAGAGCAATTGCAACCTTGTATGGGTATATTTCAATGACCTACCAGCATGTGAACTAACTACAAAAGTTAAATATCTACACTATCAGGCCATATTTCATTCTAGGATCTGGTTTGCCAGTATGATCATCAGCTGGGACATTAAAGTCAACAACTATTATAGCAAAAACCCAAATTTGTGCTCAGCTAATGCCCACAAACTTTCTGGTAGGCATCACTAGACAGCATTTAGGAAACACAACTCTGTCTTTTTTTTTTAATCTCACATCCATTGGACATGGTCAGGTTAGGATCCTGGTCAGAAATAGTATGTAAAAGTAGGGATGTTTTGTTTCAGTTTTAAAGCTCATTGGTGAGACAACAGCTAGAGTACTATGTACAGTCTTGGACTTGTTATTAAAGAAAGGATATTAGATATTGCATTAGGAGCAGTTCAGAATAGGCTCACTTGCCTGATGCTGGGAATGAGGAACTTTCCTTTTGAGAAAAATTAGACAAGTTGGGCCTGTATCATTTGGGCTTTAGAAGAATGAGAGATGATCCTATTGAAACATAAAAGATCCTGACAGGGGTTGGAAAGGATGTTTCCCCTTGTGGGAAAGACTTGAGCTCGGGACACAGCTTATAAATAAGGGGTCTCCCACTTAAGAAGAAAATGAAGAATATTTTTCTCTCGGACGGTCATAGGTCTGTGCAACTCTTCTTCCCAGACAGTGGTAGAGGCAGTGCCATTAAATATTTTGAAGGCAGATGTAGATAGATACTTGACTAACAAGGGAATCAAATGGTATCATTAGTTGGCAGGAAAGTGGATTTGAGATTGAGGGACCAAATGGCTTAGTGTTGTTCTTAATTTATATGTTAAATGGTCATAATGCTCTAACTGCTGTCCTAGATAATGTTAACTAATTAAGCATAGAACTTAAGAAATCTGTGGATTTCATGTGTATACTCTTTAAAGGTGATAAGAGCAACATATCATGCACGGTATATTGTGCTAATCGACTGCTCAAGTGATCTATACATTTAGGGAGAAAGCTTTATTTGTTGGCAGGTGCTGGTCAAGCCCTATTCCAGATCAGGATAAAACATTTGAAAATGAGTGGGATAAAAACAAAACCATTCTAGGAGCACAAGCCAGATTTATCAAGAGCTACGTTAATATTTCAGGCTACACGTCATCAGAACTGAAAGAACATCTGAGAATATTTATTTAACTCTCAATCAGACCAAAGAGGACGGTGGGGTACAATCAATGGAGAAAGTTTCTGAGGAATGAACAATAACATAAAACACAAAATTAAAATACAATTGAAACATTGGTACCTTTTAAACATTACACAATTAAAAAAAGCTTGAAATAAATTAGAAAAACAAAGAATGTGTGAAGACCTAGGGCAACAGAAGACAATAACAGAAAGAGATTGATTAACAGTCAATTTTAGCTTCAATAATTGAGTTATAAATCCTGTCCTGAGTTTTATAATATACATTTATAGTTTCATCTTTTCACTTTTACAATGGGAAGTGATCATGTAATGTATCACAATGTTATTACGCCATCTCACTGATGGTGGTGCTGGCACATTTCTGCAGGAGGAACAGTAGAGTTGCAGTGTGATATCGAGGTGGTTTTTGATTATGACAAGGAAAAGCAGAATTTATAATCGCGATATTTTATTGTAAGTGAAGTAACCATAAGATTTTTAACCTGTTACCAACCCAACTGCAATGGAGGAGCTCACAGGGTCAAGACTAAATACCATCCTTCAGGTGAAAAAGGGTTAGAGGAAGAGGAATAATTAAATGAGGGTATAATAATGTAATTCAGTTTCCATTTTAAAGTACTTTAATTAGTTCTGTTCTTAATTGTGCATCAACATAAATTCCTAAGTCTACATTGATAATGGGAACTACTGGTGTAAATTTGTCACAATGTAATTAAACACTCTTACTAGTTGGTAGTATTATAAATGCAGGTATATAAATTTTATAGTATAATGTTGGCAGGGTGAATGCATACATAGCATGTCCGCCTTGCAGCAATTTGCTAATGCATATTCTGCAAGTGGTAATGTTATCACACATTTATTACCACTTGACAGACAAGCCAAAGAAATATATATTAAGCACTCCTGTATTTTTTATCTTTAGTGTTTTTATGCACTTTGACTATTAACAAGCCAAAATTTGTCTTATATGTATATATAAGACCATAGTTTCATGTCAAGCAACCAACTGGGAGATTATATATATTTTTATGAGTCCCGCAAGTAATAACAGGCACTTTTTTAAAATTCACAAAGATCATTAAGAAATACATTGGTAAAAAATGTACTGACACAGTAGCAATTTTAATATGAAAGATTTTTGCAAACTTAGAGCTTCTGCCTATAAATTTACTTATGTATCAACCAATTACGTTACTCTCAGGCAATCAGTAGTTGATGATTAAAGAACAGACATTGGAACAAACAGATTGCCCATGTTGACAGAGTTGAAATCCCAGTGTGCGTTTTATTAAGGTGCTGAGTCAGCTAGTTCTTATCATAACTGTCTGCAATGCTACTGAATGAATCACAATAAATATGGAAAACTGACAAATACCAGAAGGACATTATCATTTGAAAGCATATGACATTTTGTATGGTGTATTTTTAACTGCAAAGATTTTAATCATACGTGTGAAATTAGCCAAGATGATCAGAGATTTTCATAATAAGTATGTAGCCAGTGTAACATTGGGCTATCAAAAAGTACTCACTGAAGAAATCTGAACAGAGAGCAAACAGTAAGACAGATGACAAGAAAACATGCTTCTGAAGTCCCATCTATAAAGGTCATACTGCCTCTAGTTGCAACTCTGCAATTAATTCATACCCGCTGAGGCAAAGACATCAACTCACAATATTGTTTCATTTCATGTCTCTTGGAGGTGGAAGAGCAAATTAAAGCTGATGGCAAATGTAAATTGAACATAACTTTCACACAAGTCAATGACGCCGTTTCCCTATTGTTTTCCCTAATATTTATTTAGCTTTGTGACCAGAATCATAACCCCACAAATGCAAATCCTGAGCACTTGCTAAGATTTTAATCAAACAAATGCTCCTGCCTCCAGGACGGCTACACGGGTAAACAGCATGCTTTTGGAACATAGGCAAATATGCCATATTGGAAGGAGTTCCTTGATATAAATGGGACTTTAACCAAATGGGTTCCCTCTGACTTCTCGCTGAGCATGATAAATCATTTTGATAGTTCCAAGCACTCAGTAGGTAAATGTGTAAGTTAGAGTGAGAAAAGCAAAGAAGAGAAAACCCAGCAGATGGGAAGATTGCAGAGTTTGGTTGTCTGCTGAGTGGGGATCTAGCCAGTTGTTGCAGGCCTTTGGAATATGAAATGCAAATAAACGAAAGAGAAGGTGGGAGAATAGGTATGAGAAGATCAGGGACAAGTGGACAAATTAAAATTTAGGATACTCAATTATACAAAAGCTGTACAGGAGGGAGTTCAGGGAATCTAGGAGACAAAGTTACATGGAAAAGAGCAGAAAACTGGGAAATCTTCCTAACTGAGCATAGGAAGTTAGGCACAAGTAATAAATGGATTCGATTCCAATATCAGGCAACTGTCTGTGTGGAGCTTGCACATTCTCCCCGTGTCTGCATGGGTTTCCTCCGGGTGCTCCGGTTTCCTCCCATAGTCCAAAAATGTGCAGGTTAGGTGGATTAGCCATGCTAAATTAACCCCTAGTGTCCAGGGATGTGTGGGTTAGCTGTGTTAGCCATGGGAAATGCAGGGTTACAGGGAAAGGGTAGGGGGATGGGTCTGGGTGGGATGCTCTCTTGAGGATCAGTGTGGACTTATTGGTCTGAATGGCCTGTTTCTTTTACTGCAGGGATTCCATTCTATCTATAGCTATCTCTGACAACTTAAGTCCCAGTTTCAGTGGGGATGCAGATTCCTTGTGCTGCATTAGGAACTTTTAACAAGAAAATCAGCAGAATAGCTGGAATTAGCAGTTCAGGGACACTACGCTGAGCAGTCTAAAGACCACAACAAGCATGGGACTGGATGAACACAGCAGGTCAAGCAGCATCATAGGAGCAGGAAAACTTGACGTTTCGGGCCTAAACCCTTCATCAGAAATGCAATTTCTGATGAAGGGTTTAGGCCCGAAACGTCAAGTTTTCCTGCTCC
>JAHRHZ010000016.1:40244559-40259823 GCA_024137785.1 Ginglymostoma cirratum | reverse complement strand
GGAGCAGGAAAACTTGACGTTTCGGGCCTAAACCCTTCATCAGAAATTGCATTTCTGATGAAGGGTTTAGGCCCGAAACGTCAAGTTTTCCTGCTCCTATGATGCTGCTTGACCTGCTGTGTTCATCCAGCCCCATGCTTGTTATCTCGGATTCTCCAGCATCTGCAGTACCTTTTATCTCTAAAGACCACAACAGCCTTGATAGTAGATCTGATCCCAGCTGGAGTTACTTCAGACAACAGAGATCCCAGATTGAAATTTAGTTTAAACAAATACAGAATGCTGGAGATACTCAGCAAGTGTGGAGAGAAACAGTGTTAACGTTTTGAGTATAATACATTTCAGTTCCGAAGAAGAGTTACGGATTTTTTTAATATACTTTTGACAGAAGTCGGGATACAGCATGCGGGCAGATGATAAAAATAAAGTGGTTGTTAATTGTGATGAAAGAGAAAAAGATATGTAAAATGGGTGCAAATTAAGGTGTGAAAGACAGAGAATGGGCCCTCTCTACTAAGAGCAAAGTAAACAAGGTCCCAACAACACAAGGTCATGAGGGGGGGGTGCGGTGTTTATGGGGACGGGACAGAATGCAAGTGGAATGGAGATCAGACTTCATGCGGTCAGTTTATAAAGTTATGGAATTCAAAATTGGCTTTAAAGTGCCCAAACAGAAAATTAGGTGTTGTTCCTTGAACTTGCATTGTGCTTCATTGGAACATTGCAGCAAGCCCAGGACAGAAATGTTATCATGAGAGTAAGATGGTTTATTGAAATGGCAAGGACTGAAAGGTCAGGTTCATTCTTACAGGCAGAGCAGAGGTGTTCCATAAAGCAACACCCAGACTGCATTCAGTCTCACCAAAGGGGGCCGTATTGTGAGCAAGTGAATACAGTAGTCAACATTGAAAGAAGTAAAAGTAAAACGCTGCTTCATTTGGTAGGTGTGTTTGGGGCCTTGGACAGATAGGATGGAAGAGGTTACACTTTTAGCAATTGGATGAAAAGCTGCCATGGTGGGGGGAACGAGAAAGTGTTGAGAGCTGGAGGAATGGACCAGGGTGTCAGGGAAGGAGTGGCCCCTGTGGAATGCTGGAAGTAGAGGGGCAGAGCAGATGCGTTTGATGGTGGCATCCTGCCGGATGTGGTGGAAACAGCAGAGGATAATACTTTAAATGGGGAAATGTTGGATGGAAAGTGAGGACAAAGGCAATCCTATTGTTGTTCTGGGAAAAGGGGAAGGGTGAGGGCAGAAGTGAGAGAGATCGGTCGGACATGTCTGAAAGCCCTATAAACCACAATGGGACAATCTTCGTTTGAGGAAATTGGCAGTCATGTTGGAGGAAACCCAGTAGAAGGTGTCAACATCGGAACAGATGTGATGGAAGCTGGGAGAATAGAGATGAAACCTGGCTTGATTAAATTAAGTAAAACTAAATATGATCAATGTGATGATCTTTCCCTGAAACATTGCACACAAGGCTGCAGATTTGATTTTAACAATAAAACAGAAGTTTATTCCATGAAATAAATAAAAATAAAATGAAACAAACCAAGTTGTCTACATATGAAATCACATGGCAGAACAAAATCTCATATTCCCTAACTCCATCACTTCGCAGTTTTTTTGAAACCTGGATACATTTTCTTTCTCTGTCAAATCATAGATTTAATTTAACTGTTTTTCTCCATTCTTGTCTTGTAAGCTGTGAACTCGTTTCGTTGAATCATCACACAACTGAGATCTTAGATTTAATCAACTTTGAATATCCAATGCAGATTTGTAAGTAAAACTATTGGTAAGACCATAAGAAATAGGAACAGGAATAGGCCATGCAGCCCCTCATGCCTATCTGCCATTCAATAAGATCACAGCTGATCTGAGATCCCTCACCTCCACTTTCCTACATTTTCACCATAACCTTTGACTCCCCTACAGTTCAAGAGTTTATACCAGCTTACATATAAACGAAGACTCTACCCCCACAACTCTCTGGGACAATGAGTTCCAAAGATTCACAGCCCCCTGGGAGAAGAAATTCCTCCTCATCTCAGTCTTAGATTGGCAACTCTTTATTCTGATACCTTGCTCTCTCATCTTACACTTTCCTATGAGGGGAAACGTCCTCTTACTTTCAATGAGATTACCTCTGATTCTTCCAAACCCTAATGAGTAGAATCCAAAACTGTTTGGCTTTAGCTCATAAGACAACCACTTCATACCAAGGGTCATCCTAGTGAACCTTCTCTGAACAATGAAATAATATCTTTCCTCAGATAAGTGGACCAAAACTGCTCATAGTACACCAAATGTGGTCCTACCTGCACCTCGCACAATTGCAGTAAGACTTCTCTGCTTATACTGCAACTCCCTTGAAATAAGTGCCAGCATTCTATCCACCTTCCTGATTACCTGGTGCACCTGGGCGCTAGCTTTCTGTATTTCATGCACAAGTACCCCAAAGTCCCTTTGTGTTGCGGCATTCTGCAGTTTTTCTCCGAGTGAGGTTTCTAGGGGTTTATAAAATCACAATGAGCATAGATAAGGTGAATAGAAAAGGTCCGTTCCTCACAATAGGGGAGTTCAAAACTAGTGGACATAATTCTAAGATGATAGAAGAAAGATTCATAAGGGACAGAGGGTGGTTTGCATGTGGAGTGAACTGCCAGAGGGAGTGATAGAGGTGCATAAAGTTACAACATTTAAAAGACATTTGGATAGGTCCATGAGTCGGAAGGATTTAGAGGGATATGAGCGAAACGCAGGCAAGTGGAATTAGCTTAGTTTGGGAAACTTAGCATGAATGATTTGGACCAAGGGGTCTGTTTCCATGCTGTATGACTCTGTGGCTATGAATATTATTCAATGAAGTTTCACTTTAAGAAAGCCTTTAAAAAGAGCAGTTTGGCTGCACTACGCCCTTAAGGCTCAAAGCTGAGAAGTTCCATTTTGAGCATAGACACAGCCCATAATGAGGTATGTGCCTGGTCCTATGCTAGAATTATGAGATAGGAGAGTGAAATTTGTGTGCTGTTCATCTCCACCGAACACGAAAAACAAAAAATAGAACTGCAGATACTGGAAATCTGAAACACAAACAGAAATAGCTGTAGAAACTCAGCAGATCTGGCAGCGTGGATGTTGGCAGACCTGCTGTGTTTCTCCAGCTGTTTCTGCTTTTGTTCCACTGGAAATGACAGGGATAGCTCACAGATCATAAACTCCCACCAGTTATCCAGCATCCCCCTCCTTCTGCTTGCCTGAAAACCAGGTCAAGAACACAAGCTGCTAAATAACATCCTTTTTAAGAGCCTGAACAATGAAATTTCTGCACTAGCTATGCTGTGATCAGATACTTTCAAATGTGCTGTGTGCAGCTTAGATCTCAATGTGAGTAAACATCCTTTTTATTTCGATGCAAGCATGAATAAAGGAAAGAGATTAGATTCACTGGATTCAACATGTTATAAACCAACAGCATTAACGTATTAAAAATATGGAGGAGTTTGTGGATTAATTCAGACATTTATCTACCTGTATTTTATCGATGTAAAGGCTAGAAACTTGGAAACAGAAAAGCAACTGGAAGGTGTTCCACCCTACCTAAACAGCCATTGTCAAAATAAGGCCGGCTTTGAAAATCAGTACTGAAGGATCCATAAGAACACAATGATTTTAGAACCCTTCTAACATCTCCCATTTTGGACTGGTTTTAGTTATCATTTTTAACACCTTTGGAATGTTTCTCGGTGTTAAAATCGCTATATAAACACAAGTTGTTGTTTATGTCACTGCAGAATAGCTCCACAGATTTTCCACAACTCTAACCATTCAGCAAGCATCACACTCTACCAAAACATACAATCCAAGATTTATTGCTTTGGGTGCAATTAGTACCCTGGCACAAATAAGGGACTGGATTTTCTGAGGAGTGGAAATCTACTGTGGATTGTCACTCCTTTGCTTTTTTAAGGAAAGGAGAGACCTCTGCTTTTGGACAGGAGATTCCAATCAGGTTACCTTCAGAAATGTAAGAGCCATACTTCAAATCTGAGATTTCTCTTGTAGTGTAGAACTGCCAGGGGAATGTGAAGCTTTTCACTCTAATTAGCTGATGAATTTTCAAATTGAAAGGCCCATAATGATAGACAGCCACTTTTACAGCTGCTGTCAAATAGAAGGTAAATAAAGTAAGCGTGAGGTTAGGATGCCAGGAGAGTAGGAAGTAGGTTCCTAGTTAAGCCAGGAGCCAGCAGGGCGGGGTGCCAGGGTATCAGGTAAGCAGGATTCCAGGTGGGTAGGTTGGCAGATGGGTATCTTGCAAGATGACAAGGAGGCCAGGTAATTGATGCAGTGTGTAGGGTAGGTAGGGCTATGTGGGAGGAATTTGGCTCAGCAACACAAGGGTGGGTGGGTGTCCTGTCAGGGTTGGGAAGGAGGAGTAGGGCATGCCCTTTATGGGTGAACAGGGGTTGAATCCTGGGAAATGAAAGGTGATTGCCTTTTGTGGGGGTTTGGGGGCATGGGTGGTGAAGGGGCTTTGACTCTGGAACAGAGGCAGGAGGATTGAACTTGAGAGGTGGTGAGGTCTGCTCCCAGGAGGGTGAATTGGGGTCAGGTCCGGAGCAGACCAGGGATGTCGGGGCAGGGTCATGGGGATGTAAGGGGGTGGACATGATGGTGTTAGAGGTGTGTGAGGGAAGTATGGGGTCAGTTCATTAGTTACTTCGATGGTGGACTATGTATTTAATAGTCTCACTTTTTCTGAGTCGCAATTTGACTTAATACCACTGGGACCTGCTACAGCCATGTTAGTCTGAAAACACCCAATCTCATCTGTTCTTGGAATCTAAGCAAACTTAAGCCTGGTTAGTAGTTGGATAGGAGACTGCCTGGGAATACCAGGTGCATTATGCTAAAAAGGGGGTGGCACAGTGGTTTGCACTGCTGCCTCACAGTACCAGAGACCTGGGTTCAATTCCAGCCTTGGGTAACTGTCTGTGTGGAGTTTGCATATTCCTCCTGTGTCTGCATGGGTTTCCTCCCACAGTCCAAAGATGTGCAGGTTAGATGGATTGACAATGCTAAATTGCCCAGAGTGTCCAAAGATGTGTAGGTTAGGTGTGTTAGCCATGGGAAATGCAGGGTGACAGGGCAAGGGTAGGAGGGTGAGTCTGGATGGGATGCTCTTCAGAGAGTTGGTGTGGACTTGTTGGGCTGAATGGCCTGTTCCAACATTGTAGGGATTCTATAAACCATTCTAATTTTATGACCTAACTGAAGACTTTTTAAGGGTTCCAGGCATTGAGGATTGCCCAGCAAAAATGTCAATTTCCTGGATAATTCCTTTTGAGTCTGCTAAAAGGGATTCCACAGGGTCCTCAGTAGCAAGTTTTATCTGCACTGGGGTAGCAACCGTCAGGCCAACAGAAAATCTGGACTACCATCTTTTTTGCGCAAGTTTCCACCCAATCATATATGTGCATAATTCCAAACAAAAATCTATCATTACCCTGAGTAATCAGGTAATAATTTAGAAGATAATGAGTTTGCATGTAACAAATTCCATAATGTATTTAAGAGCAATAACTTAGTTTTATCAATACAGTTGGAAATGGGATTATCACAAGAAAATTAAGCAGTTAAGCTGTGCCAGTCCACAACCTGCAAATAACTCCATTTTAAATTGCACATTTTTTTTTAAAGCTAGACAGACCACTTACTAGTTACATTTGTGTATAGCAGTCAGTGTCTTAGTAAGTTTAAATATATAGATGCTCTTAAATATGTCCTATTAGAGCCCTTGCTTCTAAAATAAAATTTCCTTAGAGCCCATAAATTGTCACAGTTAGAGAGAACTTGTACAATGATAGGGGTCTGATTGTTTTGATGGTGGGGCCTGCTTCTGGCATGATATATTTTATAGACGGCCTGGGACTGAAAAATTAATGTCACTTAATGGAAACTCCAAGCCATGGTGCTAATTGTATACTGCACATGATATTTGTCTTTTTCAACCTTAGCAATGTCTTGATATTTCATTTAAGCACAATGTTTTGTTGTTTTTAGTTATCTAATCGATCAAGACTGCCTGCAATTGAAATGGTGGGTAAATTGAGCTTAGTCAGGCTGTAAGGTGGATATAGCCCTAGCTGTATCACACAAAACATATGACTGTGACAAGTGATCCAGGTCAGGCAGGAGAAATGCTACGTAAAAACAATACTTTCTTATTTCTCTTTTCTTTCTGGTGCCTCATATCTTCACAATTTCTTAGGCTACAAAATTTAATTAGTATGAATCTATCCTTAGGAATTTCTCTCTATTGCCTGCTGCATTGCGGCCTCACAATTTCTCTTATTTTCTCAGGGGTAGACACCTTAATGGGTTATTGACAGAGCCTCTGGTCCTAATTTTTTTATGCCAATATGAAGTTGAGTTTTTTGATAAAGCCATGAGATAAAAGTCTTCCTTCAATATCATCCATCTACAATTAATTTTTGAGCCTTCTTTGCTTCACATAGTCTTCTTCCTTACCTCACCTGATGCTCTTCCCTTTATGTTCATCCTCCTAAGAAAAAAGCTGCCTTGCAAAACTTTCATAATTTTTATCTGTTCTATTTTCAGTTTGTTAGGTCCATTAATGAACTGTCCATAATGGCTATTAAGTTGGCTTGTTCGTATTTCTTGTTAGACTATTGAACCATAATGTTGCTCATTAAATTAACTTCTATTCTACTTCCACACACTAATTAATTTTCACATTTGAGCAAGCATCTTAATTAAGCAAGCTAAACTGGAAATCCTAACTCATCTTTGTAGCGTGACTATTTATTCTAAGTGTCTACACAGTTGCTCATCCGTGATTGCAGAGGCTTTATCTGACTGAAGTAACTCCATGGAGGCTGCTATCAAGACACCCTTTATTTACATGTGCTCAGGGTACGGACTGTGGCCAGCTAGCTCAGACCCAGTGCCTAGAGTAAGGAGAATCCCGGAGACTCCTGTTTATATCTGTCAGTCAGGACTCCCTGGATGGCCCAGGTTAACAGCCCCAATGAGGGAGCTCATAGTCAATGAGATTCACCTGGCTGACCTCATTCTAATCACTGCACTGACCATGATCCCTTTATAGGCTAGCTCCAGATGCCATCATCTAAGAACAATTATTGTACTTCCTTTCTAGAGAAACAAAACAAAACTTCCAGACATTTCCAGGAAAATTAAATTTCCCACTCTAACTTATTCATTTATCTATTTGAAGCTTAATTTCTAACATCGTGTACAACAATGTACTGAGGGTCAAAGTCTGTTAATAGTTACAATAAAAACAATTTTAAAAGGGTAAAATGGAGGTGAAAACTGACATGTAAAAATGCATCCACAAATTTATTGTGTAGTCAACATAGAAATCAACAAAGTCCTTGCCCTCTGTTTAATTTGAATCTGAGATAATAATAGATTCTAAGGTTCCTTCACAGGAAGTAGGCATTAATTGACTTGGACCATTCAAGTGAAGATGATTAGTGTATAACGTTTTCCATAAGGGCATCAAATGGCTGGAAGCTGACATTTACAATTTAATTGGAATATAATGCACACCAATTATAAGTTGCAGTGCACCGTAGGTTTAAGATCAGTAGCTATAAACTTTGAATATAACTTCCAACTCATTAGTTACCGTATTATCCTGTAAAACAGTCTAGTCTATCAGGACAGATCACTGCGTGTGTGTGTGTGTGCGCGCATGTGTGTGCGTGCGTGTGTGTGCATCAGTCTTAGCTTCTGGTTGCTAAATTTTTAATGCTTTAAGTGTACAGGAAGCAGCATCTGCTTGTTTGAAATATTTAAAAGACTGTTTATAAAGTGCTCAGAAGATTTTACAGATTGCCTGAGCACATTAGATGATCTTATTACATTTTGCACTGAAACTATATGGGCCAGTAATGGAATGTTGCTTAAATGTAACATAGGTGTGAATCAGATGCAGGTGACCTGTCTTATCAGGCACTATTGTTTCAGGAATAAAGCATACCATTATTTGCTGGGGAAGCACCAGAAATAATTAAGGTGAGTTCCAAGCTGACAAAAAGAGTTATTGGTTACACTAAACATTGCAGAACTCCAGAATGATACAAATCTTGATAGTAAATGAGGGTTATATGGTAAACTCAGTCACCTGAAGGAAGAATATTAAATTATTAAAAAATATTAAAATGTACCTGGACTTCAGCAGTGCTTTTGATAAGGTCTCCATGCAGGTCTGAGTGCGGTTTAGAGGCCATGGGATCTCAGGAAATTTGGATAATTGAATCCAGAATTAGTTGAGTGGCAGAAAGCAGAAGGTGATGGTCAAGGGATGTGTCGGTGACTGGAAATTTGTCTCCAGTGCAGTTCTACAGGGATCAACGTTAGGCCCCTTTTTGTTTGTAGCATATATATATAAAATATTGAAACTTGAACAGAAGAGGGTTGATCAGTAAGTTCATGGATGATACAAAAATTGGTGGGGATGTAAATAGGGAAGATAGTCCTAGATTACAGAAAGTTGGGCTGGTCAGATGGGCTAATCAGTGACAAATAAATTCAATCCAGATGAGTGTGAGATGATGCACTTGAGCATGACAAACAAGGCAAGGGTATGTATGATGAATGACAGGACCCGGGAAGTACCGGGTATCAACATAACCTTGGTGTGCATGTCCATTGGTCCCTTGAGGTAGTGAAACAGGTAGGTAAAGTGGTAAAGAAGGTATCTGGGATACTTGTCTTTTGTTAGCTGAGGCAGAGTGTTTAAGAGCAGGAAGATTATGCTGGAGCTGTATAAAACGTTAGTCAGGCCACAGCTAGAATGTCCAGTTCTGAAATCCACACCATAGGAAGGATGTGACTGCACTGGAGAGGGTGCAGAGGAGATTTACCAGGATTTTGCCTGGGCTAGAATGTTTCAGTTACAAAGACAGATTGGATAGAAAGGGCTTGTTCACATTTGGAGCAAAGGAAGCTGAGGGTGGACATGATTGAAATGTATAAAATTATGATGGACATAGACAAGGTAGACAGGAAGGAATATTGCCCCATGGTGGAGGGATCGATGACCAGGCAGCATAAATTTAAAATAAGGTGTAAGAAGTTTAGAGGAGAATATGAAAATTTTCACACAAAAGTGGGGGGAATCTGGAACTCACTGCCTATAAGCATGGTATATGCAAAAACCGTGATAACATTTAACACAGTGTGGAACTGGAGGAACACAGCAAGCCAGGCAGCATCAGAGGAGCAGGAAAGCTGACGTTTCATGTCGGAAGGGTCCTGACCCGAAACATCAGCTTTCCTGTTCCTCTGATACTGCCTGGCCTGCTGTGTTCCCCCAGCTCCGTAGTGTTATCTCTGACTCCAGCGTCGGCAGGTCTTACTATCTCTGATAACATTTAAGAAGCCTTTAGAGTGCATTTGTAATGCCAAGGCATACAAGGCTATGGGTCAAATACTGGAAAATGGAATTAGAATAGTTGTGTAGTTGTTTTTAACCAGCCTTCTTCTCTGCTGTTGACCTCCATGACTTTATGGTTATTATCACACACTTGCATAGAGACTCTGAAATCTGTCTGAGGATGGATGTATCTTTCCTTTGTGGCAACTTCACAGAAGGTGCATCCTCCTTGCAGAAAATAATGGAACTTGAGGCAGATTCAGTGGAAATTGAATTGACCAGGAATCAGTCAGGTCTTACAGCCCTACCAAATGACCATGCAGGACAAAATGGAGCTCAGCATGAATCATAGTTTTGAATGGTGTTAGCCAGAAAGCATGATACTATGTGTCAGGATCTGGCACCTGTTATATTAATTCAGTCATTTGTCTGGTTATAGGTCTGGTAGAATCGCAAGGACAGGAAGTTAACTCTTCTACGTTCATACATACTCCTAACTCTCATGGCACTAGCACATACTTGGTTTCTAAACTTATTTTTCAGAACATCATGAAAGGGTAGCATGGAAGGTGACAACAGACAAAGCCAAAATGCCAGGCGTAATCTCTAATGGGATGAATGCCACATTAATCTCAAAGCTTTCTTTTAAAATAAAGGATGTGCAAATAAACAGCTTTTGCAATATTGGCCCCAAGGATACACCTAGCAAAAGTACCAGTACAGATGAAAGAAGAGCAAATGAGGCCTCCCAGGGAAGCACATTGCAAGGAAAGAATAGGTTAGGGCCTACTTACTTTAGAAGTTATTATAAGAAATTCAAAAGTGAACTGTGATGTAAGATGCACAATTTATATATTTTTTAATATGAGTGTGTATATACGTATATAATTTGTTTTAGAGTTTGGGCTTTGAACAAGTGGCATGAAACTTTTGGCCTGGGCATATGAAGGGGTTTAAGAATTTTCAGTTGCTCTGAAGTCATGATTTTAAACTATTTTGTGTCAGATAGCTGGTGATACTGACACTTTGGACTAATAATGTGAGTTTTTTGTATTGTGATAGTTTAAGATTAGAGAAGGAAAATATTAAAAGGTATTACTGAAAACAACAAATGCTGGTGATCACAGCGGGTCAAACAGCATCTATGTGGAGAGAGAAAGCTAATTTTCATCAGAGCTGAAATGAAGTGTGGAGGGGGCAGCATTAATGCTATGGTTGGGGGTGGTTGGCAGTGGTGGGGTGTCGAGTGCTGGTGGAGAAAAGATGTTAATAGTTCAGATTAAGTGATTGTTTTGCTATTCTCACGTTTCAATGGTATGTCGCCTGCCAGACCTGAAAGAAAAGGCAGTCCCACTGGGATGGGGGAATGAGAGAATGTAACAGAGAATGTAACAAGTAAAGTTAAATTAAAGGGAAGAAATGGGAGTTGGTACACAATTTGAACTCATTATTAAGTGCAAAAGGTTGTAAAATGCCTAGTCTGAAGATGAGGCGTTGTTCCTCCAGTTTGCGCTGTGATTCACTGGAGCACTGCAGCACACTGAGGACAAACAAGTGGGCATGCAAGCAGGATACTATGTTAAAATGACCACAAAGGGAAGGTCAGAGTCATGCTTGGTCACAGACTGGAGGTGTTCTGCAAAACGGTCACCTAGTCTGTGTTTGGTTTCTCCAATGTAGAGTAGGCCATAGGGTTAGTTATTGGCTTTGGTAAATCAAGAATTGATTTTTGCTTGGGAAATTCCCATAGATTGCAAACTTTTTGGCGTCAAATTGCAGAGGATTTGATTAGGGTCAGTTGTAAGAACAGTTTCTCCTGGAGAACGGTGGTCATTCAGAACAGTTAGAAAATGGTTTTCTTCAATACAAGAAATTCTGTTTGAAAATTCCAGATCGGAAGTTTTTGATTAGAACCCTGAAGGGATTATTTGAAACTAAGAATGTTTAAGATTAGTTGTGTGAATAATCAAGTAAGAGATTATCAAGCTCCCAAGAAAATTTAGAAGAGTTGGAATTTGAAAGAAACAGTCAAATCTATAAATGTGATAGAAAAGGGAGCTCACTCTGTGGTATTTTGAGTACTGCATTGTGATAGTGTTGGAATAGATGGGATTTTGTTTTGCTGTGTCATTTGGAATCTCGCAAAGTATGTAAATAACCTGGTTTATTCCATTTTATCTACATTTCTATTAGGCAATAAACTTCCATTTTATTGTTTAAACCAAATCAGCAATATTGCTTGTCTTTGTGTCAATGAAAGATCACCAAATTAAATTAGAAACAATTATGATCAATCAAGCCAAATTTCAGACTGGAATCTGATTTGTCCATTATTAGTATCAGTTGAAATCATAACACTACTGACATTGTGTTGTTAAGCAGTGGTGAGGGAAGTTAGGGATGTTAGATTCCAGCAGAAAAGCTGGGGAGTTAGAGAGGGTATCTGTGGCTATTGTTGTCAGTGGGGTAAAGTGGGGAGCTGACAGGGTTAATGTGTGAAGTTGCATAAATGCATGAGATTACATACTTTGTTTAATCTTGCTAAATGTACAATAACAAATTATTAGTAATAACAGACTAATTGGATGGGCTCATCAAACGAAGCTGGACGGGTAAAAGTGGTGACATAAGTGGGGATACGTTCAGTGACAATGACAAGTAGAAGGTTCAATGACCAAGGGCCTTGTTAGTTTCTGAATAATTATCATTTGAGGACCAAAAGACGGAAATGGAAATTTGAGAAGGTCAGAGTACATAGGATATTTTGTTGCAAGGAGGAGAGCAATGATGGAGGAACAAGGGTCAGGTACAGTTTATTTTTATAAAGCCACGTAAGTATGGATCTGGATGTTTAAACAGGGCCAGATAATCCATGATGTTACTGTGGCCCATGAAGTAATGCTACAAGGAAAGGTAAAAATGTACTAGAAATCCGTTGAATCTTTAAAATGCCTCTTGGAGCAATCAAAGGGCATTCTCTTGTGTGATCAATAAAGTGCTGCTTGATTCACTTTACAGCTGAGTCGTGTCAACTGTCACTAGACACTCCACAACAGAATGCACTAATTTAGTGCTGGGTATTGTCGTATAGCCACTAATTATTGGCATGCTCATGTGGGAGTAAAGAGATTTGTTACATTGTAAGGTTGCAAGATGAATCTGGTTTGAGGCAATGTATTGGAGGAAGAGGAAATGCCCTAAAATCGAGGGTAAGCTTACACAGAAATTATGACCAGTGATAAGGCAAGTTATAAATCCCCGTGCAGTAAATGCTGCTCAAGTCTCTGCACTATCATACTAGTCACCCTTACATGATACCAGCGTACAAGGGTATTTTCATAATCAATTCCATGAACCTGAGAAGTCCTCCCTATAACTAGCAGGTAGCAGTTCCTACTTTTCTGCTCAGCAGAACCAAAGGGCAGACCGTGCAAACTTTCATGAGCAATTATATTAAAGGCGTCCTCCATCACAGTTGCCCTAATTTAATTCTCCAAAACTATACATTGAGATTAGCAGTCTGCTCAAAACTTTAAATGAGAGGGCCATAAAGATTAGAGCTATCAGAGAGATGGGGGCAACAAGGAACTGGAGCAGTAGTTTAAACACTGAATGGAGCTTCCAGCTTTGATATGTAACTTCAGCTGCCACCATCTCTTGCCTGCTGGCACTGACTCCTATATAACAGGTTCTGGACTTGGCCTGACAGGATTTCCCTCCCCAGATGTTGTACCCCTTTCTGCCTGCAGGCACTCTTCCATGAGCCATTGAAAATGTAGCCTCTCTGACATGAGTCAACCATTTGAGCACCAATCTACTCCAGGCATTTGTTTGGTATCGTAAGCTGGTTACATGTATTAAAATGTGGAGCAAATTGCAGCAATACAGAGCCCTAGTAAAGTGTGAACATAACTGCACTCTTCGAAACTACTATATCGATATTTTCCAGACACCACAGGTGCCATACCTTTTAAGACATGACAGCTTGAGACGAGATGTAGCAGTTTAAAAGGTACTCACACACCTTTGGTCATTATTCTGTGTCATGCAGCCCATGCAAATGTCATACATTTAAACAGCATGACATAATTACTGTGGTAAATATTCTGAGATTTATAACTTTCTTATTTGGATCCTGCCAGGAGTAGGATACAGATGATGTAGCATTTACTCCTCCAACGATCTCTATCCACGTTCCTATAACATTAGTCCTGACTTGTTGATGGCCCTCATTTCTAAAAAGTATCGTCCTCCTTTGAAGGATCTCGCAAGCTACTTTGTTTGACTTTTCTAACTTTTGACACATTGTAAGTAGCAGAATGGTCTTTAATGTGAAAAACATCAACCATTTACAAAGTGCTGTTGTTGTTCAGATAGTGTTATACTCTCTGAATGACTTACAAGTTGGCATCAAGATCTGATTCTGAAACTAGATTGCCCCTTTTATAATTGATGCATTGAAAAAAAATGCACAAAACTAGCATTATTAGTCACAGAGATAACAAGGTGTAGAGCTGGATGAACACAGCAGGCCAGGCAGCATCAGAGGAGCAGGAAGGCTGACGTTTCAGGCCTAGACCCTTCTTCAGAAAACCCTAGACCTTTCTTCATTTTCTGAAGAAGGGTCTAGGCCCGAAACATCAGCCTTCCTGCTCGTCTGATGCTGCTTGGCCTGCTGTGTTCATCCAGCTCTACACCTTGTTATCTCATATTCTCCAGCATCTGCAGTTCCTACTATCTCTGAAACATTACTAGTCACATGTGTTTTGGGCTAAAAGCAATAAATGCATTTTTCAGTATTTTACACTTGATATTAATATTTTATTTTCTTATATTGCCCGGATGCAATCCTCTAAAATACTTAGGGCACTTGACGTTAAAGCCAATATAGTCTTGAATTCTAACCATCCACCTTTCCAAATCTGAAATTTAAAGAAGTATATAAAGCATTTTCATATTAAATCTTGTAAATGTAGTTACTGAATATTCCTATATTTCCATTTTAAAAGTTATTAAACTGTTACTCTAACTTGATGAATGTATTTCCCACCACTGCCTTAGATTAGCATTAGATTGTTGATTAAATATTCAACTGAAATAAAACAAGATTAATCGGGAAATTATCCTCATTAGCCTACATCAATTAACTTTGAAAATGGAAAATAAATCATTTTCAGTTTGCCAAATAGAAGTTTCAAATATGCACAAATGAATCAGGGTGTGTACCGCCCAATAACTAAATTATCTTTTATTGTTTATTGAGTATGAGTCTAGTCTAATGACTTCATCAGTGAATTTCTTAATATTTTCAAGTAACCAGAGATTCTACTGATTGTGACTGTAATACTCTTCTAATTAGTAGATTTTTGAATGTTTCCTTTGCCTCTTTAATTATGTCTGACTGCGCAAAAATATTAAAATTCTACAAAACTTTATCTAATTTGTGAATTTGCTATTAAAAATCTGAGCACGACTACTAAGACTACAGTTAACAGAATCAGTTAATGTAGGTCAATACCATCCCTGTGGCATTCTGTTCAATCAGAGTGGGATGCATTGACATAGTAGTTAATATATTAGGGAATTGAACAATTATAAGGTTAAAAACATTACCAGTGTTTCAATGCTGCAGCGTTTTTCTCTTTTATTTTTCTATGTTTGATTACTGAAACAAAATTCAATATGGAACAGAGATAAAAGGTACTGCAGATGCTGGAGAATCCGAGATAACAAGCATGGGGCTGGATGAACACAGCAGGTCAAGCAGCATCGTAGGAGCAGGAAAACTTGACGTTTCGGGCCTAAACCCTTCATCAGGTTTTCTGATGAA
>JAHRHZ010000016.1:40213725-40244159 GCA_024137785.1 Ginglymostoma cirratum | reverse complement strand
GATGCTGCTTGACCTGCTGTGTTCATCCAGCCCCATGCTTGTTATCTCAATATGGAACAGATTTTTTTCACTATTAATAACCTCATTAAACATTCAACTGAATGTTTATTATTCATCAACACATTGCAGGAACAAATAAAATGTTCTTCTATTCATCCTTCCAAATAATGTTTTGTCTGCACCATTATCAGCACAAAGCATGCATGCAACATCATTTTCTCTTTTTTCTGCATTTAGTAATCAGTTGTAACAACAAAATTCATGGTGAAGTTTATGCAGAGGTTGAAGGCGAGGAACTACCAATGAACATTTTGACAGTAAATTCAAAATGAGCAGCGTTGTATGATGTACTTAAATAAAAATGCAATTTCCATCCAATTTTTCTTTTCACTTTAATTAGTCCTGCATCTGTTCTCCGTCTAGAGATCAAGATAGTTTAACTCCAAAGGACACCTCAACAATTATGCTACACCAACTGGTGCATTTGAATTGTATGCAAAGGTCGTCTGGTCTAATTGTTGGTGTGCCCCCACTACCAGCTAGGGTTGCAAATGTATTACATTTTGAACCGGATGCTCCTGGATTGGGAGTGGGGCCTGGATGTAAGTGAAGACGTCCATTAAAAAGTTGGGGGCACTAAAGCAGAAACGAAGCATTTTTTGAGCTGAAACCTCATGCATGTTCCTGGATTGATGAGGATGGGGTGGATTTAAATTAAGTTAGGCTAAAGAACTTAAGTTTGTTATTATTGGAGCAAAGGAGATTTAATAGAAGTGTTCAAGATTTGGACAGTTTGGGTATGATAGTCAAGAAAAACATTATTTCCATTAACTGACTGCACAATATGTGGGGGAAACAGATTAAATCTTTTGGGGAAGAGATGGACGGGGATTTTCTTTTTTTATAATAAAAATAGTTTCCTGGATCTCACTTTCCACCAAGGAAAGTGAAAGCAGAAATAAACAATGTTTTCAACAGTAAATTGGATGGGCACAGTAGGAATAATGTTAGGAGTCTGAGACAAATGGGGGCTAAATAAGCTGCAACTGTTCATATTTATTGCTATCAACAATGTACATATGCATGGTAGAGCAAGCCTTTGCCAGCCAATCTCACTTCCTCACAATCTAGCAGTTCCCACTGTACATGCTCAGTAATATTGTCAGAGTAATGGTATAGTTAACTCACTGCTCCATATCTCCCAGAAGTTCAATCTTCTGACAAACTGTTAACCTCAGGAACTAGTTACAATTGCCATTCAACACCTACATTCCCCCAATCTCCACACAAGTCCCTTTCACCAAAGGCTTCAACCACCTTTGCCCTGTTGGTAGACATGTAGGATGTATGTACTCCCTTGATAATTTCTTTCATTCTCAGCCTTAGCTTCTTCTGTGTTGCACAATGGGAAAAGATGACAAAATGAAACACTTTTAACTGACATGAAGAACTTGGCAGACGTATCCTTTATTGCAGCTGTGACAACAAAAGGAGCATTCAATACCCGATATGAATCTGGTAAATTAGAAAGAAGAATGAAGAGCATTCCTGAAGCCAAGGCTGGAGATGAGGGTCAACTTCTTTACACAAAGAATGGATTGTATGTAGAATGAATTTCCAGAGGAAGTGGTGGATGCGGGTACATTTACAACTTTTCAAAGACATTTGGATTAGAACATGAATAAGAAATGCTTGGAGGGATTTGCGCCAAGCACAGGCAGGTGGGACTAGTTTAGTTTGTGATTATGGTCAGCATGGACTGGTTGGACTGGAGAATCTGCTTCCGTGCTCTATGACTCTGTAATGAGTTGAGGACTTACCATTATTCCCACGATAGGACTTACTCTTTTTGTAGGTAGAAGTATCACTTTCACACGTTCTTCAGTATTAGCTGCTCTGCTTGAGACAGTGACAGCTCTTGGTTTCTGACAAATGCAGGAACGCATCTTCACTAGAATTAACACATGGGCTGGGATGTATTTGAAGTTCTTTCTGCAATCTCTGGTCTGCAAGCTTGAAGCTGCCCATTAGCATCTGTCACCTTTTCCACAAGAATCACATAATAAATGGAAAGCATTGGTAATAAGAAAGACAGCTAGTGTCAGTACTTCTTCAGGTCCGAGATATTTGCTCAAATTAACAACACTTTCATCTAAAGCTTTTATAATATCTTAGAAATTTATACATTCCTGTAAAATGTGCTCCCTTTTGTTTGTTGTTTCACTTCTAACATGTGAATTCTTCTCTGTGGTTTAATAGTGCTGTGTGGCAGCTAATAGCTGGAATTTAAGTTCAGCAGTTTCTTCCAAGTAGTTAGATTTCTTAACTCTTGTTTAGTTTTAATACTTTCAATCTTCATTTGTACCGTGGCTTTAAGCTTTTCTAAGGTTCCCTTCAGGTCTAGAAACTGTCGTTTGAGCCTCTGCTCCTTGGTGATTGAAGAGCAGAACCTAAAGGATAATGATCTTTGGGAATATTGCCTGAACCATTTGCCAATTGCAGACAGCATGTAAGACTAGCGAAATGAAAACACGGCTCAAAGGCTGGTGTGGGAGAAGTGGGTTCCAGTTCATGGGGTACTGGCATCATTATTGGGGAAAGTGTGAGTTGTATCAGTGGGATAATTTGTACCTGAACCTTACTGGGATCAATATTCAAGCAAACCACATAACAAGGGAGGTAGAAAGAGCTTGAAACCACAGAATGGTGGTGAGGAATCAAGCTTGTGTATGTAGCAAATCAAGGGTACAGTCAAGGCAGCAGAGAAAAACAGCAATATGGAAAATGAATATCACAAAAAAGAAGGGAGGGAATACACCAACAGCCAAGAATATACATTATAAAGACAACAGACACACAAAACTAAGGACATCTGAATATTGAAGGATATATGACATTTCAGAAGAATAGGATGTTAGGTAAAGGAGGATGAGTAGCACTGTTAATTAAGGATGGCAGTGGACTTATAGTTAGAGATTACAATGGTTCAGGAGATCAGGATGTTGGGTGGAGATGATGAACAGTAGATGAAAGAAGTTATTAGTAGGGGTGGTGTGTGTTGCTGTCTACAGGCACCCTAACAGTAACCAGAACATGGGAAAAAATGTACAAAAAGAAATTTTGAAGCTTGTGACAAAGGGAAGGCAATATCATGGGTAATTTTAATTAACATATTAACTGGAAAAATCAGATTCGCAGTAGTGGCCAGGATAAGGAGTCCCTAGAATGCGTTCAAGATAGTTTCTTAGGACAGCACATTCAGAAAACATGTTATATTATCTTTGGTATTATGTAATCTGACAGGGTTAATTGATGACCCCAGAGTTTGCGCAGCGACCAAAAAATGATTTGAATATTCCTTTCAGCTTGAAGAGATAAATGGGTCTAAGGCTGGTGTTTAAAACAAATAAGACAAGTACTTGGGCCTGAACGCTGAGCTAGCTGACGTGAACTCGAATGCCAGCTTATGGGAGAATTCAAAAGAGAAGCAGTGACAGACATTTAAAAGGATATTTCAGAATATATAAAATAAGTGTATTCTGACTATAATGAACAATTCTAAAGAAAACCCACCATCCATGGTTTCTTTAAAAAATGTTAAGGAAAGCATCAAAAACAAGGAAAAAAGCAAAGATGAATGGAAAATGAGATGATTGTTCAGAATATAAAGAACAGCAGAGAATGACTGAAAGTTTAATCAGGGGGGTGGAATGGAGAGCCAAACTGGATAAAATTACAATTGCTAGGGAAGTGATATTGAGTAAACTGTTGGATCTGCTGGCTGACAAGTCTATGGGACTGATAGATTTCAGCCTTAGGTCTTAAAAGAGTTAGCCAACGAGGTAGTAGATGTGTTGGTGCCAATTTGATAAATTTTACTAGATTCTAACAGACTGAATAGAAGCAAATGAAACTTCTCTGTTTAAGAAGGGAAGGAGGCATTAAGAAATTATAAATCACTCACCTTACTTCACACTAAGCCACAAAGAAGAATAAAAATGTATCTTTGAGGCATTTTCATTATTCAAAAAAATTATCTTAACACAATTACTATGTCACACTAACAGTAGTAACATGTTATAGACAACAGACAACAGACAATAGGTGCAGGAGTAGGCCATTCGGCCCTTCGAGCCAGCACCACCATTCATTATGATCATGGCTGATCATCCACAATCAGTATCCTATTCCTGCCTTATCCCCATAACCCTTGATTCCATTATCTATAAGAGCTCTGTCCATCTCTTTCTTGAAAGTTTCCAGAGACTTAGCCTCCACTGCCTTCTGGGGCAGAGCATTCCATATATCCACCACTCTCTGGGTGAAGAAGTTTTTCCTCAACTCTGTTCTAAATGGCATACCCCTTATTTTTAATCTGTGTCCTCTGGTTCTGGACTCACCCATCAACGGAAACATGCTCCCTGCCTCCAGAGTGTCCAATCCCTTAATAATCTTATACGTCTCAATCAGATCCCCTCTCATCCTTCTAAACTCAAGTGTATACAAGCCCAGTCGCTCCAATCTTTCAACATATGATAGTCCCGCCATTCTGGGAATTAACCTCGTGAACCTACACTGCACTCCCTCAATAGTAAGAATGCCCTTCCTCAAATTTGGAGACCAAAACTGTACACAATACTCCAGGTGCGGTCTCACCAGGGCCCTGTACAGCTGCAGAAGGACCTCTTTGCTCCTATATGTTGACAGCAATCAATGAATTACATGGCAAACTTATTTTACACAATCCATGGGCACCTCATCATTCCAGTGCCTTTCAAATGTGCTCTTGATAATGTGTCTACTGTAACATTTTCTCTTCCATGTAGATGAACAATTTTGAAATTATATTAAGCGCTATTAAAACAATTAAGTTCTTGACCCAAGATTTCTCTATGGAAATCAAAGGATTGTGAGTCATACAAATAAAGGTTTCCTAACCATTGTGGTATATTGTTGTATATTTCAAAATATTCAGCATACACAAGATTTGATACTTCTTTCATATTTTTGTTGATATGTGGTCAGTTTTTTTGAAAAATAACTGACAGACCATTTGATCCCCATCTCACCACTTGGCAGTAAAACAGCCTCCACATTAACAGCACTACTATCAACAGCCAGCTTGAATGGTCTCCCTGTAGTTACGCATGTATAAAACCAATGCAGTTGAAAACACAGCTTTCGAGTTTGCAAAGGCATATTCAAATGTTTTGCCTTTCTCAACAGGTCTGACAACACAAACAGAAAATTCATATGCCACTACTTCAAGTTCAAAAATACATGGTATTAAAAAATGTGTAAATCATATATACCTTTCATTACAAATCTGTTTCTTTTGATGATAGGGATTCCACAGGGGTCTGTGCTGGGACAGAGCCTTTTACAAATTATATCAATGACTTAGATGAGGGGAGGGAAGGCATGGTAGTTAAATTTGCAGGTGACATTAAGACGCACAGGAAAGCTTATTATGAAGACAACATAAGGAAGATGCAGATAGGTATAAATGGCTGAGTAAGTGAGCAAGAATCTTCCAAATGGAATATAATTTGTGTTAGTGTGAAATTGTTCTTTTGGCAAGAAGAATGAAATAGCAGAGTATTACTTTAATGGCGAACGACTGCAGAACTTTGAAATGCAGATGGATTTAGGTATTCCAGTGCACGAGTCACATAACATTAAAATGTAAAAACATAAGAATATAACAACACAAAAAAAAAGGAGCAGGGGTAGGCCATCTTGCCCATCAAGTCTACTCTGCGTTTCAGTAAGGTCATGGCTGATCTTTTCAGGCACTCAGCTCCACTTACCCCATGACCCTTAATTTCTTTACTGTTCAAAAATCTATCTACAGTTAATACAAAGTTACAGCATGTTATCAAGAAGACTAATGGAATGCTATCCTTCATTACAAGATAAATTAAATATAAAAGCAAGGATCTGAAACAAAAACCAAAAACAGAAAGAAAAGTGTTCTGAAAGATGGGTCAGTGGCCTCAAAACGTTGACCCTGTTTCTCTCTCCTCAGATGCTGCCAGACCTGTTGAGTTTCTCCAACAATTTCTGTGCTTTCAGCATCCAGTTATACAGGCATTGACGAGACCACATCTCAAATACTGTGTGGCATTTTGGTCTCCTTATTTAAGGAAGGATTATATGCTTTGGAGACAATTCAGAGGACATATATTGGATACTTGGAATGACCGAGCTGCCTTATGAGGAATGGTTGCATAGCCAGGGCTTGTTCCCACTGGTATTTACAGTGAGGGAGAGGCGACTTGATTGGAGTATATATAATAACTGTCTTGCCAGTATGGATATGGAAAGGATGTTTCCTTTTGTCCACCAGCCCAGAACAAGGGGACACGGTTTAATAAGTAATGGTTGCCTTTTAGGACATAACTTTTTTCTCTCCTAGACTATTGTATGACTTGGAACCCCTTGCCTCAGAATGCAGTAAAACATGGATTTGAACATTTTTAAAGCAAAGATACATAGATTCTTATTAGACATGGAAATCAAAGGTTATCAGAATAATAACCTCCGAACATTCTTTAGTGGTTTGATCCAATTTGGAGCAATGTACCTCATTCTCTCTGGGTAGGTTTTTTTAAAATGTTGGTGGCTTGTAATTGTTGTTGCATGCCATTGATAGGCTCAGTGGCGTAAGTAGAGAGATTCACCTCCTTACTGCCTTCTCCAACAACAGTGATTCTCTCCAAACTAGTGATTCCCTTCAAACTAGTGATTCTCCTCAAAATGGAGTACAAAAGCTTCATGATCATTGGCCTTGGAGTCAGAATGTAGCAAAATCTAAAATCTCTTCTTCCAACAGATTGTCTGCATCTGTGATGGCTTTGTTTCTTTTCACCCTTTCCTGAAAGAACAAGTTAAGATCTAGAACATCTTCTAGCCGCTGATGATCATCATTCTTGGTGCATCCTGTTCCTGTTCCTTCTAACATTTCCTTAAGGAGAAGGGGAAGATCTGCAATATCTTTCCGTGGTTCTAGAAATTATGCTTCTTTAATGATAACTGGCTTGCAGTAATGACTTAATTTCAAACAGCAGTTTGTGAATAGAGCAGATTCAAAGCACCACAAGGATCTTTGTTTGATAAAGAACAATAGTGATTTGGAATGATTTGCGGATAAATTACCTCTATAAATTATAGCAAAGCATAGTCTGGATTAGCCTTTACATTCTTATTGTGTTATATCCTGTAACCTAAAGACGACTGGAGAAATTAAGACTTCAAATGTGGTTTGTGATATGAAAGAGTAGATATGTCTGTGCCTGTGTCCAATTTAACAATCAGTTTATTTTGCTGTTAACAATGTCTTCAGTAGCATCTACCTCTTGGTCATTTGCAGATTGGAATGGCATCTTTGTCTATGAAGGAAATCCCTTACTGCTGCTTTGGTAAATCGTCTGAAAGTAATATTTCTTCTGGCATGCCTGGCAGTCAACATTGCTGGCTGGGCAGAGTTGGTGCCAATGTGGAAATTTCCCATCATAAGAAGAAATAGTAGAGGCTGCACTCCTGTATCTATTGTCTTACAGACCGATTGTTAGTATTCTGATTAACAAACTGTACTGAGTCAGTAAATGTTTGACCCCAGAAAAGTTTTCTCCCCACAGACAAAAGCCTGTTTTACTTATAAAGTTCCACCTATATGATGAACTGTACAGCATGAAATATTATAATTGGGGAGTGTGGATTCTAAACTAGAAACAATGAGTTTGGTTTTAGTTCTGTGAAGGGAACATTATTTTTCAACAGCAAGTTCAAATCAGCCTCATCCAGAAGGCATGTGACTTAAACGAAATTTGTTGAAGAGATGTTGACAAAATTGAACTTTTATGACAATAGAAAAGTAGATGGCTGGAACAACAGTTAGAAAAAAAATGATTAATAGTAGCAGAATGTAGTTTCATTTGTGGAAGGCTCCAGGATAACAGAGCCAGAAAGAACTTGTCAGAATTTCAGGGATTGAAGGAAGTCTTAAACTGTTTCAGCTGTTCGAGTATACAGGGCTTTTCCTATTGTTCAGTTAGTAAGATTAGTCTGTTAGTCTGTTTCTGTGTATCTCAGGGAGAGATACTTCACAGGGAATCACTTTCTGTGAATATGCAGAGAGTTTGAAAGGAAATACCTTCTACCTTGTCAGTTGAGTAAGAAGTTAAAGAATTAAGATAGGAATGATACTTCACAGGTGTTGAGTGTTGATAAAGGATATCCTGTGAAAAGATGCTGAATCATTCTTTCTTGCTCTTTATGATAAGATCCGTCAAAATGCTTCCAATAAGGGACAGTCTATCTACCACCCTTTAACATTCAATGGTGTAACCATCACTTAATCCTGCACTATCACGTCAGAATACTCTAGCAAGTAACTCACTCCCCGACTCCCTACAGTCTGTCCATCATCTACTAGGCTCAAGTCAGTCAGCAGGGTAGAATAATCCCCACTTGTCTGGATGAGTGCAGCTCCAACAACACTCACGAAGCTTGACACCATCCAGGACAAAGCAGTCTGCTTGATTGGCACCATATCAACAATTCTCCACTCCCTCCACCACCAACGCTCAGTTGCAGAAGTCTGTACTACTATTTACAAGATGCACTGCAGAAATTCACCAAAGATCCTTAGACAGCATCCTCCAAACTAATAACCATTTCCATCTGGAATGACAAGTGGTAGATAACAACACTACCACCTGCAAGTTCCCCTTCAAGGAACTCACCATTCTGACTTGAAAATATATGACCATTCCCTCACCGTAGTGGGTCAAAATCCTTGATTTCCCTCCGTAGGGTCATTGCGGGTGTACCTACAGCCCATGGACTGTAGTGGTTCAAGAAGACAGCTCACTGCCATCTTCTCACGGGCAACTAGAGACCGTAATAAATGCTGGCCCAGCCAGTGATGTCCATAATCCCGCAATTGAATATAAAATAATTAGATATCTAGTTGTTATAAATTTTGTCAAATAAACTTGGGTTTTTTTGTATTAAAAGTACACTGACAGCTTCACAAGAATACATTCGGTAACCAAATTGCTAAAACAAAAATGATAACGTATCAAGCCAGATTTCACTCCGGGAACTGACTTCTCCAGTATGACTATCAGCTGGAATCATAACAATGGCCTTTGTCAATGTAAGTATTTCTTACACTGCAAAAATTCTTATAAAACTTTATCTTGTATACCCCACCTCCCACCACCCCATCAAATGGTGCTATTCTTCATAAGCTCCATATTGACAATTATCAGGCTAGGTGGTACAAATCATTAATAAAAGAATGAAAAATTTCTGCTGGCTCCTGGCTGTACCAATTACACTTCATCCGGTCTACATGAGGCAATTAAAGTAAGAATCGAAGGCTTTAATGACATTGTCATAGTGGTGGTTTCTGCGTCTGTCCCCGGCCTAATGAGAATGGCATCAACACTGCTGTTGATTGCATAGAGCAATGCATCAACCTGACTCTTGTGAGTTTTTTGATTGAGACTGGAGTCAGTCCAACATATACCTCAACATCGGCACCAGTTAGTACAAATCACAACCTGTCAGTGCCTTGGTTCTGTCTAAGACCTCTGGTAAATACAAGTTATTTTCCGTTATTGGTCTTGCTATAGTCAATTCTGGTAATGGCAAGTTGGTCTGGTGACAGCTTTTTCTGGCTGACATCTGGCAGTCAAAATCTTTTTTGCCTTCCTGCCCTAATACGATGTCTTGTACATTTTACTTCTATGTGTGTGATTGCTGGGCTGGCCGTGAAGATCCTCACCTGCTGTTCTCCAGTGGTGCTGGGCTTCTTTTCAGGTTTCTCTCCCTCTGTTGTCTGATTATTGGGGCACCCTTTGAAATAGGTCAATCATTGCTTTCCATTGTTGCTGGGTTTCTCTTCAGGCTTTCCCTGGCCACTTCCAGTCACCATTTGCCACTTTGAAGAATATTATTGCAAACTTCTTGGTGTTCATTTGATACCTGGGCTGAACACAAAGCTAAAGCCTAGAGTTAGCATTTATTCTTGGAAATTAGGTATAGTAGTATGGTAGAAGTAAGGCTTTGCCATCACCTTTGTAATCAGGTCTCAGTTGCAGGTGATCAGACATTATGACAACAAAGTTCCTTTTGCAAATGCTCATAGCTATTGTCAGAATATTGTTACGGTAAACCAGTTACTCCACAAGCACTTAAAGAATGTTAACCTACAGAGCTGTGAGAATCAAACAGAAGGTGGGAATAACTGCTCTGCTTTGTGGAGCATTGGCTTAGATTTTTTGAGCTGGATAGCCTGATGCAGCATAAATGGATTTCAAGGGCAATATTTAGAAGTTTCTAAACTGCAAAATCAGCACTAAAATAGGAACATATCTGCTATTAAATGGAAACCAATTCTTACCCTTTCATTGCATGCCCAGTTATGTAGAATTATTAATTATTAATGTTATGAAGGTTTTCAGTAACTTGAAGGAATGATGGTACTGTCTCTTTCCAATGTTGAGCAAGGGAAAGCATGATTATCTAATATAAACTCACACTGTAAGTAAATTTTGGCATGTGACTATCGATCAGAGTTGAAAGTTGAATAATTTGTCAGTCAAGAATCTTTTACTTTTTTTTAACTTTTACTTTTCTTACTTTCTTTTACTTTTATCATGTTCTAATTCTGCCTGTTCTGAAGTTGAACCCCTTACAGGAGCTAGTGTTGTTCAGTTATCAATGAAGCATCTACTCAAATAGCACATAATTGAAGGCAGCAAGTAATGGGAGGAATGGAAGCTTGCTTCTGACACCCAAGGTAGTCATCATTGAGCTTGCTTGTCCTGAGAGAACTTATGCCAAAGCCTGCCACTGTACCACAAAGGCAACAGTGGGAATCCAGAGTTCTGGCAACTATGAGAGAAAGAAGGAAGGTCCTCTTCCTCGACTGTGTGAGGAGTCCACCTTGTCATGCAGCCAGGCCACCTCTCTGTTCAGTATCACCTCCCTCTGCCTCCAACTCCTCCTCTTCCTCTATTACCTAATATCCCTGCTTCGCCACCCTTTCTAGGGCCTCACATTTGTTAAGGTTCACAGTTCTCAGAGGGTTATGCTACGGATAGCACAGGAGACCATGTGGAGACCTTTGCAACAGAGTATTGTCAGTGATTACTGGACTAGCCTAGACATTTGACCCGGTACCGTCTGAGTCTGCATTGGTTCACTCATTCTGAATCTGCTATGTCGTCCAGTCTGAGCGAAGAAGGCTGCTGAGTGTTGCCCCGTTATGCAGTTATGTGTGAAATGCTGCTGACATCCACACTGTTGAGGATTCAAGTCCACACCGCCCCCTCCGAACAGCATCCCATCCCAACTCATTCCCCTTACCCCTGCATTTCCCCATGTCTAACCCACCTAATCTAAACATCCCTGGACACTACGGGCAATTTAGCATGACCAATCCACCTACCCTGCACTTCTTCGGACTGTGGGAGGAAAATGGAGCACCTGGAGGAAACTTACGCAGACACAGGGAACATGTGCAAACTCCACACAGACAGTTGCCCAAGCGTGGAACTGAACCTGGGTCCCTGGCACTATGAGGCAGCAGTGCTAACCACTGAGCCACCGTGCCACTCCCAGAGAGTAGCAGTACCATTGGCACTGGTTTTCAGTCATCTCTGGGTACCTTCATCACTGTATGCAGATTCTGTGTTCAGGTTAATGTCTCCTTCTTAACATCCTTGACCCTCTCCTCTAGCTTCCAGATGCCCAGCACTCTGCCCTATTTCTGTACACCAGTGCTCCTCATCTTCTGTGTCCTCAAATGCTAATTGTGCAGCTTCCATTTCTAGTTGTGTTAATCCTGGTGCATGGGTGGGGACAAACAACCTTGCTCACTGCTCTGACAACCACATGATGCCAGAATGGTGACAACCCCTCAACTGACATGATGCTTAACAATGGCTCCTCCCTGACCTGTGATGATTTACTATCACTTTATCTTCAAAGTGTTCAGCCCTTAAACCAATGGAAAGTATGAGTACTTACCTGTTAAAAGTTTATACATCTCTCTGATTTGTCTCCAGTATAGTCTTGCCTGCCTTGAGCCTATCTTAGAAAGACAGCTCCAAAATGCTAGCTGTTCCTTGGAAATTTCATTCTTTATTAAGGATATAAGTGGATTCATAAAGTGAATGCATCTGGAATTATGTAACACTTCATTCTTTGCGAGAGTATTAGTCGCTCGCAGAACTTGGAACAAAGGTAGAAAGTAATGTCATTAATTTTTAAAGGTGCATGGCCATTTTATCTGAATTTCTACCATTGCTTTCTGAACTACTTTTCAGCAAACTGCAGCAATTGAAATCAAGGCCATAGTATTGTCTGCCAGTAACTATCTGTGCAAAAATTACTGCCTACGTTCATAGACATGGCTAGTTTTGAATGATCAATGCCAGTCAAAGCATTAAACAGTTGTCAGCTAGTCAGGATAAAATATGCGAGTGTGGCATGTTAGAGATGCAAAATCACTCCCGGTTTTCTCTGCAGACACTCTATAGAGACGCTCTATTGTCTCATATTCCCCTGGGTTTTGTTTTTGTATCACAAATCCCTTGCTGGTTTTTTCCACTTTGTGTCTCTTAAATAGGGCAGACAGATAATTGTCCCATTGATCTGAGTTTTCCCCTCACTTTGTTTTCAGGACCAAGTCTACCATATTGTCCCTTTACATCTTATGTTAAATTTTGCCGTTGAAAAGTTCTTCAGCAAGATAAATATTAAAGCAGCTAAAATCACTCTTCTTTTTAAAAAATAAATTCACTATTAATGTCCAATTTATTAGCTTAACTAGTCTTCAGGGATTTACTTCTCCACCAGTGCTTTTAGCCTTAACCTCACACCACAAATACATACACGTGCGTAATTTTTGTTACGTATAATTTCCTACAGTAAATTAACTTTCCTGAAGGGAGAGGGGTATATACTGTTATAATCCCAGATGAGACTGCCAAATTGTTTGATCCCAGATCTTTGAAGATCGGACGTCAGATTCTTGTTTTGATATGGTTTAGTAGACAATAATCTTTCCAGAATGCATTAAAGAACCAAGAGTAAGAAAAGAAGGGATGGGATTCCAAGATACAACCCAAATGGCAAAAAAATCTTCATTTCTATTTAGCGTTTATTGCTTTTTTTTGTTCAAGTTTTAAAATAATGAACAGGTAAGATAATGAGAGATAAAAGGTACTGCAGATGCTGGAGAATCCGAGATAACAAGCATGGGGCTGGATGAACACACCAGGTCAAGCAGCATCATAGGAGCAGGAAAACTTGACGTTTCGGGCCTAAACCCTTCATCAGAAATGGGGGAGGGGAAGAGGGTTCTGAAATAAATAGGGAGAGAGGGGGAGGCGGATAGAGGATGGATAGAGGAGAGGATAGGTGGAGAGGAGGCAGACAAGTCGAAGAGGCGGGGATGGAGCCAGTAAAGGTGAGTGTAGGTAGGGGGGTAGGGAGGAGATAGGTCAGTCCAGGGAGGACGGACAGGTCAAGGGGGCGGGATGATATTAGTAGATAGGAGATGGGGGTGTGGCTTGGGGTGAGAGGAAAAACAGGTTAGGGAGGTGGAGATGAGCTGGGCTGGTTTTGGGATGCGGTTGGGGGAGGGGAGATTTTGAAGCTTGTGAAATCCACATTGATGCCATTTCTAAATCATACGGCAGATTTTCTTCCCTCAAGGACATCAATGAAGCAGATGGGCTTTTCCCAACAAATCAGCAGTGGCTCTGTGGTCACCATTAGACTCTTAATCCCAGATTTGTTTCTAAAACTGACTTCAAATTCTACCATCTACCATGGCAGGATTCAAACCCTGGTCCCCAGAACATTACTGGGTCTATGGATTAACAGTCCAGTGATAATACCACTAGGCTGTTGCCTTCCCTAAGCATTTGATTAGTGGCACAATTTCCACTTTTACCAAATAGCTAGCTCCATTGAACTGTCACTAATTTCTCTAAGCTCCAATATGACTTGATTACATCAAGCAAATATTGCTTGTGGGCTTTCTTCAATCCTCTCTCAGCTGCCCTGAAAAAAATAAGAATTTCCACAGCCTTGAGCTACCACTCCCTGGGACTTCTTATGAGCTCTGAGTACCTGGAGTCTGCTAACAGGAGCATATGAGCTACCTTGGCACTTCTTTGAGTTCAGCAGTCTTCCCAGCTTCAAACTGCAACCAGCTTCTTGCAAAAAAGACACATGCTGATAAATTACAACTAGATAACCTTGTTAAGCTTCACCCATCTTCATGACGATTTAGTCTGTTCATGAATATTCTTAACATGACCTTTAGGATACTTATCCGTAATTTGCAATTTCCTCTTTGAGCTGATGAAGCAATTGAGGTTTTACAACCTTTCAGAATTCACTGAATGTTTTTAACTATTTTTGTTTAGCATATTAAAACTAAAATATCTCTCTGCACTATCATTATAGCAAACAATGCAGACATTGTGCCTCCATCTCAGCAAACCTACCTGCTGCTTCTGATCCTACCTGTCTGCTTGTTAATCTCTCAAAACAACACAATCCCAAACCTTTAAATACACTAGAATTCAAAGCGCTTCATTTACAGTTACTTCATTTTCTACCTTCTAATATTAATCCCTAAATTTAAACATTACATACTAAGGCACGTGCACCACAAATTAGATATCTGTAACAATATATAACGTTTAAAGCAGTTTATCACAGCATTTACAGAGATGTTGCTGAAGAGACTCACTCACTAGGTAATAGGCCTAGCAGATATTGTCTTCAATCTACAAGAATTATGATGTTTTTCATGCTGGCTCTAATCTTCCAGGGTACCTGAATAAAGTACACAGCATCTTTATCATTCTGATAGTTTGACTGCTGTCAATGATGCAGTTGGATATAATAAGCAAATGAAGAGACTGAGAAACTTTAAAATGATTGATATGTGTAGGATTTGTTCATGCAATAGGTAGAAAATTACTGGAAAATACAGCTGTAAGCATAGAGCAGCCATTTTACACGTTCTAAATAAACCTGTAAAACACAGAGATACAACTATCACCTCTGCATAACTCCAAGATAACAAATATACAAGACAAATATTCCATCCAATTGAATCATGTCCGCCGTTGCAGTGCTGAATATTGAAACCAAAAGTCCAAAGTGGATATTTTTGCAACCCCAGCACTAAATTAGAATGAGATTTTATTGTCACATGTACTCAAGTATAGGAATACAAGAGTGCAATGAAAAGTGTACAGAGTTGCCATTCTCCAGCACTATCTTGGCTATAAAAACAGAATTAGTAAAACAACAGGAGAAATAAAAGAAACAGAAACAGAGGAAAAAGCAACAGCCCCAAAAAGCAAATGCTCAAAGAACAGATCTTAGAGCAAGTTTTCCTAGAATAGAGGGGATAAAGCATGCAATAATGATTGGAGCTTCAGGCATGTGAATTTATTTACAAACTAAACATAGACACAAGTAAAATGAGAAGAAGGTAAGTGATATAATAACTTGATTTGTTGTTCTTTCAACTTTCCATCATCTGGGAAAGAATACTGGATATGAAGGCTCGTTGAAAGATACTTTGGCTTCTGAAAAAGCAAGGTGATAACGTTGATACGTTTCCCAAATGAAACAGTGAAACGCATCACATTATTCTACATCTAAAAAGCCAATACTTCGATAGGACCACATTGCTGGTAAAATGAATCCTTGTATTCAAATCACACTTATCTCTACACCTACAGAATAATCAATGTAAACATTCTCACTCGCACTCAACTTCACCACATTGAGATGACAAACTGCTTCAGTTTAGAATATAAAATTAACTTAAACCAGTAATAAAGAGTACAGTGATGGAGGGAGAAAAGTGATGGACATTGTTTTCCTTCCTCGGAGCTCACTCATTTTTGCTACACTAATGGATAATAATTGGAAAATAAACTTGCTAGGAAAAACACATATTGTATATTGGGGAATAGAATGCAGCCAGAAATATTTAACAATTGTTGATACATGCCAGGGAATTCCTGGAAGCCTGGCATTCCAACTGGAACTCCATCAACAAACACATTGAACTGGACCTAGATATACAAACCAGGGGCAGCATTGGGGTGGCACAGTGGCTCAGGGGTTAACGCTGTTGCCTCACAGCACCAGGGACCCAAGTTCGATTCCAGCCTCGAGCAGCGTGAAGTTTGCACATTTTTCCCATGTCTGCAATGGGTTTCCTCTGGGTGCTCCGGTTTCCTCCCACAGTCCAAAGATGTGCAGGTTAGGTGGATTGGCCATGTTAAATAGCTCATAGTGTCTAGGATGGGAAATGCAGTGATAAGTAGGGGGTGGGATACTCTTCAGAGAGTCAATGGGCTGAATGGCCTGCTTTCACACTGTAGGAATTCTATGAACTGAGATCTATGAATTCTATTCTACACATAGACTGGACTTCTTATCATTCCTGTGTCTTTAGCACCTCACAGAAGTAACATATTAATTTCATTTCAATTGGAGTTGACCCAAAAGACTCTTGGGCATAGAGAAAATAATATTCCCCACCCTACCAATTGGAAAAAAAGTAATTTGCACTACAACCATGAGTGAAAAGAAATTTTCTCAATATGTTGATTTTTGAAACTCACATCTATCAGCTAAATGCTATCAATTCTGTTAGTATTGCACAACATCTCAGCAATGTCTTTTTTTAAATTATTTCATTCAACTGACATCCACCATGCAGTCTAGCACAATAATCAAAAGCAATGCAGCAGCTGCTCTGCAGTTTACGATGACAATTATACTTCAGTTTAATTTGTAAAATGCTTTGTCCCCAGGAACAGACCAATGTTTTTGAGAAGATTTTTGAGCAGGTTGTGGATGAGGTTGTAGACTTGCTTGCTGAGTCGATGTGTTTGATTGTAAATGTTTCATCACCCTGCCAGGTAACAGTGCGCCTCTGGTGAAGCATTGGTTTTCTGTCCCACTTGTTCTTTATATGCCTTGGTTTATTGGGGTGGCAGGCATTACTTCCAGTTCTGTTGTTCAGTGGTTTGTATATTCAGGTCCAGCTCAATGTGTTTGTTGATGGAGTTCTGATTGGAATGCCAGGCCTCCATAATTCCCTGGCATGTCTCTGTTTGGCTCATGCTATTATGGATGTGTTGTCGCAGTCGAGTTCATGTCCTTCTTTGTCTGTGTGGATTAAGTCCAGTGAGAATTAGTCATGTATCTTGGTGGCTAGTTGGTGTTCATGTATCCTTATTGCCAGTTTTCTTCCAGTTTGGCCTATGTAATGTTTCTCATAGTCCTTACATGGTATTTTATATATTACATTATTTTTATTGATTGTGAGTATGGGATCCTTTACATTCATCGGTAGCTATCATAGGGTGGTTGTTGGTTTGTGGGCTACGCTGATACCCAGGAATCTGACTAGTCTTATGGTCATCTCGGATATGTCTCTGATGTACGGTAGGGTGACTAGCTTATCTGACCGTGTTGTGTCTTCTTGTTGTAGTCTGTCACGGAGGTGACGGAGGATTGTGCTTTTTGGGTATCCATTCCTGTTAAAAACTCTGTATAAGTGCTCTTGTTCTGCTTTGTGCAATTCTGGGTTGCTGCAGTGTGTTGTGGCCTGTTTGAGTAATGTTCTGATGAAGCTCCATTTGGCATTTGGTATGCTTGCCTTTATTGGTCAGTGCATTGAGTATATGAGTTGCAAGATCATGTTGCAGCTGTACAGGACACTGGTTAGGTCGCTTTTGGAATACTGCACACAATTCTGGTCTCCCTGGTATAGGAAGGATGTTGTGAAACTTGAAAGAGTTCAGAAAAGATTTACAAGGATGTTGCCAGGGTTGGAGGGTTTAAGCTATAGGGAGAGTCTGAATAGACTGGGGCTATTTTCCCTGGAGTGTCGGAGGCTGAGGGGTGACCTTTATAGAGGTTTATAAAATCAAAGGGGGCATGGATAACGTAAGTAGACAAGGTCTTTTCGTTGGGATGGGAGAATACAAAATTAGAGAGCATAGGTTTAAGGTGAGAGGGGAAAGATTTAAAAGGGACCTAAGGGACACCTTTTTCATGCAGAAGGTAGTGTGTGTATTAAATAAGCTGCCAGAGGAAGTGGTGGAGGCTGGTACAATTTCAAAATTTAAAAGGATGTATATATGAATAGGAAGGGTTTAGAAGGATTGGGCCAAATGCTGGCAAATGGGTGTATATTTATGTAGGATATCTTGTCAGCATGGATGAGTTGGCCCAAAGGGTCTGCTTCCATGCTGTATATCTCTGTGGCTGTTTGATTTGTTTTGTTTTCCACAAGATGTCTCCTGCTGTACCTCCTCAGAT
Organism: Ginglymostoma cirratum; assembly: GCA_024137785.1. Taxonomy (NCBI): domain Eukaryota; kingdom Metazoa; phylum Chordata; class Chondrichthyes; order Orectolobiformes; family Ginglymostomatidae; genus Ginglymostoma; species Ginglymostoma cirratum. Next base: position 40,225,766 of record JAHRHZ010000016.1, on the reverse strand, counting down.
TGATCCCTGCTCAAAAGCAACAGTGCTTAGTCCTTTCAGGGAATCTATGAAGTTAACAGGGATTCTAAATAAAGATCAGGCGGTGAAGTTAAAGAAAATCTCATATGACTAAGTTTCAATGAATAACCACTAAGTTAGCCAAAATTTAAAAATGTATACAATGTATAACGTCAGATTTCATTCTGAGTTTGACTTGCGTTGTCGTGCCATCAGCTGAGACCATAACATGACCACAAAGGAAGATAGTGGTTAGAGATCAATCATCTCAGCTCCAGGACATCTCTGCAAGAGTTCATCAGCATAGTCTCCTGGGTCCAAACATCTTCATCTGCTTCATCAATGACTTTCCCTCATAAGGTCAGAGACGGGGACATTTACCTATGATTGCACAAATTTAGCACCATCCACCAGTCCTTAAATACTGAAACTGTCTGTGTCCAAATAGACCTGGACAAAATTCAGGCTTCGGCTGATGTGTCTCAAGTAACAAGGGGAGCAGATACATGGGAACACCATACCTGCAAGATCCCCTCACGCCAAATGTATCATCGATCCTTTAGTATCACTGTGTCAAAATCCTTTAACTACCTGTTTGAGAATATCTTTTCCTGGATCCTTCATGCAACTGAGCTCTACCAGCTTCAAATAATCCTATTCAATTTTTTAGCAGAACACTTTTAGTCTGGAACTTGCGCTGAACTCCTGACACTGTAGTCCTCTAATCTTTAAGAATTGTAACCAACTCCCTTTCTCAAGAATAATTGCTCCATCTACCCAGTTTGCCAAAACAATGCAAAGCTGCTCAAACTTGAGCTAAACAAAAACAACATTTTTCCCCTTTTCATTCCCCTAATGAAGAGGGGAAAAAAAAAATCAATCCCTGACTTCTAAACTGGAGCCTATTGCACAACTGTTTACCCTGTTTGCAAAATGCTTCCAATGTAAACCAAAACTCATTACCTTCCAAGGAGTTTTTCTCTCTCAAACGTACTCAAAACCTATATGCCACTAATTCACGTTCAAAAGCCGGAACACAAAATAAACAATATTAAATTTTATATTATTCACACACCTTACATCTCACCAAAGTTGTTTGATTGATGACATATCCTCAGCAGTAACAAAATTTGTAGGTATCTTTGAGGTCTTGGTGAGTAGATGTTCTTCCAATTTATTTTTCACCATTGTATTCTGAGGAGGAAACACAGAGAGAGATAGAATCTTCCAGTTCTACTGTAAATATTCATTTTCTCTCTCTGCCTAAAAGCAGTTACCTGAAATTCAGTTCACTTGTGTATTCCCATGTCCGACTTCTTTTTCACAGTTAGGTAATCTGTGGGCAACTTTTATCTGCAGTATGCGAAACTAATCCAGAAAGGTGTAAATCAAATGGGAGATAAAGATCAGAGTTTCAATGTCTTTTTTAAAAAATGTTAATTTCAGCTGAGACTAATTCTTGTTTATTAATGGTTTCATAAAATTTGGCTCACCCTAGTCAGATGATTACCATGGCTATCTTAAGCTTATATTTAAGCATGTAAATGGGAAACCAAATGGAATGTTGGTCTTTATTTTAAAGAGAATAGAGTATAAAAACAGTACCGTCTTGTTTTTTGTAAACAATTTTAGTCTATGAAAGATCCTAGGGGTTAACCAGCTCATGGAAGTCAGACATTAACAGTGCATTTTTATCACTATCACATCTAGGATATCATTCTTGTTTTAAGTTGTCTTGTTTAATAATACGCAAAAGGTTCAGAGTTCAAATACCAAATGAGTCCTCATTTGACCCAAAGGGTTTCATTGCAGCCTCAGCCTCAGCCTCTGCAATTATTCAACAGTTACAAAGTTCATGAAAGTTATGTGCACAACAGTGAAAACTACAGGGAAGACAGGTAAGCTGACAATGTGATTGAATGATTTAACTTCTTGAGTTGGACACCTATTACAGAATGATTTAGAAATGATGATTTTCTTAAAACAAGGAATCAGGTCACCATTTTGTTCATGATGTATTTTAAGATTTCTGATCTGCAACTCCACTTATTTGATGGACAAAATGAAAGGGACAATATAAAATGCAGTATAGATACCGTTTTCTGAAGCTTTGACTGGGATAAATGAACACACTGTTCAGTCTATTCAGTCTCTTCCTATATCTCGAATTTGGTATTGGTGTCACAACATTTCAACATTTATATTGCCAGTAGTGCGCCTGGGACAATCGTATAAAGCGAGCATAACCCATTAAAGTTTATGGAAAATTTAAAGATGACAATTCCAGACTGTTTAGATGGAGCTTATTATTGCAGGCATTCAATTTGAAAATTATACATGTGGCAGAACAAGAGAAGATAATTGCTGCCATGTTATTGTGATTTTAATAAAGGAGATGGAAGCATTCAGTGGCGAAAACAGACTGAGATGGACTGTACTGGTGAATATTTTATTTGGTTAGAGTCTATATATATATATATGACCCTGTCTCTCTCTCTCTCTATATATATATAGAGATAGATAGATAGATGTAGTGCATGAATAGCATAAGGCTAAAGGTTTTTAAAAATGAGCCATCTTTGTATATTGATGGTTCCTTTTATAAGGAGGGGAGGTGTGGCAATGCTATGGCTTTATGAAGTATATTTTGTCCTTTTTTGTTTATGAAGAAAAGTTGCAATAGAGGCACTGAGCAGTCTGCTCAAGTCCAATAAACAGTGGGTAAGGTCTTGGGTTTTTTTTTAAAGTTGGAACAATAGAAGCAGCCCGAGTGGTTGGAGTCAAGCTCCCACTGAACCAAGATTTTTAGTTTCAGCTTTATGCATTGCTGGGTCATGAAGCTGGATTGAAAGCTCTTATTCCTCTCTCTTCTTTGGCTAAAAGCTGTGTTTTTTCTTGCTCTAGAAATACATGTGAGACAATCTATTTTAACAAATTTACCTTTGCCAAGAGTGTGTTTATGGGCTGTTACTATATTGGAACAGTTAATTGTTAGTAGTCAATAAATATAGATCAGCATTTTGATACAGTTACATTTAAGCCAATTCTTTTATTTTGATTTTGTCTGTAGTTTTACACTACATTAAAATAAAGTGCATTTTGCTAAACATCAAATAGTTTGATCAATCAAATTGCATCTGGAATACAACACCTTACACTTACCATTAAAATAAGAAAAAGCTAGGGTCTAGACTATCTTCTTAATATATTTTGAGGGGAGTTTGGTCCAGTCCATAACAATGGATCGGAAAGGTTTAGAGGGATATGGACCAAACACAGGCAAGTGGGACTAGTTTAATTTGGGAAACTTGGTCAGCATGGATGAGTTGGGTTGAAGGGCTTGTTTCCATGCTGTATAACTCTATGGCTAAATGTCACAAACCCTACACCCCCCAACCCTGGCAATTTAGGAAGGACCTTGGGGATAACATTTTCACGCAGAGGGTGGTTTGTGTATGGAACGAGCTACCACAGGAAGTGGTGAAGATGGGTACAATGACAATATTTAAAAGGCATCTGGATGGGTATATGTATAGGCAGAGTTTAGAGGAACATGGGTCAAATACTGCCAAATGGGACTAGATTTATTTAGGAGAGATAGAGATGTCTGGTCAGCACGGACAAACTGGACCGAAGGGTGTGTTTCTGAGCTGTATGATTCTGACATCACCCATGTTGATACCAACACCAATGAGAGTGAACTGAGGAGCTGGATATTATTTAAATGGAGAGATTGCAGAAAGCTATAAGCACAGAGAGATTTGAGACAGCCTCAAGCATAAATCACAAACAGTTAGCATTGTAATTCAGCTGGTATTAAGCAAAGCACATGAAATGTTGAACTTTAGTTTAAAGAGAATGGAGTAAAAGAGAAGTCTTATGAAAGCAACACAAGGTACTGTCTTATGTATTTTGCACTTGTTTTCTTCCATAATTTACCTTTGCTGCTTTTATTAGTTTAGTTAAAAATCTTATGTTGATCTTTAGAAGTTTCCCAATCTTCTAGTCTGCCACTGAGGGGCAGGTTCAATTCCAGCCTTGGCAACTGTCAATGTGGAGTTTGCATATTCTCCTCATCTGCATGGATTTCTTCCAGGTGCTCTGGTTTCCTTCCAGTCTAAAGACGTCCAGGTTACATAGATTGGCCATGCTAAATTGCCCCATATTGTTCAGGATGTGCAGACCAGGAGGGTTAACCACGGTAAATGTGGGGTTACAGGGATAGGGTGGAACGCTTTTTGGAAGGTCAACGCAGATTCAATGGGCCGAAAGGCGTCTATGTGCACTGTAGGAATTCTATGATTCTATTAATATGGCAAACCTTAAGTTTTTGTCTTTTATGTTGTCTTTAGCATCCTTACTTGACCATAAGATACATTTTCCCCTCTCTTTTTACAATCTTCCTTTCTGGAAAATATTTTAGCTCACAGAATTAAACATCTCCTGCGAATCTTGCCATGCTCATCAACTATCCTACCTTTCAGTCTTCCCTCCCTATCACACAGGGCTGTCGAGATTGAGTCATTAAGAATCTGTCTACTGTAGCCTTGAATCAGCAACAGAATGAAGCATTATGGGAGGAAAGGATATGAAATTGGACTTCAGGATGATCAGAACAATCATGTTCTCATTGAATGACAGACCAGAGTAATTCTGCCTTATGTTTTACTGCGTTACAACAAAATTTAAATTTAATCATTCTCTTTGGTACCATTATAAATACAAGTTTTCTTTATTACTTTCTTCCGTAAGGTTATTCTTTCTAACTACAGCTTCTCATTTGAAATTGTTTTGGTCTCCTAGTCTGAGGGAGTCCAGCGAAGATTTCCCAGGATGGCAGGACTGACATTTGAGGAAAGACTGGATCAACTGGGCTTGTACTCTCTGGAATTTAGAAGCACGAGGGGGGAAATCTCATAGAAACATAAAATCGTGATGGGACTGGATAAGCTAGACGCAGGAAGAATGTTGCTGACATTGGGGAAGTCTAGAACTAGGGGTCACAGTGTAAGACTAAGGGGTAGGCCATTCAGGAGTAAGATGAGGAAGAATTTCTTCACTCACAGTTGTGAACCTCTGGGATTCTCTCCCACAGAAAGCTGTAGGGGTAATTCATTAGATATATTCAAGAGAGAACTGGATGTGGCCCTTGCAGCTAAAGGAAGCAAGGGGTATGGAGAGAGGGCAGGAATAGGATATTGAGTTTGCATGATCAGCCATGAATGTACTGACTAGTAGTGCAGGCTTGAAGGGCCAAATGGCTTACTCCTGCACATTTTTGCTATGTTTCTATGACTAGCAACTGAACAAATCTGCACTGTTTAGGATTATCAGTCTATTCAGAAATCAAATAGGATGTTTACATAATGTTCATCTTGCTCAACTAAATGCAGCTTTTTGTAAATTAATTAATAATAATTTCATCTGCAGAAAACACTTCACAAGTTTTCCATAAATTCTTTTATAAAAGTCTGAACTGTAATAGATGCTTGTGTATGGGGACACCAAAATACCCTAAGAAATGTACCAAATAACAGATAACTGGAAGTGCATTTGAGATCAGAGCAGAATCAATGGATTTCCTGCTGCTCTGATGCTGCCTGACTTGCTGTGTTCCTCCAGCTCCACACTGTAGTGATAGCTTCAGTCACATTTGTCCATGTAAATTAGACATTGTAACAGATCCCAGAGAAGAAATCTTGTGAAGTTACTAATGTAACTATGCTCTAAATGAGTTCTTGGTAAAATCTTTGCCCATTCTGCACAGGGTCAAAGTAGTCCTTCAAGAGCAGAATACCTAATGTTGAGAGCAAAACTGGAAGATTTAAGAACTACTAATCAAAGAGAAAACCATTGGTTTGACTTGTTTCTGAACACCGAGAGGAAGTAACAAAAGGCTATGGAAACAACAGAAGGATAGTAACTTAAAGCTCAGGCAAAATGACAATAAAATGATTCAAAAAGGAAAAAAAAACTAGATGTTCCTTGAGATACCAAGCATATCAGAGGATGGTACAAGTGCCCAACATAATAAACCAGAACTCAAAAGATTTGGCCTTTCCCAGAGGCTCCCCTTGGGATTTTTTGAGGGCTATGTTTTGATTTTTTTTAAGACTGTCATACTTCAGTGGCTTCTTTTTCAGTCTCACTTACTCCTTCATTAGGTTATGTAATAAATCACCTAGTAACAGTACTTTATGTAAAAAAAAGTTATCACCAATAATCTCCCTGCTCCATTAAACTTAAAGGCACAACACACAAGGAAATTATTGATTTCCTACATTACAACAGTAATTAAATCAACATGGCTCCAGGAGGCACAAGATAGCAACAAATGCCTTTTTAAAAAAAATACACACTTCAACAATAATGTTCAAAATACAAGGAGGTGTTAGACAGATCCAACCCTGAAAGTCCTCACATCCCATGGGAAAATTCACAGCGATAGAGATCCACAGCACGGGAAAAGGCCCTTCAGCCAATCAATTCTGTGAAGGCAGTAACAACCAACTATTCTAATCCCATTTTCGAGCACTTGGCACATAGTTTTGCATGCCTCTATCATGTGTATAGGCAGTGAGTTTCAGAATCTTACTATCTTGAGTGGAAAAAATAGTTCTCGCTTTCCCTTTAAACCTCCTGCCCCTTATCATAAATCTATGCCACATCTATTGATCCCTCCACCAAGAGGAAAATTTGCATGTCCTCATTCTCACTGATACTTCAACCAGTTGGACAGCTTCATTACCTGAAATTAAGTCGAGGACCACCTCCTCCCTTGTAGGATCACCGACATACCGACTTAAAACTATCCTGAATGCACTTTATACGATGACTACTCCAGTTAATGCTGGAGAAACTGAAATCCCATCATTACCCTATTAATTTTACACTTCTCTAAAATTTGGTCACCCTAATGAGGAGATATAGAAGCAATTGGCACAGTTCTCTTCCCCAAGTAGAAGAGCAAATGTGAGAGATAGGAGCAGAAAACAATTAATCAAGTAATGGCCAGCACTGAGGTAGATGCTCCTGTGGGATAGGGATCAAAAGCTAAGTTTAGAGGTTTGAGAACCGAGGTTCTAGATGGCCAGAAGCTGACAGCTCTAAATGGGACTCCTAAGCTAGTGGGGACTGGGCTAAGGCCAATCAGATCCAGGGGCTGAAGCCAAGACAGACAGTAAAAGAGCGAAGTGAATTGGGGCATGGGGGCAAGAGAATAACATAACTTAATGGGGTAGCATGCTAGGAATCGAGTCACATTATTCATAAAATCATCATAAAATCTGGTTTGCAAGATGTACATGGTGGCTGGTTCACTTACGAAAGGCATCGGATTTACTTAGTTCAAAATCATGACTTGCAGCATCTGCTGAAGGAAAGACAAGTTGATTTTATTTCTGTTTGAAGTAATTTACTGCAGAGAACTGTGAGCACTTTTGGCCATTGAAGACCTGCCGGTTTCTCTTCTAGACTGAACAGCCTCTCACTGCCTTATTTACAGCCCAAGCTATTCAGCTACCTGATGACCAAGCACATGGTTAATGGCAGTTAGAGGACTTTGAAATTAACAGGTGGTCACAAGTTCAACCAAATCAGCTTCGCCTGTTGTTGCAAAAGGAGAGGGGGCTCAAAGGAGGCTGCAAGAAAACGGGGGAGAACAGGTTGCAATGGAGTGGAATGTAAGCAGAAGATTGCAAAGGGAGTAGAAGGTAGCTGGGCTAAAAGGGGGGAAAAATGGGCTGCAAGGAGACTGTGACAGAAGATGGAGTTTGGAGGGCAAGGGTACAGGGAGACTGCAAGGACAAAATAAAATAATTTTAAGACATCAGCAGAGGAATAAAGTTGGCATATAGTTGCCTTAGGAAATTTCAACATTGTCTGGGGTTGATTAGATCAGTTGGCTAAAAGGTTGATTTGTGAAGAAAAGTAACACTAACAACGTGGATTCAATTCCCGCTCTGGTTGACGTTACTATGAAGATCCCACTTTCTCAACCTCACCCCTCACCATAGGCATGGTGATCTTCCGGTTAAATTCACCCAAAGTAGTCACACTCTCATGAGTGACCAGCCCAAGCATCTCTGGACTATGGCATCTTTCCTTCTGGACCGCATGAAGTTTCATTGCATCATGTCAAAAATGGGGAAGGAACCCTCCTGATTATTACCCATCACCTCCTACACCAGCTAACAAAACAATTCATCGCCCTGTTGAACACCACTTGGGTTGAGAAGAGCACATAATGTAGTCTGCATTCAGGTCTTCAATATTCATCATTGAAAATGGCTGAGTAGCACTACTGGCTGACTGACTGAGATGGCAATGCGGCCAGGTCCCGAAGGATACAGCTGCTAGATCAGGTATGCACGTGAGGGAACAAGAGGGAAGTATTTACGTGACCTGATTCTCACCAAACTACTTGCCTTAGATGGATCTGGCCACAATAACAGTGGTAAGAGTAACCTCTGCACAGTACTTCTAGAGACAAAATCAAAACTTCACATGCAGGATAATCCCAATTGTGCTGTTTAGTATTATGACCACGCTGAATGGGCTAGGTTTGAATACATACAGAAACTCAAGTCTGGACAGCCATGAGGCACTGTGGGCATGAGCAGCAGCAGAACTTGTATACACTCATGATCACTGCATACTGTCCACTTTACATCAAGGAAGAAGAGCACAAGGAAAAGCAGTCGTTGTTAGAGGTCAATCATCTCGATCACAGGACATCAATGCAGACATTTCTAAAGGTAGTATTCTAGGTCCAATCATCTTCAGCTGAAAATCAATGACTTTCCCTCTATCATAAAAGTCAAAAAGACAAGTTATTCACTGAGGTTTGCACAATGTTCAACACCATGCAGAACTCTTCAGATACTGAAGCAGTCTATGTCAAGTAACAGTCGCACCACACAAGTGCCGGTCAATGACCAGCGCCATCAAGACAGAATCAAGTTGGATGAGGGTCAGCATTTGAAATTCTGGAGATCTCAGGAGGAAACCAAGATAGATTATCCATGGCATTTCATTTCAAACAAAAATATATAGTGTTTTCAGATCAATAAATAAAGCTGACTTTCTAATTCTAAACAGTTTGATAGTCTGTCTAAACTTACAAACAAAAAGTTAGAAGCATGAAGCAGCTAGAGCGATTTTTACTTTATGTCCACCGTCTCCAAAAGTGCCTAGAGAAAAATACTGCAAATTGAAAACCACAATACCAAAAGAATGAGCAAAACGCCCATTACAACAGATGACCGACTGAGAAAACTATCCATTTATTTAGAAAAAAGATTACACTGGTAGAATACAGCAGATAAAAAATTCAAATGCAATCTTGAAAATTTATGACCAAACATAGGTATTCATGGAAATAGAAATCTCCTGTAGTTGTACAATTTAAACCTAATTTAATCTTTTAAAGGACAATTCTTGCAATTCATTTTATTCAATTGCAATTCATGGAATAAACACAAGATGCTGCACAGGATAGTTTTAATCAGTAAATTAAACAACGGCTGATTTTAATTACACACAATCACTATACTAGTGTATACATAATATACAAATATCTTCATTGCCATAAAGGTGAAGACAGAAGGTTGTAGACAGTCTGCAGCAGACTCCGGTCTGTTCTCAAAGTGACTACAAAATATACTCTGTGGTTTTGCTATGTACAGCACATTGTGCTTATATTAAACAGCAAACCACTTGCTAGTATTATACTGAAAATGACATGCATACAGACAAAACATCAAGTTAAAAGACAACACAACTCAACTTTTAAACGATGGCCAACAGAAATGGAGTGAAAAGAATTCAACAAAACATTTTAATAGGCTTCGGTTAGGTCCTCTGTCGTGATTTGCCATCCTTACAAATGAAGTCCAAGTATCCAAAATTCAGTAGCACAAGTAAATCCATGGCAGCAGCTTGTAATCCAATGGGGATAAGGTGAGGTGAGGGGCAGGGAACCTGTAAAAAGATAAAGGAAACATAACTTGGAAGATTAAAAAGCATCACGAGTGCCTACTCCTGGATGACTTTACAATTTTGGATTGGAATTCAAACAAGTGCCAGTATATCAACACTGCAAACTAGGGGTTCAATGTGCCACACAGTGAGTTGCTAGTATCAATTGAACCTGTAGAGGAAGGCTTAAAAGCAGAAGTAAAGTTCTTCCTCAAAGGGGCAAAAAGGAAACTGAAGAGGCAATCACACATGATACTCTTGAGTATCAGATCCTGATCTGCAATTATAGGTGATGCTATAACAACAGTTGATAAACTTTTAAATTGTAATTAACTTTACTCAATGAATTTCAGTGTACTATGAAATCCATTTTTGCAAAGCCTTCAAGACAAGGCTACATATTTCCAACTCAAAAACGCCAAATCTGGCCCACACTCATCTCCAATGTTTTATTCCACCTTACATGAAGTTGTATTCTTCTGTCACGTGTCTTGTGAAGTTTCACTGGATCTATCTATCCAAGCTCCTTGTTTATACCATTCCAGAATTCCTGGCCTCATCTAAGGTAAGCTGACCTCTGGAATAATATCCAGTCTGAAAGTGAGCTCACTTCTTTCCTTCCAATTCTAGCCTGTGACTTGCCCTCTTTTTTTTCTTCATAGAAGAACATTTAAGCATCCTGCCTTCACATTATGGAGGGCCTTCCCTAAATTCCTCCACTCTATTATGTATCCTATCACCTTCAAAAGTCCAGTCCAGAACTACCTCAAATATCAACACTGTCTCTTCTTTTCTTGCTTGGTCATGACTGTTACCCATGAAGCACTGGGGATATTTTATGTAAATCAATGAAGTAAGTGAAAGCTATTGGTGCCAAAAATTCTGAAGTCTCACTTAATGACCACCAGTTTAATATAAAAATCATACAAATAAGGAGCACAAATAAGCCATTCAACTGCCCTTCTGCAATTTAATAAGATCATGGCTGATCTGATTGTAACCTGAAATACATACTCTCACCTACCTCTGTTAATCTTTCACAGCCTTGCTTCTCAAGAATCTGTCCATGCCTGCCTTAAAATATTCAAAGACTCTGCTTTCACCAGCTTTTCAGGAAAAACATTCCAAAAGCTCATGCACCTTGGGGGAAAAAAAATTTCATCTCTGCTTGAGACGGGTGATCCCTCAATTTCAAACAGTGACCGTTGGATCTAGATTCTCCAATAAGAGGAATCATCCACTCCACATGCAACATGTCAAGATCCCTCAGCGTATTTGACGTTTCAATCAAGTCGCCTCTTACTCTTCTAATCTCCAGCAGATATATGCCCAGGCTGTCCAACCTATCTTTATGAAGCAACCTGTCCTTTCCATCTATCTTATTACTCTTAGGTATTGAAGGTTTTAGAATAGGTTTGTAGCTCGGGTTGTGGATGTTGTGGTTGGTTGGCTCGCCAAGCTGGTTCGTTGTTCCCTGCTGGATAACATCATCAGTGCAGCCTCCGATCAAACGCTGTTGTGTTTTCCTGCCTGTCATTTAAACTCTGGTGAACAGTGAGCAGGATTAGAGATAAAAGGTACTGCAGATGCTGGAGAATCTGAGATAACAAGCATGGGGCTGGATGAACACAGCAGGTCAAGCAGCATCACAGGAGCAGGAAAACTTGACGTTTCGGGCCTAAACCCTTCATCAGAAATGGGGGAGGGGAAGAGGGTTCTGAAATAAATAGGGAGAGAGGGGGAGGCGGATAGAGGATGGATAGAGGAGAGGATAGGTGGAGAGGAGGCAGACAAGTCGAAGAGGCGGGGATGGAGCCAGTAAAGGTGAGTGTAGGTAGGGGGGTAGGGAGGAAATAGGTCAGTCCAGTGAGGACGGACAGGTCAAGGGGGCGGGATGATGTTAGTAGATAGGAGATGGGGGTGTGGCTTGAGGTGAGAGGAAAAACAGGTTAGGGAGGTTGAGATGAGCTGGGCTGGGCTGGTTTTGGGATGCGGTTGGGGGAGGGGAGATTTTGAAGCTTGTGAAATCCACATTGATGCCATTAGGCTGCAGGGTTCCCAGGCTG
>JAHRHZ010000016.1:40192676-40213325 GCA_024137785.1 Ginglymostoma cirratum | reverse complement strand
ACAGTGGTCGAGAACGCCCTCGACCGTGTCTCCCGCATTTCCCGGAACACATCCCTCACGCCCCGTCCCCGCAACAATAATCAAAAAAGAATCCCCCTCGTCCTCACATACCACCCCACCAACCTCCGGATCCAACACATCATCCTTCGACACTTCCGCCATCTGCAATCAGACCCCACCACCAAAGACATTTTTCCCTCCCCACCCTTATCTGCCTTCCGGAGGGACCACTCCCTCCGCGACTCCCTTGTTCGCTCCACACTCCCCTCCAGCCCCACCACACCCGGCACTTTTCCTTGTAACCGCAGGAAGTGCTACACCTGCCCCCACACCTCCTCCCTGACCCCAATCCCAGGCCCCAAGACGACTTTCCACATCAGGCAGATGTTCACCTGCACATCTGCCAATGTGGTATACTGCATCCGCTGTACCCGTTGTGGCTTCCTCTGCATCGGGGAAACCAAGCGGAGGCTTGGGGACCGCTTTGCAGACAACCTGCGCTCAGTTCGCAACAAACAACTGCACCTCCCAGTCGCAAACCATTTCAACTCCCCCTCCCATTCCTCAGATGACATGTCCATCCTGGGCCTCCTGCAATGCCACAGTGATGCCACCCGAAGGCTGCAGGAACAGCAAATCATATTCAGCCTGGGAACCCTGCAGCCCAATGGCATCAATGTGGATTTCACAAGCTTCAAAATCTCCCCTCCCCCAACCGCATCCCAAAACCAGCCCAGCTCATCTCCACCTCCCTAACCTGTTTTTCCTCTCACCTCAAGCCACACCCCCATCTCCTATCTTCTAACATCATCCCGCCCCCTTGACCTGTCCGTCCTCCCTGGACTGACCTATTTCCTCCCTACCCCCCTACCTACACTCACCTTTACTGGCTCCATCCCCGCCTCTTCGACTTGTCTGCCTCCTCTCCACCTATCCATGCTCTATCCGCCTCCCCCTCTCCCCCTATTTATTTCAGAACCCTCTTCCCCTCCCCCATTTCTGATGAAGGGTTTAGCCCCGAAACGTCAAGTTTTCCTGCTCCTGTGATGCTGCACTGAGCAGGATTACCTCACTTCCAGTTTTCCTTTGCAATACAGTGTATATGGGATCTAGCTCTATGTGTTTATTGATGGCTTTCTTAATGGAGAACCAGGCCTCTAGGAATTCCCGTGCTTGACTCTGCTTTGCCTGTCCCAGGATTCTGGTGTTGTCCCAATCGAATTGGTGGCTCTCCTTATCCACGTGGATGGAGATGATGAGTATTGGACATGTCTTTTTGTTACCAGTTGATGTTCATGTATTCCTAGAGGAGTAGAATCCCTAGAGGCCTGGTTCTCCACTAAGAAAGCCATCAATAAACGCATAGAGCTAGATCCCGTATACACTCTATTGCAAAGGAAAACTGGAAGTGAGGTAATCCAGCTCAGTGTTCACCAGAGTTTAAATGACAGGTTAATTTCCTTCCTGTTTGTCCAATGTAATGTTTGTTGCAGTCTTTGCAGGGAATCTTGTATATGACACTGGTCCTGTACATAGTGGGTAGTGGGTCTTTGGTTCAGGTGAGCAGTTGGCATAGGGTTGATGCGAGTTTGTGTGCTACTATGATGCCCAGTGGTCGTAGGAGTCTTGTGGTCAGTTCAGATGTGTTCCTGATGTAAGGTAGCGTGATGAGTGTGTCGGAGTGTGTGCTATCTTCCTGGTGTTGTTTGTGTTATAGGCACCTTCTCACCCAGTTTTTCGGGTATCCATTGTCTTTGAATACTTGGAAGAGGTACTCTTCTTCTTTTTGGCGTAGTTCTGTGCTGCTGCAGTGTGTTGTTGCCCGTTTAAATAATGTTCTCATGCAACTCCGTTTGTGCGTGTTAGGGTGGTTGCTATTGAAATTCAGTACTTGGTCAGTGTGTGTGGCTTTCCTAACAAAGGCACACAGGAGGGCCATGTGTATTTGGAACTCTATCTCCCTCAAAACACAGTGGAAGCAGGGTACTTCAATATTTTTAAAGCAGATTCTTGATAAGCAAGCTTGTGAAAAGGGCAGGCAGGAATGTGAAGGAATCAAATCAACCATGATAGATTATTGAATTGTGCAACAGATTCAAATGGCTGAATCATCTACCCCAATGCATGTCCCTAAGCAGAGCTCGACTTTTTGCCACTTAGTCGTCCCCAATCCTTCTTATGACCATTTTGCTATTTACCTGCCTAAAGATAACTCTTCCGCCGAACCTCAACCATTTTTCAAGCTATGTAATGGTACCAACGCTGAAGGCAATTTATAGCCATTCAACTATCTACGATAAAATATTCTGCACCCATTTGGTCATTTATTCTGTCTTCAGAAGGGAGGCAACATTGTATGCCAAACTGTTCAACACTACAGAAAAGCCTGCGAGTCCCCCATGACCACTACATTTCTACACATTCGCTGTGATACCATATTTTCCACATTGTGTTTAGGCAGAGTTCTGCATCTTCATCAGTATTCGATACTGAAAACCAATTTGAAAATGGTGCTTCCAGTGGCATTGGCTATCTCTTAGTTAGTCACCAAATTACTATTGTCCATGGCTCTGCTATTGTAGGTTAGAGTTGGAAGGTTCACCACAGGAAATTTACAGCATTTATAAAGGAACCTATCCCTAGTTCCAATGCATTTACATTCTTCCTTAAATAACGAGATCAATGCTGAACAAGATACTCCCCAATGTGGTCTCACTAAGGCACATGAAGCATTCCAGAATTCCCACGTGGCACAGAAATTGCAGGCAACAAGTTCTACGATATCCCACTGTTTCACTCAAACTTACAAATGTTTTCAATTTTGCCCTCATCTCTAACTGTTTAATTACTGATTTGTACCACGTGTTTAACAAATACAAATTGTATCCCTTTATCATTGGAAAGCGCACCCCAAGAAATTCAATTTCAATTTATCTTTTTAGATCTTAAATTATGATTATATATTTACTGTTGCTCCCTTAGTTTAAATTACTTAGCACCTTCTTCGCTATGTGCCCTACAATCCCCAACTCACTAAATTCCTGTCATCACTCTGTTTAGTAAGTTTAGCGAACAGCTTTCAAGTTTTGTGCACATCAAGAGAAAGAAACAGGGAAAAAAACACAGGAAACTCCAAGTGAACTGAATTCCAAGGTAAGTGCTAAAGTAAGAATTGATAGATTACATTAAACTTATTTCAGTCTTGAATCAAACTTACCATGAGTTGTGTCATTCTTTATTATCTATGTTTTTCTGATGATTTATGAGTACCATTGTTAAGAAAAATCACAATTATTGTGCTTTTGTATTGTGGATTTTGAGGCAGAATCTCAATCAGAAACAGAAGTTGGTTTCAAACCAGTGCAGGGCCCTAAACTGGTCAAATCAGACCGCGAACATCAATGACCTATTCAGCTACTTGACAATTCAAATCTGCATGCCACACCTGTATTTAAAATACCAAATTCTAATCTATGTAGAAATTTCCATAAATCTAGTTTTTATTAGAAATCAGTATATTTCAATTGCCAGAGCATCAATAAAAGGATATTGTTTTTTGTCTTCTTTCAGACCTCCACTCTCACGCTTCTCTTTTTTCTCTCCTTTATCATGTCTAGATTCCTGTAAAATATGACAATGAAAAAACGTTACAAACTTCAGATATGTTGAACAGATTTAGGTCACATCAATTGCATTGCCTAAGGGAGAAACAAAAAAAATTACGACTGACAAAAACATTTTGTACACACAGATGTGTCCAACCTGGGCACTTTTTTTGCCAGCTTGTTTCTTTCAAGTCTTGCTCGTCTACTGAAACATTGCTTTTCTGCCTCATTATCAAAGTCACCCATCTTCAAGTCACTATTCCGGTTTATTCCAATTATTCAGTGCAGCCATAAGATTTCACAATAGCTCCAGCTCTGTTCCCTCCATGTCAGTGCTTCCTTTATGACGGATGAAGTGTAAGGAGATCTCACTTTCCCTAAGCTTCTTACCTCTAGGTAAACTATAATGGACTGCAAATACAAGAAGCAATGCCCAGAAAATTAGGTAAATTGCCAATGTGGCATTGGAACAAAGTTGCTCTTTCAGTATGAAGCAACATCCCACATCTACATCCAGACTGGCAAATGGCTGTGGAGTAGGAAGAATGACGGAGAACAAATTCGCAAGGGTGCATTAAACTGGAACTGATAAATTGGAGGAATTGGAGCTTAAGTTATAATGCTCAATAGGGCAGAAAACACAGATCTGGAAAATACAAACAAAGGAGACAAAGGAGGATCTGTGAAAATTGTGCCTACTACTCAAACTAGGTTTCAGTTTTATCCCCTTTCTAATATTTGTTGGGCCCATAATAAGGCAGTAAACCAATCAACTTGACAGATTAATTCATTAAGAAATTAATAAATTAAGGTTTATATGTTGCTAGATTTCATAAATTGAATTTGTACGACGCATTTCATCAGATACGACCCTAGTTTGTGTATTATGTGCGTGACATAAACCACAGTTTAAGAAGTGGCCATCCATGACTGGGAGTAATCTAATGAAATACCAGGTTTTTTTTTTTAAGATATTGGTGGATCTACCGTACGTTCTCAACATTTTCTGCTTTTACTTCATTTCTCGGAATTGCAGCTATTTCTAACTTCATCGCTGGACGACTAAGCGAAGGAATCCCCCAGAAAAGTTGACAATACTGTCAATGCTCCAAACTAATCATGTGCTACTGACCATAAGGTTAAGTCCTATATGTATTTTAACATCTTATTTTTCTTAACTTTGCAGGCTCTTGCCAAAACACACACTTTTTAGGAAAGTGTTCACTGCGCAATAAAAGCACACGTGAATAGAAGTTCATTTAAAAAAATACATAATTTGACATTAGTATTGGATCAAAAATGATCTGCTACTTTAAGATGATTTTGTAGATTTCTTAGGCAATATATTAACTTGCATTCTTAATCCTATCCTACAACCAATTATCAAGGATATATACATTCATATTTAAAAGACTATACCTTCTTGCTTGTTGTTGAACTCTTTTCTATTTTTTCTAGCTTGATTGAATCATTTTTATCCCTGTCTTTACCAGAGCTAGATTTTGAACTCTTATTTTTCTCCTTTTCGTTTGAACGTGGGGAATCTGCAGGGCTTGCACTTTTACTCCTTTTCCCAGAGCCACCTGTTAAGTAAACATTGAATCCTCATTTCTCTTGCAGTAAATACAAAATTTACAAAAAAGGTAGACTAATGTTAGACTTGCTTCAGTTGTAACATTCATGCCATAAGAATCACAAGGTTCTGGGTTCAAATCCCACTCAAGACATGAATATACAACATAGGACAAAATTGCTATACAATACAGATGAACCAGTGCACTGTTGGAGGTGTTAATGAACTGACTTTTTTTCCTTCAGGTGCACACTACCATTCAAGTAATTGAAAAATAGCTGTTTTGAAACAGAAACAGAAATTGCTGGAAAATCTCAGCAGATCTTGTTGCATTACAACAGTGATGACATTTACCAGTTTAATCTACTGATTTAGCTCTTTCATTTCAATGCATTTCTTTTTATTGCTAGACATAACTGGGGAAATAGCAATACATATCAGTTACCACACTTGAGGAGATTGCATACCATAAATCATCATAATCACACATATGCGCAATTCAACTTCCTTTTCTTTGAATGCTAGTTTTTAAAAAATGTCCGGGGGTGGGGGAGGAGGAGTTCTACTGGACCAATGTTTTAAAAGATCTTAAAACATGTCCATAGCATTTCATTTAAAAAGAAAATTGATGTTCTGATTAAAACAAAATGTGGATTATAAGAAACAATGGAGGCACGAGATGACATTATCTGCGAGAAATTTAATCTGTCTAATCTCTAAAGATAATTCACATTCACACAAAGCTAAAATCACTTTGGAAGTGATTCTGAAAGATAGGATTTATATGCATTTGGAGAAACAAGGAATGATTAGGGACAGTCAGCACAGTTTAGTGCAAGGGAACTCATATCTCTTAAACTTGACTGAGTTTTTTGAAGAAGTAACCAAAAAGATTGATGAGAACAGAGATATGAGAGCCATCCCTCCTCCTCATAGGTACAGACCAAAGAATTGACCGAATTAGTCAACAAGAATCAATATTGCATAAGCAGAGATATAAACAACAACTCAACCAATAATTCACTACGTGCACTCTATCTCTGCTTGCTCCGATCTACAGCTAGTTCTCTCAAACCTTGCAGCACCTAAATTTCAAAACATTTAGAAATTCATTACCCATCCATGCAATCTCCTCCAGTTTTACGCTCTTACTTGCACCTTTTAACAACTCTAAACCGGATATTAATTTCTCATTTCCTTTACCATTAGTCACAAATATCCAAAGAGCAAGTTCCTGCGATTTACTCGTGATGAAGCACTATCTTTCTTTGACTCCACCATAAAAAGCCTCCAAAATGTTCTGATCATTGAAAAAAAACTGAGAACATGACATGCAGGGGATTCTGTTGTAACGTGTTCTGGCAACTCAAATTGGCTATAACATGATTGACGAAGAGAGGAACGCTTTTTCTAGAAGATGAACTTGTGTTGGCTCGAATATGATTCCATTGAGTAGGCATCTTGCTATCAAGAGCCCTTTGCTAATGATGCCTACAGAGTATTCGTACAATGCTGTGATTCTGAGAGTCCCAGAGAAATTCTCCCCGTCAGCCTTCATGAAAACTGAAAAGTAAGAAGCCAGGTGGTCAGTTACCAGGAAAAGTACTGTATAGGGGAGAGTGAAAAACAGTATATCTAACTTACCTTGAAAGGAAACACTGAGGCACAGGACATGGGTACAACAGGAGGCTCTAGCAGCCTACTGAAGTAATTAATCAGATCACGGCTGACTTATGTTTCAACTTGATTTTCCCACCTTTGCTCCATATCCCTCGAAAACCTTGTCGTGCAGCGATAAGATTGCTGAAGGAGTCTGAGTTGCTATGGCAATATACATTTATGTGTATGTCACAGTTTGGAACTATGGATAGTGGTTGTAGAGGCTCCAAAGTTCTTTTAGTCACACGGCTGACTCGGCATCTCTCTCAATATTACAGTTAGCTATTGGCAGGGTTGGAAGAATTTGCCGACTGATACTCAATCATTTTAGTCACATTGTGAACGCACCTTCCTTGGCCATTGAGTTCTGAGGCAGGACTTGAACAGAGATCCTCTTGCTTACAAAGGCTTACACATTTCACAACTTCAGGATGTTACAAAGGGCCACTGAGATATTTTTGAAGAGCAGTCATTGTAGAAAATACAGCAGCTAATTTTCACAAAAAACTCTTCCACAAGCAACAATGTGATAATGACCAGACGATCTGGACACCTGGGTAACTGCCCTACACTTTTTAGAAACAGTAAGGACAGCTGTGTCAATCCAAGAAGGAGTTGCAAAGCTGCTGTCACAGTTGGACCAACCTGTCTGAACAGCTGTTGACAGTCATGCTGTCCTTTCTGTTACGCTTTTTTGGTGGTCTGCCCCTAACTCCGCTTTTTCCATAGGCCCAGTTGTTTACATAGCGTAATTTTCCATAACACAGTGTTACACTGGAAAGCAACTATCACATTATAGTGGAACCCCTGTATGCTGTTTTGCATGCAAGTGGAAGATAAACTTGCTCAAGAGCAAGAATCGATGAGGTGAGCAAGAGACAGGTTACAAAGTCTATACGAGTTTAATGTAAACTTGCCTGTTCATATTTATAATTACTGCCTGTTCAATGTAAGAGTTGATGGAAATGGGTGAAACATCAATTGATGTTATTACTCAAAGGACCTTAGACCTGCCTTTCAGTTCAGAACTTTATATCCTGAAATAAATCCTCCCAGCCATTTGCTTAATCGCATCTTAGTACTCAATATTCAAACTCACTTCACATTGTTATAAGATTCATTTTGATTAGGGCAAATCCAAATTTTAACTGTTGAATCTTGACAAACACGATTTCTCTGACTCCCGCTAGGGAGCTGGTAGAAGCTATCCACAGTAACTCCCTCTCGTCCAATCCATTTAAAGACTTTCAGAAAAATTATTAGACCATGCCTTCAATCAGGTCTTCTAATTCTCCCAGGTAAGGTGTTCCCATTTTTATTTCATTGTTCAGTACTCTGAGCCATTTTCAATGTTGAAGACAGTAGTTTCTGGTCCTCCACTGCTGCAGCATTCAGGCACTTTGGATTTGTCAAGTTGCATTCAGAATTTAAACGACACAAAGTTAGATATTAACACTAACCTGTCCCATTTTCATCTTTACGCCTTTTTGATTCTTGTATATTCTCTCGATCACTGTTTGAATGATCCTGGGAAAGAACAAGAAGAAATTCTAATTGAGAATAACAAAGGTGGCGTTTCAAAAAGAAATTCATTCCAAGTATAGTTCGCAGGTATCATGTTATTCAAACAAATAAAGCTGATTGATCAGTCAAAATAGACACAGAATATGTACATCTATTACTAACCTAAAATTCTTCAAATACCAAGAAGAATGCAAGATAAAGTTAAAAAGCAGAAACAGAAAGGAAATTACTCAGCACAGTAAGTAACATCTCAACATAATAACCAATATAACCGACTCACCAAATTTGGTTCAAGAAAACCCACAACTGACAAATTACAACTGACAAATTACGTACACGTGCTTTACTTTAATGTTTATCTCTCTTACCCTTTTGCGATCTTTTCTTTCTTTGTCTTCTTTCTTTTCTCTCTCTTTTGAGCGGTCCCTCAACTTCTCCACCTCTTTCTTCTCCACCTCTCTTTCTTTGCTCTTTGACTGTGTGCCTGTACTATGGTTGGTGTGATGCGGGCTATGGTGCTGTTAAAAATGATGTAATGCACACTTATGATCATAACATCTCAACTCAACTAAATGGCATCCATTAAGGTCAACGTCCTATAATGACAATTTAAACACAGAATACATTTGCCTGTTAGCTGGCTGTTAATTAAAAACGTACATCTGTATACAAGACCAATTCCATTCAGGGCCATATTCAGAAAGTCTTAAAAAAAAAAAAGACCGATCAAAAATGGTTTGAAACCACTTTAATGATTGGAGATTACAGTCAAATAGATTTAGTAAGAATACTGAAGTTGCAGTTGATTGATGATAGTCGGTAAGTTAACAATGAAGGAATTTCCAAGTTTCTACACCTCCCAGATATTCCAAAGGATCGAAATTAAAACTTATTTTAAACCTCAAGCTCAAAATCATATTCCATCAGTTTACCATGATTTTTGTCAACAAAACTTCACTAACTTTTATATGTCCCCATATTCCAAACTCACTCTCAGAAGTGCTGTTTTACACAGCAAGTTATTATAAAGATCATTTAACAACTTTCTCAGAAAATTTCTAATTAACTACCCATAAACGGATGGAGAGAGCACAATATTTAATTTCCAGGGCCATTGGCATCCAGCAGCCAAAATCAAGTCAAATTTTTATTAGATGGTGCTCCAAGGATTTTTATATCCTCTGAAGATCACATTATAACTCGTTATTTTGTGAAAGCCAATGATCTTGATAAATTCTAAAGACTGAAATACTACACTCCCCGCTGCCAGGACTTCTCATACATTCATGATGTTTACATATCAATGGAGACCACAATGCTCCTTTTAAATTTTGTTGCACATTTCAAAGCACAAAATTATGTATGCCCCATTTGTTTCAAAGTAATAAACTGCAGCACAAATTAAGCCACAAAGCAGGAGTAACTGCACACAGATGAAATACGTGCTTTACTCCATCAGCCTTCTTTGAGAGTTTAGACAACATTGACTGGCCATCTGATCATGAAATTCATTGCAGCTGAGTCAGACCCAATCCTCTCCATTGAATACTACCTAATTTTCTCTTCCTTCGTTCAAGGTGATGTGGGCTTGAGATGGGTGGAGGAGGAAGAAGGTAAGTCTTGGTTCACTTTGTGAAATGCAGTACAGACAGGGAAAGGAAACTGAAATCTTAACAATCATCATGGCTTAACAACACATTCGGTGATGCCTCCTGTAATTGGATCTGGATGACCATAGAGCAATAACTTCATAAATAAGCATTTAAAGATTAAAGTCCAAATATGACAGAGGTGACTACATAAATAAACTGAATGTCACTACAATCACAATGCATCTGTTGTACCTTATCCCTTTAGTGCATACCAAAAGAGATTGTCGTACGTAAATATAAACAAAAATACTTGGAGGCCACAATTTTTTACCCCGAAGGTTTATATGCTAATAAGCTTTCAATTTCAAATTCATAAAGCAACAAGAAGAAGGTCGGCATTTCAAGGTCAGATCCAATAAAAATATTAATGAGGGCACTAGGAGAAAGTTGAGTGCAAGAGAAGCCAAGTCTTTAATAACCCTAATTCTGTCGTCACATAATTCTTTCTCCTATAGTCAATATATTGCAAGTTACATTGTGCATCTATTTAATTGGGAAAGTCCATAACTCACTATTCCCTGATTATCATGAATTGAAACTGAATTATAGCACAGCAGCACAGATGATAATAAAACAAACATTAACTGACGAAGTAACAACGTCTTAAAAATCAACAAAGTTTAATGTACGAAATCAAATGAAAGTGAATGATAAATTGTAAAAACTACGTAAACGGATCAGCAAAATTTGAACTGAACATACTAGTTCAGGATCAGAACTTAAAAATCAACAACAAAAATTTGCTAGGTAACACAATACCACACTTCAATGGCACTGGAAATCTGATCTTGTTTTGTTGAAATCTTTTTTTAAAAATGTTGAAATCTTCAAACAGATTCAGTCACAAGATCATTTAGAATCATAGAATCCCTACAGCATGGAAGCAGGCCATTCAGCCATTGAGTCCACACCACCCCTCTGAGATACTCTGAATGGGCATCCACAATGCCGAGAAATATCGAGCCCATGAAGGGACAGACATATGTTCATTTGGCAAACTCAGGAATAACGACAGAAAAGCTGCAAGCATCATTTGCAGCAATACACAGACTTCCGGAAATATTGGTCATGGACAATGGGATGTCATTTGCTAACAGGGAATTTGAATTTCCTAAAGTTGAATGGCATTCGATATATTCAGACAGGTCCATACCATCCAGTCCAATGGTCTGGTGGAAAGGGCGGTCCAACTGTTGAAGGCAGGCTTAAAAAAGTAGCCTTCAGTTTTGCTTGATACCAAACCGTCCTGGTTCCTGTTTGAGTATAGGGCCACTCCTCATACAACTACAGGGATAGCTCCAGCAGAGCTGCTGATGGGGAGAAGTCTCTGCACCACCTGTGTGCGGAACCCCAACACCAGGTACTTGCCTCTTTTAAACGAGCAAAATTTCTTCAGGCTTATTCTGTTTTCCCTCATCGCCACTGAAGTAACTGTCCAGAGACCAGTATCCTGTCACCAAGTCATCCTTTATTTACTCATGCACAGTACTTGGGCTCTGGCTGGCCAGCCAGCTCAAAGCCAGTCCCTAGACTGAGGAGACCCTCTGAATCTCCTGTTTATATCTGAGAGCAGGGCCCAGTTAATAACCCCATTCAAGGATCTCCAACAGGAAACACTCTTTCATGGGCTGTGTGGACATGACTGGCGTAGTCTGCCTGTAACTGGCCTTGAAGTGAGGGCCATTCATAGCTGACCTCCATTGTCTGGAGTTGCATCTAAACCCAGAAACGGTGGGGGTGGCAGATTTCTTGCTCCCATTGGTGAATCCTGAGGGATTTTTTTTTTAAAAAAAGACCACAATTGATGGTGGGGTTGTGGGGCCCCGGTGGGATTTGAACCTGTGTCCACAGAGCATTAACTTCTGGGATTACAAACCCATTGACATTCCCACTCTGCTACTATCTGCTTTAGCAAGGGTCTGGATGTATAGCCAGTAGCATACGCCCGCTGTAGTAAGGATATTATTAGATTGGATAGGGTGCAGGCAAGATTTACAATAATATTACCAGGACAACGATTTGAGTTATAAGGAGAGGCTAGGACATTTTCCCCCTGGAATATAGGTGGTTGAGGAGTGACCATACTGAGGTTTATAAAATCATGTTTGGTTTAGATAAGGTGAATAGCAAAGGTCTTCTCCTCAGGGTAGGGAAGTCAAAATTAGAGATCATAAGTATAAGGTGAGAGGAGAAAAATTTTAAAGGGACCTAACGGGCAACTTTTTCAAACAGTGGGTGTTGTGTATATGGAATGAGTTGCCAGCAGGTACAGTTACAACTTAAAAGACATTTGGACAGGGACATGGAAAGGAAATGTTTAGAGGGATATAGGCCAAGTACAGGCAAACGGGACTAATCTCGTTGGGAAAGTTGATTGGCATCGTCAAATTGGGCTGAAGGGTCTGTTCCATACTGTATGACTCTATGACTTTACCCACCTCACCTCAATCCAACTCAAATTCCATGCCAATAATGCCAATCCCGTATGTCCACCTGTCCTATTCACTTCCACTCGCAACAGAAACCTCCCCTTATCCCCAGATCCAATCCGCTGCTCATCCTCCAAACGGACCTGACCCCTGCTTGTTATTCTGCATCAAGGATGAAAGAGCAGACTACAATGGAAGCAGCCAAACTCTAAAAACAGAAAAACTATAAGTGGACATTGTGTAATGTGACGACTGTCAGATGGATCTGTTCAGATGGTAACCAGAACTTCTGGGCCAATATAATTACTTCTGTTAGAGTAAAAGTTACACTTGAGCTCATCCATGTAAAGCTGACACATTTCCTGTGCAAGCAGATAAAGATCTCAAACAACAACAGCTAAGGGAATTTAATTTGAACTATTTGTATCATACACTGTCATCAGTGTTGGAAAAGAATGTGTCAAATAAGAGGCCAATGACAACTGACATTACTGAAGCATTGGTGAAACAGCAGGTTCACAGTTAAATGTGAATATTCAGAAGTTGCTGAATGTGTTGGGATGATGGTTAAACCATTACCTTTGAGAAAATGACACTGTCTCAATTCATTGAAAAGCAAGAAGTTACTATATTTGCATAGTGGATATGAACTAAACCCACTATACGTATTTCAGGAGAGTAATTACAAGCGTATGTCTCCTATTAACAATGTGATATGTTAATGATTGCCAATTAGGCTCTTTGGCACCAAATAAGTAGGTGGTGATATTCTAGGTTTTCAAATCAGCAAGACTAAAATAAATGCGATTTCTTAAAGCTTTTCCTTTGATTCTTCTTTGCTCAATTGGACATTAAACTCAACCTCTTTAATTCATGCTCCTCTTCATGCCTCTGCTGTTTATTTCCCAATTATTAAACCTCATTGGTTAAAAGGGATAATCATAGATCACAGAATCCCTATAGTGTGGAAACAGGCCCCTTGGCCCAACAAGTTCACACCAACCCTCAGAGCATCCCACCCAGACCCGTCTCATAATCTACACATCCCTGAACACTAGGGGCAATTTAGCATGGCCAATCCACCTAACCTGTACATCTTTGGGCTGGGAGAGGAAACCAGAGCACCCAGAGGAAACCCACACAGATACGGGGAGAATGTGCAAACTTCACACACAGTCGCCCAAGGGTGGAATCAAACCCAGGTCCCTGTTGCTGTGACGTAGCAGTGCTAACCACTGTGCCACCGAGCCGCCCCGTGTCTTGAGTTATCTATTCATTTCTTCCTCAGATGCCCTGTTTCCCTCTCTGGTCGTTAACATATCACTTATTCAACAACTTTTCAGGGAACAAACTGTAAAGTTCAAGTGTGTAGACAAAGCTTTGCAAATGCCCAACCATATGAAATTACAGTCCATTGTGTTTATAGAACTACAAAACTGTCAAGGCCCAATATTTTATAGGACAGGAGAATATGAACAGTAAACACCCACAATCATTGCTCTTTTATTCAAAGGTTGTTGCTCCATTTACATAGAAAACCAAACCAGTGCTACATCTATGTTGGAAAGGCTAACACAGAGGTGAAAGCTCCCACTTTAATACCAACAGCTCCACCAGCAGACAACACCTAAGCCCACAACTAATCTATTTGACTGACTGCCATTAAAGCTCGAGACCAGGCTCAAATTGCTTGCGGGTTCAAGTCAAAGTAATCACCTTTAAATTATAAGTAAAATAACTAACAGGTTTCACATTTTTGAATAGAACTGCTTACGGTTTCTCAAGTTCACTTGCAGCTCTTTGACTAGACACACAAAAACAAACGTGTTAAATAAAATGTGCTCGCTTTATGGCATCAGTTTTTTTAATGCTTAGGGAAGGTTTGAGAAGGATGGGTTGGGAAGAGAGGGAAGGAGGACATGGGGAGAACAGGATAAAAGAGGGTGGGATAATCAAGAGAAAGAGACAGAGAGAGAAGGAAGACTGGATAAGAAAAATCGAGAAAATAAAGATGAAAATGAAAGCAAATGAAGGAAAGGAAACAAAAGTAAGCAACCAAAAAAGGAACAGGAAATTGAAAAAAGAAACTGAAAAATTGGTTTGAGGGTATATTTCATTTCTTTTTGTAAAATTCTAATCAGGAACTAAACCAACCAAGCCAAGTGTAATGTTAAAGGAAGCCCAAGAGCAAAAACGCTGCTGCTCCTTTTCAAATAACAACATAATGTACTCCTCAGAACATTTAGCTGGAAGCAACTCAGAAATAGGTGCAACATCAGTCACCACCATACTAACTGATAATTTGAAATTTGAATGCATGACTGACCCCTCTCAGAAAGAACTACCACCACAATCTGAGGATAACTACAATGTGAGAATTATTTAAGGATCTCATTGAGTTGTGATGAAGTTTTAGCAGATTCTATCAGTGTAAGAGTCAAACGAAGTGAAAACACCATGCAACCTGCAAAATAGGCAGCAGAGGAAACTGTCAAATGCTCCTTCTAAAACACCAAAAACTTTCAAACATCTCAGTTGGAAAAAAAATACATCAGTCTTTCTTAAGTTTTCTAGTTCTTCATTCACTAAAGCACATACATTATTAGAATTTCCCACTCTCAGATTTATAACTTGAACTATAGGATGTGCAAAGTCAAATAAAGAAAAATATTCCATCATTGGAATGTGCCAAATCAGCTATTTAAAAGATAATGTCCATACAATCTAATGATGTGTGTAGTGTTTAATTATGCATTAAAGTTTAGGAATTAGACTCTGAACAAAATAGTGCTCAACACTGCACTTATTTACTGATCCTTCAGTAGGCCAGTCTGAATTGGTTGAATAGCAGCTCTTTTAAAAAAGAACAAAGTTATTGGGAAAACGTATTTTGTGCAAAACGAAGCCACAAAGAATGGAGACTCACATTTGCCCAATCGGTATTTAATGAACCGGAAAAGATCATGGTGCAGGTGGTAACAGAGTACCCTGAACAGATGATAGTTTCTTGTTGGCCAGTTACAGAGAAGGCCTAAACAGGTGAGTTTCAGATTACTAAGATCTAACAAATGGTGGGCCACAGGGTTCAATGCTGGAGTATCAATTTTTTTGTTAACCAATTCTACACACGATTTGGATAAATGGGCCAATGGTATAGTTGCTAAAGTTGACGATGAGGCAAGGACAGGTAGGAAACTAAGTTGTGAGGAAGACTAATATAAAGAGACATTATTAAGTGAGTGGACAAGTATGTGGCAAAAGGAGCATACTGTGGGAAAATATGAAATTGGTCCAGTTTGGCAGAAGAACGGAAAAAAAATTATGTAAATGGTGAGAGATTGCAGAGCTCCGAGATGCAGATTATCTGGGTGTCTCAGTGCACGAATTGTAAAAGGTTTCAATGCAGGTGTAACAACCAAGTAGGATAACATGATGAAAGATATGAAACATGATATGATATATAACATGAAAGATAACATGATGTTATCCTTAATTTTAAAAAAAATCAAATGAACTGCAGATACCGGAAGTCAGAAACAAACACAGAAGGAAATTGCAGGCCTCCTAACTTACTACAACACCCTGGGATACACCTGATCAGGTCCCGGAAATGTATCCACCTTTATGTTCTTTAAGACCTTCATCACTTCCTTTTATCTAATGTGAATATTTATTTCCCCCGAGTTCTATAGCCTCTGCTTCTTTCTTCACAGTGAAAACTGATGTGAAATATTCATTTAATATCTCTCCCTCTCCTAAGGCTCAACACAAAGACAATCTTGTTGATCTTTAAGGGGCCCTACTCTCCCTCTAGTTGCTCTTTTGTTCTTCATGAACTTGTAGGATCTCTTTGGATTATCCTTACCCTTACCTGCCAAGGATCTCATATCCCCTCTTTGCCTTCCTGATTTCCCTCTTAAGAATGCCTGCACACTCTTTATACGCTTCATGAGATTAATTTGGTCCCAGTTGTCCATATCTAATATACGGTTCTTCTTTACTCTTGACTATAATTTCAATACCTTTATTCATTCGTTGCTCCCTAATCTTACCATCCTTACCTTTCACTCTAACAAGAACGTCCTTTAGATAACTACTTCACAGAAATCATCACTATGACATTGCCTCACCCCAGCTCAACTAAAATGGTTAGAGATATGTAACATATGCAGAAGTATTTTATGTGATTATTTTCTGTCAAACTATACACAAACAGCTGAAAAAGATTGGTTGCTAGGAGATGTTAAGTTTTTCTATTGATCTACATGGTTTAAGTAGATGGATGATGGAAGAAAAATTACCTTGAGCTTTGCAAGTCAGAAATTAATTTGAGTGACAATTTTGCCCTGACTGTCAAACCCAGAAAATGAATGTTTCACGAAGATGTACAATAATGGTCATTATATTTTAGAGTCTAAAAGGGCATACGAAAGATATCTGCAGTACAGTGAATAACATCTTGTTTTGTTCAAATAAAAATGAATGTCACCCCGTTGACTTACTGATCAGGTAAAACCCAGTTTTAACAACTTACTAAAAGACATTTGCCATTGGAAAATTGGGTTGTATTTTCAAAATTTATTATGGTGTGCTTTAAATGCCAATTCAAGCTAACAAGCTAGTGTAATTTATCATAAGAAACAGATAACACGAATTAGAAGTGTGCTATTTCACAGAATTTTCAACAAAATTTATACAGTCAATCTTGCACTTTGCAAGGGTAATTGTAACCTTTGACAATTTAAACATTTGAGCAAAGGAGCCATCATTTAAGCTTGTTCAGTATTTGTGCAAAACTGCATCAAAATCAATATCAAGGTACAATATTTATTTTCAATTTTTGGATTTCTCAGGTTATGTTTAGTTAATTGCAAATATCATTGTAACAAAAATCCACAAAGATCAAAAGCAAAATTTGCTGGAAAAACTCAAGTCAGGCAATATCTACAGAGAGATACAGTGTTAATATTTTCATCGGAGCTTGATTTGGAAGTGCTGATGAAAGGTCATTGATTTAAAACATTAACTTTATTTTTGTTCACAGACATTGCCTAACCTGCTGACTTTTCCAGCATTATGTTCTTGTTTCTTACTTCAGATTTTCAGCACCCACAGTATTTTGCTTTTATGCATAGATCAAAGTTCAATTTTGAATCAAGACTAACACGATTTATAAAACCAGCCAATGAACTGCTGAGAATTTTCAGGACTCTGATTTCATTGCTTATTCCCCCCCCCCCCACTACATGCACATCCTGAGTTTTCTCCTTATCAATTTTGATGGGACTGATACAGCATCTAATCTGCCTAGCACCAACAGCAACACATTTTCACCTCTGCTGACACCCCAGTAACCAACCTAAAGGCTATTCCTCATAAGCGAATCTAACCATACTGCACTGGTCAGCAATTCAACTGCAAAGGGCACCACAATCAAGCCTGATCCAAACTTCATATCACATTCACATTTTTGTAGGCATTCTTGAATCATAATGAAGATTCATAATATATTTTTATCCCCTTCACCTGAGGCAGAGTACACATGTAGCTGAATTTCGGAGTGGCACAGTGGCTCAGTTGTTACCACTGCTGCCTCACAGCAAAAGGATCCGGGTTCAATTCCAACTTCAAGTGACTGTCTGTGTGGAGTCTGTACGTTCTCCACATGTCTGCGTGGGTTTCTGCCGGGTGTTCTGGTTTCCTCCCACTATGGGCAAGTTAGGTGGATTGGCCATGCTAAATTGCCCACAGGGTTCAGGGATGTATTGGTTAGGTGCATTAGCCACGGGAAATGCAGTTACAGGGATGGTATAGAGGGTGGGTCTGGGTGGGATGCTCTTTGTAGGGTTGGGTGTGGACTCGTTGGGCCGAATGGCCTGGTTCCACACTGTAGAGATTCTCTGATCTCATTTAAACTAAGAACAAACATGGTCCTGCTCTGTGTGCAATGCTCTAAAAAATCTAATGCTGTCAACATTTGGTTATTTGGAGATTTTGACTCGGTTGAACAGAAGTAAATAATATTTCAAAAAGAAACAGAAGATTAAAAAACTTGAGCTGAAGCATTTTAGGAACTGTCAGGAAAAATAACTCCACTGAATATTTATAACTGGTAAGCAGCAAAATACTTGCAAAATTACAGCAAATAAAATCATTAAAAATGCTATGTTTCTCACAAAAATTTACCAGTAAAAATACACGGTTAAAATGAGGCTCAAATCTCAAGATAAAGCTTAAAAGTCAAACCTTTGCTGAAGATTCCTTGTGATCTCCGAGACCATCCTGTAGGAATGAATGGAGATGACAGATGAGCTGCGGCGCTTCTCAGACACCAGAGGACTTTGGGATGCAAGCTGACGACCTGTGTAATGTCTTGCTTCTGACATGCAGTTACACCTTTAGGAACTAGGCTTTAGGAACTGTTATGCTTACTGGGCAAGACAGAAAGCTTGACAATAATGCATTTAAAAATCTGTGTACCAGGAAACAGTTTGATACGAGAGAAATAGTTTTTCAAACTCTTTTAGGTATATCATTTAAATCTACATCTGACACTGTTGTTCATGACTGTGGTGCATATATTAACTATCTTGCTAATTTACAGTAAAGTACAAACCAATTATGGAATAAAACCCCCTGAAATGCATCATTACAATAACATTTAACGTAAAAGCTTTACTATTAACAAATATGCACAATGTCAAATAAGTTAAACTATATCTTTAAATTTGATTACATTATGGAACTCTGTTTCCCGTGTAAGTATACTAAGTGAACAATTAACTTCAATGCAAAAAATGTTAATTTTGTAAATAGGTGCAGCTCAACAAACCACAATGGGCTCTTTAACCTCCCTCGAGTGCACTGCATCCAGGAATTGGAACTTACAGCTCGAAGTTTCAACCCACTGCAAATTCAAGGATTCGTGGGGGTTCATCTACATTAAAATAAATACAGCAAACGGAGCAAGGAAGCATCTGCCCTGATTCTTCTATTAGGATACACCCAGGTTTCGTGCTGCGTAGAATGCCATCGGCCCTCTTGGCTGGAAGGCGGGCTTTGCTGCCATATCTGCTTTTCCTAAGGCAGGATTCAAAAGGCTGGCACCCCCAAGGGAAAATAAACCCACGAAGGGAAGATACTAACAACAGCTGCAGGCTGATAGAATTTACACAACTACAGGAGATCTGATCACCAAGGAGATATTAAGACTTTAATGGAATCCCCTCCATTACTTCCTTCCTAGAAGGTACGAATTGGTAGTATGCTCATCAGCAGGCCTCATGCATCCAGAGGTATCCGGTAATTCTGAACAACTCCAACATTCTTCAGTGCTGAAACACTCTTCTCATTCAGTGCCGGCACCTCGTTTGCGACTCCACTTTGAAGCTATTTTGCTTGTAGCATTATTGCTCTCCAAAAACTGACCACTTAATACAATTTTGAGGCACTTCGGAGAAAAATATTCTTGCATTTTCCTCTTACTATTTACAATTTTCGCTAGGTCCTTGAAGCCTTTTATATAAAATTTGCTTATTAAAAAGTCCAATAAAGAAAATGAATGCATTTTCTATTTAAAAGAAACCTCCAGAGGCTCCATTGTGCACCTTGTATCACTTGAAGGATGACGATTATTTCCAGAAAACCGGTATTCCAAACAGGACAGCCTAATATTGACGGTGCCTTCCTTAGGCTATACTAACCTTTACAGTAGTGGAATGTGATGGTGAAGAGTGGGAATCAAGCTTGCGTCGTTTTTGTTCTGAAACAGAAGTAGTATTACAGTTATTATGTTGCTACATTCTAGTTGCCGATTCCAGCACATTGCAAATGTAGAAAAAGTTATTTTAAAACTACCCTTTACACAGTTCTCTTTAGCTATATTCTAAATACATTATAATTAGTGCCATCAATACTAATTGTTTACAAACAAGATACAGAGCCGACAAATATTTGCTACACGTCATGAAACATCACAATAGGAATGAGACAACTGGGAAAATTATAGATGCCTCAGAGATTGTGAAATTCACTATCAAGTAGTTACCTGAAGACTTGAATTAATTTTCCTTTTACAAAAATTCTGAAGAGAACTGAAAAACAAGTCTCATCAAATTTGGGATAACAAGGTGTAGAGCTGGATGAACACAGCAGGCCAAGCAGCATCAGAGGAGCAGGAAGGCTGACATTTCGGGCCTAGACCTTTA
>JAHRHZ010000016.1:40094778-40192276 GCA_024137785.1 Ginglymostoma cirratum | reverse complement strand
TGCTGCTTGGCCTGCTGTGTTCATCCAGCTCTACACCTTGTTATTGCAGGTTCTCCAGCATCTGCAATTCCTGCTATCTCCTCATCAAATTTGGCTCAGGCTCAATATTTTAATCTTGTCTTATGGTCATTAAGTAAAAATTTGTTTTGTCCAGCTATCAAATACAGTAAACATGACTCAATAGTCTGAACCTTTGCAGCAAGACCAAGAAGAGGGCAATGTTGAAGGACTTAAAAGTCCCTCAGGAGATTGCACTTTGTTCTCATACTTTACTTCATTATGTATTAGATTGAGCATCACCCACTTGCAACATAATAACTGTAACACCCGTGAGATGGTGCTGTGGTACAAGTTTCAGCCACGGTTCATTTGACCTTATTTGTTACCAATGTCTAATGAGTAGTTTCTACACTTGGTGATAATAATGGATGATATTTGTACACTTGTGAATAGGTACAATGTTAAAAATGGAGTTTGCAGAAATATGTGCTATTTAAAATGAGTACTTGCTACCTTACAGTAAAGTACAAACCAATTACGGAATAAAACCCCCAAAATGCATCACGACAATAACACTTAAAAGTAAAATCTTTACTACTAACCAACAGGTGTCTGTACAACAAAATAGACAGTGATAGAACTATCATGCTGATATACGTAAAAAAATGCAGACAGCTTGGATTCTTGGACAAGTTGAATACTATATAATCAGATACTTCACGCTCTGAAACAAGCTTCAGACAGATGTGCTAAATGTAAATAGGTTATAATTTTTTTAGAAGGGATGGTCCTGGGTAAAGAGGTCATCTTGCAATATTGTGAAGTGGAGTAGGGTATAAATAGAAGCATCTAAGTAAAGCATCACAGTCAGCCAATCTCAGCAACTCCCACTCCCGTTGTTGTCCAACTACCTCGTCAATTTGAGGAGGAAATTCGACTCTTTCTCTTTCTTTATGCCTTGTTTAGGAATTAGCTTTATCTTTGATGGCAGCTATGATTCTGTTGCCACACACTTGCATTTGAATCAAATCACCACGGGCTCAATTCCTGCTCCAAGAGGTGGGCATATCATGTTGCTTAGTAGTTTTGGTGGAGATCCGAGAGATGTGTTCCAAATGAGACTTTAAACAAATGAGACCCTAACTACCAATACTGATGGTTGTACAGCATCACGTAACAAACACATAGATTTTGAATCAGATCTGCTAACATTTATTCCTTCCCTAATATTATTACAAAAAGATACCTGGGCTAAATGAGTTTACACCTGCTGGTGCAATTTTTCTGTTAGGTCTGGTTGACGAGTTTACCTCTATTTTAGCAAAGACAGGTTGTCATGTTTGAGTATGTTAGAACAGTAAACACATTTTAAAAGCTGTGAATTGCTTTGCGACATTACGAGGTTGTAGAAGTTGCAATATGAAGGCACTCTCCTTTCTTAGTTCAGGTGAATAGAGCCTGATTGCACCATCTCATGGGAGAGAGTTTCTGACTTATCTCCATTCTCACCCTGGATTTGCATTTTCATATTTCAACGAATTCAATGTAGTCTTCCCGTAAAACATATTATGTTTTCATGATTTTACCTACGAACATATTGTTATATTTTCGATAACGTCAAAAATGACATATTAGAAGTTCCTTAGAAAGACTGGCAAAATTCAAACAAAAGTAACTCACTTCTGCTAAATCCGTTGAGTCTTGTTTGCATGACAACCAAAAGCCCACAGCAAGTCATGAGAAAAGCCATGTTACAAAACAAGTACTGTAGATACTTGGCTGTTGGAATCAGTACAACATCAATCCTATTACTTGCTCAAGATCTTTAAACAACTTTAAAATAAAGTAGAAGGCAGTATCTCTTAAACTTACCCCTCTCAGACTCTGAAGATTCTGAACGTGGAACTGGGGACTTCAAGGACCCAGCAGCAGCTGCTTTTTCTCCTTTAGTGCCTGTGTGACTTTCTTTGGATTTGGCTTCCTTTAATGCATCTCTCTCCTTGGATGGTTCCTTTTCTTTCTCCTTTTCAGAGTGTAGCTTTGCTTCAGGACAACTGGATGTCGACCTGGATTTATCATCCTTTGCTGGCTTCTCTTCCTTCCTGATTTTCTCTTTCTCCTTCTCTTTATCAGCTTTTGGTGTTTTCTCCTTGGTCTCCCGTACTTTTTCCTCTTTGTTTGCCCGTTCTTCTTTCAATTTCTCCTTTGCATCTTTTACTGTTGCTTTTGCCTCTGGAGGGACAGCTGGAATGGTCTTCTCCTTGTCTCTTTCTTTCCCACTTTTTTCTTTCTCTTCCTTCTCTTTTGTTACTTTGTTGCTGGAAAAAAAAGTGTGAAGTACATCAAAATAGTTCCCACATGAAATACTATTTAATACACTACGCAGGAGTAGATGACTCAACGTTATGAAAAAACTCACTTTCAACTAGAAACATAGAAAATTGCAGTAGGCCATTCAGCTCACTAAGGCCACCTGAACATTCAACAGGATCAAGGAAGATCCTCTATCTCAATGCCAGACTTCTGCTTTATCCCCATGATACCTTTAGCCTGTTTCTTTCAGAAATATATTCAGTAACCTCACTTCTACAGCCTTTGTGGTAGAAAGTTCCACAGGTTAACCACCCTAAGTGAGGGAAATTTTTGATCTCAGTCCAAAGTGGTCTGCTATGTATCTTGAGACCACAACCCCTTGTTCTGAACCCTCCCATCTGGGCAAATATTGTGCCTGTATCCAGTCTGTTCAGCTCTGTTAGAATTTTATACGTTTCATCAGATTCTCACTCCTTCTTCTCAATTCCAGTGAATGTAAGTTCAGTCAAACCAATTTCTCCTCATGACATACCTACTATCCAGGTTTCAGTCTGGTGAAAATAACTGATTGATGAATCACTGTTTACAGATAGTGTAGTACAATAAAATTCTCATCCTTATGCAGCAACAATTTCTTTTAATCTGTAATGTCATGAAAGCATTCTCATTTCCCTATTGTCATGAAAAGATCATTTGTAAGTAAGCAGGCAGTATCAATTTTTATGACCTATGTTCAGCATTGTCAATTGATACCTGGATTAAGTTTGTAAATTTCTCATATTTCACTAAATTATATAATAGTAACCTAAATTTAGATTAAAAACTTTGCCATTAAATCACACAAGTCCTTATAAATATAGTTGGAAGCTTCTCCAATGAAGGCAGGCTAATCAAAATCATAAAGAAGATACATCAGTATTGCGGTCACATTACAGTACCAATAATCCAAAATCATGTACTGATGACACATGAGATCAAATCACATCATGGCAGCTAGGGATGTAAAGTCAACAAAAATAAAAGTGGAATTAGAAGTTAATAATCAGTCATGTCCGCAAAATGACTGAATTTCAAAAGCCCGTCTGGTTCATGAATATCCTTTCTTACTAGGTCTGTTCTATTTGTTAATGCCACAGCCCCAACAACTTTTAACTGTCCTCAGAAGCAGTCTAGGAAGTCACTTTCGGTTGGATTCAGCAAGGCAAATCACCACCACCTTATTAAAAGGAACACCCACATTGAGACAGCACGTCTCACAAGCAGTCTGCACAGTTAATGAAACTTAGTCATGTTGTAATGCAGGAAACCTGGCAGTCAATATGCATATAGCAATCTCCATAAAACAGCAATGTAATTAAAAAGATTATCTATCTGGTGTGGTGCTGATTGAGGAATAACTATTGGTCAAGGCATCATGATTAATTGTCCTAGTCCACTTTTAAGTAAAGTCATGGGATGCCCTACATTCAACAAAACAGGCAGGCGAGGCCTGGATTTAAATTCTCAGCCGAAAGAAAAAACCTCCAAAAAGTATACTCTTAATTTTGCATTGGAGCGTTAGCTCTGATTTCTGTGCTCAAGCCTTGAAGAGAGACTTGAACCTTATGATTCAGAAAGGAGAGTGCTGCCAAATGAGCAAGATGCAATTAGGAATGGGCAGTATGTGAGGGTTGCATTCTATAAGTGGTTAGAAAACATACTCCTGTTTGAGAAGTACTTATTATCGAGAATTTATTATAAATTTAAATTTCTAACATTCTTATCTGTTGCATGAGGTCTAGAGCAAGCAGGTCTCAAACTTGGATCATATATCAAGCAGCATTGAGAGATTGCCATTCATGGAAGATGATAGAGAGATTACACTGGCTTATTTGAGTGGATATTAAACATTCAAGAGTACTATTTAAAGAACAAGGATTAACTATTTCTTTAGTCAATTAAACACACTAAAAAAAAATTAACTGGTATTGCACAACATGACTATTAAATAGGTGCCACCATTAGAATGGTTGACAGAGATGGCTACCCAGTTATCACTGCACTTACAGCCATAGAGATATACAGCATGGAAATAGACTCTTCGGTCCAACTCATCCATGCCAACCAGATACCCTATATAAATCTAGTCCCATCTGCCAGCATTTGGACCATATCCCTCTAAACCCTTCCCATTCATATACCCATCCAGATGCCTTTTAAATGTAATTGTACCAGCCTCCACCACTTCTTCTGACAGTTCATTCCATACATGCACTACCCTCTGGGTGAAAAAGTTGCCCCTTAGGTCCCTTTTAAATTTTTCCCCTCTCACCTTAAACCTATGCCCTCTAGATTTGGACTCCTCCAACCTGGGGAAAAGACCTTGTCTATTTACCCTATCCACGTCCATCATGACTTCAAAAACCTCTGTAAGGTCACCCCTTAACCTCCCACGCTGCAGGAAAAAGCCTCAGTCTATTCAGTCTCTCCCTATAGCTCAAACCCTCCAACCCTGCCAACATCCTTGTAAATATTCTCTGAACGCTTTTAAGTTTCACAACATCCTTCTTATAGCAGGGGGACCAAAACTGCACACCATATTCCAATAGGGAATCTCATAACAAAACTAAAAAATAGAAGCAGGAATACAGCAGAAAACACTTCAAGTTTCAATAGCCATTAAGTATGATCATGATGATTTTCTACCTCAACTCTATTTCCACCGACTCCTCATAACCATTGGTCTCAGGGGATTAAAAATCTAAAATTACAGCCTTGAATATAGAGTATCCATAATCCTCTGTTTAGTGTATTCCAAAGATACACAAACTGTGTGCAATTCTCATCGCTCTGTTATAGGAAGGAAAGTATTAAAATGGAAAGGGTTCAGAAAATATTTACCAGGATGTGGCTAAGAATGGAGGGGTTGAGATATGAAAATAGACTGGAAAGGCTTGGACTTTTTTCACAGGGAGGCTGAGTACTGACTTTTTGAGATTTACAAAATCATGAGGGGCCATAGATAAGGTGAATGACAAGGGTCTTTACCTGGAATGGGGAAATTAAAAATTACGGGGCATATTTTAAGGTGAGAGGACAAAGATTTAATAAAGATATGAGGGGAAACTTTTTTTTTTAAATACATAGATTGGTTTGTGCGGGAAATGAACTGCCAAAGAGAAAGTGTCGGATGCAGGTACAGTTACAACATTTCAAAGACATTTGGATGAGTTCACGAAAAGGTTTGGAGGGATATGGGTCAAATGGAGGCAGGTGGGACTTAGTTTACTTTGGGAACATGATCGGCATGGACTGGTTGGACCAACGTGTCTGTTTCCATGCTGTAAGACTCTATGACTCTAAACCTCTGAATCAAGAAATTTCTCTTCAATCCAGTCCTAACAGATAGCTCACTTCAAAAATAATGTGCAACAGGGAGTACTTGGAGATTTCAACATAATGAGTTATCATTAAATAAAGTATATCAGCAATTTCAGTGTAAAGCCAAATTCTTACCTATTTACTGCATTACTTCCATTGCTGGCTGTGACTTTGGGTGTTGCATTAGCAGCTTTGTTAGTAACTTTAATGGCACTCTGAGATTTCTCCTTTAATTTATCTGCTAAAAGAATAAAATAAAAACACACATTTTAGTTCATTCCATTCAAGATGCGAGTCTTGTTTTGCAAATTTGTGCTCCATATCTACATTTAATCAGAAATTATTTCCAAACATGATACGTGAAAATAAAGTCTTGAAAAGAAAAGAAACAAAAATAGCCTCAGCAGCTAGGCAACCTCTGTGGACTGGGGGCAATGGCCCTGCGACAGGGTGGCCTGCAGCTGCTTCTTCAGGTGGGTATGGAGGCCTCTAAGCTTGTGTGAAATACAAAGTCTGGCCTAAAGTCTGCCAACTCCAGGAAGTTAATTGGTCTCTCAGCATTTCTGGGAAATCTCGTTTCCTTCAAAGGCCCCCAAAAGCTTGACTCATCAGTATGCAAATCAACTTGGATCTGAAACAAAATGAGCAGAAGGCCATTCACCTCATCAGCCTATTCAGCCATTCAGTGGGTTTATGACCGATCTGCGATTTAAATTCTTAAAATGGCTTAATTTCATATCAGGTACTCAGGATTCTCGCAAAGAATTTACAAATTAGCTTAAGTTAAAAATAAATTATTGTTAATTTTCCCCTCCATTTCTCTTTGGAAAGCATCATGGAATTTGGCTGCAGTCATCAACTGTCCCATATAGCTCTGATAAGCTGCATTTAGCATTGTAAAACCGCTTTGCCAAGGGTAGTTAATCACAGTGGACGTTACTGTGAATGTTTATCCAATCCTTGTCCAATATCAATAAGTCTGTGCTGCCTGTTAGTGGTCAAAAACCCGTCTTGATTTTTCCTCATAATAATTTATAGGCATTTATGCAACAAAAAAAAAGCATCACAAGTTGCTCTGGTTGAGGTCAGCAAATTCAATGCAGGTGAGGAATTCCACATCTAGCCCCATGAAATAGATTTCCTGAATTCCTGAACTACAACATCCTTCTTATAGCAGGGGGACCAAAACTGCACACCATATTCCAATAAGGAATCTCATAACAAAACTAAAAAATAGAAGCAGGAATACAGCAGAAAACACTTCAAGTTTCAATGAAGTGTTTGAAACAATGAAGTGTTTCATTGATGAAACCTCGAGCAAAGATGATTAGTGGGTTGAGTTTTAATTGGTATGAACAGTCAAGCAATTGTAAATACCAGTCTCCTCATTTGTGCCTTCTTCCGCTTTAGCTGCATTGGTGGCTGCTGCAGGAGGTTGTGTGACCGTGCCTGGTCCATTCTGAACTGTTGCAGGCGTTGCACTCCTTGCTGGGGGATCTTTGTGGTGGAATTCATTTTCAGGAACCATGTATGGTTTCCTACTTTTCAACTGGCCAGAATAGCTGCAAGTCGCACAAAGTATTAAACAAGCAAAGAAAATATAGCTTGGCAGACAACTATCAATGGAGTTACAAAATAACCTAATTATTATTCAATTAGAATGTGCTAAAATAAAACAAAAGCACTAATTTTTGAATGGAAACTTCATATACATAATGTGGAACTTTTCAAAGCACGTGAAGGAATTACATCTGATACCCAAGCATAGCTCTTTTTGAATGAATATGGCACAGCCTTCAACTTTTCTAGAATTCCCAGAGGTATCGTGAAGCAGCCGCCCTATTACTGTCTGCATTCACATCAACATAAATTGCTGAGAATTTGGCACCCCCCAATTGATTTGACTTAGGTCACTCATCTCAGTCAAGTCTTCAAAACTAGCTGGATTTAACAAACTCTTACCCAGGACGCATCTCTGAAAGATTTTATAGTTCTATTTGCCAAAGGTTACAAAGCATTCATGATATCCTTCTAATCAATAAAAACCCAAAATGCACTGACTTTTCGTATATTGGAAATTCACATGTAGGAATACACGTCTAATTTGCTGGTTTTACTCTCAATTTATAATCCTTTAAATGCGGCAAGACATTGTTTTGCAAACAACTAAATTAAGACAGATGCTGACTCGAAATCCTCCAAGATGGTTAGCTCAGGTTTGGTCACTGTGCAAATAGACAGATTAAAAATATTGTATCCAATTAGGCTGCTGGGAAGCAAACTGCACTATTCTTACATTAATTACCCAAAGTTAAATATCACTCAGAAATAACTGAAAGAAATAAGAGATTGCTCAGGGGGAGCCAACAAAATAAAAAAAACATAACTATATAAACCATTTGATTGAGGATCAAACAATAAAAAGTCACAGGGATTTGAAAAATACTGAAAGTACTTTAAATTGCAACCTTTTGGCAAAACATGATTTTATAGACAAATTTTCTGTCACTCAGTGAATAATAAACATTGAAAATAGCATATTACATCTTTGCATGGAATAAAAGTGCCACCTAGTGTTACATATATACAGATAGTTTCCCCCGACAGGATTTCTTCCCTTTCTTCTCCTAAAACGATTAATATACAAGAATACAGATCTGATAAATTGCAGCAGCACTCCAGTAATCATCTAAGTGACCATTCTTTGCAGTTGAGATGAGGTAATACCAGAAAACTTTATCATGAATGGTCAAACTTGATCTCAACACATCTAGCACACCAAGCCTGACTGAAATTTCTCCTTGCACCTCAACTGCTGAAAGGC
Source organism: Ginglymostoma cirratum (assembly GCA_024137785.1). Lineage (NCBI taxonomy): Eukaryota > Metazoa > Chordata > Chondrichthyes > Orectolobiformes > Ginglymostomatidae > Ginglymostoma > Ginglymostoma cirratum. The sequence continues at coordinate 40,183,779 of JAHRHZ010000016.1, read as the reverse complement.
TGAGATTAGCTAATTCAACATTAGCCAGCCAAAAAAAAAAGCCTATCTGGTTTGAATGACCTAGTACCAAACAGTTCGGTTACCCATGACACCAGAGGGCATTCCAGACACACAATAAACAGAAAGCTGCTCATTCAGTACACGTACCAATTCAAGCATCAACAATCCTTGCTGTTATGAGGCTTACACTTAGGTAAGAAGATACAATTCCATAAACAACACCATTGCCTACACTTCAAAATTACTTTCATGGCTGTGCAGTGCTGTAGGACAGCTGAAGTTACAAAAGGGACTATTTAAAGGGAATTCCTGAACATCGGGTTTTCAGTTTTCTCTGGATCACAGTGACTGCTTGCTTTTATAGTTCTGCCGAGGCTAAACCTCAGAAAAACGTTGCCATGATCAAAAAAATTTCATGTAATATAAAAATCATAGGTCAAACTGACCTAAAACACCATTAAAGTGAAATTGTAGCTTCCTAGTCATAAAATGGACAAGACTCATCATATATGACACTACAAAGGTTGAAACAAATTCTGAGATAAAACATGCCAAGAAAAAACAAGACACATTTGCCCTTTTGATAATCCACCTCTCTTTCGCCAAGAGGAAACTTATTGAATTATGAGAACAGGTTTCACATTTAATCCTTGGCATGCGTCAAGTTAACAAATTTCAATTTTTTTTAAAAAGTGGGCTTGCTACCCCTGGAATATAAAATGTACATTCGCAACCTTCCACTTGCTAAAGAAATATGATTTAAGCAATAATTTTACTCAGCTCGTGCAAGTTAGGCTCTAGTTTCGCATTTAAAAGTTTTATTTCAAATCTAAATTTTATTGTACCAAATAGCCTCACTCAGTAATTCAATAACCATTACTGCAGCACATACATTTGCTCAGTGACCTGGCAATTTCAGAGCAAAGATTTCAAAAAGATAAATTGCATTTAGTGATTTATTTTTAAACTGGATTGTTCAGCAAAATTTTCAAACAATTATTTTCTCCTTCAGAAGGAAGGGCATGCAGTCACAAACTGTGGAACTTAGGTTCTTCATTTCAAATTACATGTTACCAAGACTCAATAAAGATAATGGCCGAAAAAGTTCAGTGACAAGCAGCATACATTACTTGTTGGACATGCCATTCCAGTTTATGTTAGGATATTTTGTGATGCAAGTTGCTGAAAGTGTAAGGTGGAAGATGCATTCCACCCTCAACAGGACATTAGTGACTAGAATGAATAGGGAAAGAAACTTGGTATCACTTTCACCAATCAGATTGCACTGCAAATTTCAGAATCTTTCAAACTTTAGTGGGAGGTGATGGCCTAGAGGTATTATCGCTAAACTGTTAATCCAGAGACCCAGGTAACGTCCTGGGAATCCAGGTTCAAATCCTGCCAGGGGTGGGAAATTAAATTCAATAAAATGATGGTGGAATTTGAATTCAATAAAAATCTGGAATTAAGAATCCAATGATGACCATGAAACTATTGTCGATCATTAGGAAAACCTTAGCTTCCTTTAGGGAAGGAAACTGCTATCATTACCTGGCCTGGCTCATGTGACTCCAGACCCATAGCAATGTGGTTGACTCTTACCAGCTCACCACCACTTTCTCAAGGGTAACTAGAGATGGGCAATAAATGCTGGCTTAGCCAGTGAAGCCCTCGGCCCATCAATCAGTAAACAAACAAGCAAATAAATAAATGAATAAATAAATAAAAGAAAAATTGATAAATCATTGTAAATTGCTAGCAAAGCGATAATGTAAGTGGACTTGTAATCCAGAACCCGGGTTTGAAACCCACGACAGAAGATAGTGAAATATGAATTCAATAAAAAAATCTGGGGTAAAAAAATACTTGTCTAATGGTGAATTTGAAACCATTGTTGACTGTGTACAAGCACAGACTGTTCACTAATATCCATTATGGAAGGAAATCTGTTACCCTTACCTAGCCTGGCCTACACATGACTCCATGTCCACAAAAAAAAAACGGTCAACTTTGATTATTCTTTCAGCAATTAGATTCGGACAATACAATGCTGGTCGAGTGTGTAATACCTATGTCCCATCAATAAACAAAAAAAAAGTGTCAAATCACATACAGGAGAACTGAACAAAGGGAATGAAAATTTGGATAGTAAAATGAAAACATTATAACTTGAAACATTTCTTTTACTTGTTGGTGGTATGATGGTGTTGCTGGCATAACCAGCATTTATTGTAAATCCCCAGTTCCCTTGAGAAGGTGGTAGAGTGCTGTTTTCTTGAACTGCTGCGCTGCATTTGGTGTAGCTATATACTCACAATGGCAAACAGGAGGGAATCCCAGGATTTTGACCCAGCAACATAGAAAAATTTGGCCGTTCTGTCAAAGTTAGGATGATCAGTTACTTGGATGGGAACTTACAGGTGCCCAAATCCTTCTAGATGGTGGTGGTCATGGTTTGGAAGGTGCTATCGAAGGAACCTTGGTGAATTCCTGCAGTGCTTAATGTAGATGGTATAAGCCACTACTCACTAGGAATGGAGGGATTAAATGTTTTTGGATGCGATGCCAATCAACTAGACAACTTTGTCCTGTACGGTGTCAAGACTTTTCAGTATTATTGGAGCCGCACTCATCAAGACAAGTGGGGAGTGTTTCATCACATTCCTTATTTGTACCTTGTGGACTGTGGATAGGCATAGATCAAAATATTCCAACAATTAAAACTTAAAGGAGCAACACTTTGCATTTATAATAATTAATTTTCAGTGACATGGGGCTCATTGGCAGTAATGAAATAATCACCCCATGATAATTCGTTGTAATGAATTTACTTTGTTTCTGCAGTGCAAGTACAGGAGCTTTATGCCACTCAATGCACAAGAGTAAGATGCCATAGTTATCAGATAGCAAAGGAAAAATGCTTTCTGACAACAATTCGTTAATTTCATTGTTGAGCGCAGCCTTTCCTGAACCTGAAATTACTGTGGCATTTGGTCAGAAACAACGAGCAACATGAGACTCCCCTTTTAATTTTTAGCCATTTTAGTCAATTTTTTTGATTTTCTCAATTATTTTAATCTATTAATCTACTCATGGCAAATCGTAATTCAATTCTAAGCTAACACATCTGAGAACTCGTGTTTGAAGCATGAAACAGATATCTTTCATTTAACTTATTTGTATTAATTCACATTCATTTGATTTCACTTTGTTACCCCATAGCTAGAGCATAGAGATCAGGTCGTTTCTCCTTTTCTTCTTGGCAAATCTTATGCACTCTTCGCTCCAAGGCTTGACCTAGATTCAATACTTTAGGATACCAAGGGAGGACTTTGGTCAACACGATCAATATGTTCCGGATATGAACATACTCGCCAGTTTCAAGGCAGTGCACGGATGCCTAAAATTAAAAAAAAAATTAGACAACATCTTCGATCTCTGGCTTACCTCATTTGTATATAAAACATCAGCAGTATTTAAATATATGTACCCATATAGCTAGGGTTAATTTTCATTATGCAAGCAAAAAATGCAACCTTGTGGCCAGGTTCAATATACACAATCTGCTGATCCCCGATTCAGCCAATTTTTAAAAATAACGCCAGTTACAGTTCTTTGTAATGGATAATGTTAATTAAGTTGAGATAGAAGCCAGCATGAAAAGGACAAACAAGGTGTTGCATTACAGGTCAAACTAAAGCAAGACTTACACGGTAATGGGCCATTATAGAACAAACAGATCTAAGGGTACAGGTTCATAGCTCCTTGAAAGGGGAGTCACAGGTAGACAGGGCAGTGAAGAAGGCTTACAGAATGCTTGCTTTCATTGGTCAGAACAGTGAATATAGGAGTTGGGACATCTTGCGGCAGCTGTACAAGATGCTGATATGGCCAAATTTGGAGTATTGTGTGCAGTTTGGTGCTCCTACTGTAGAAAGGATTTAATTAAACGAGAAAGAGCGCAGAAAAGATTTAGCGGGTGCTACTTGGACTGGAGGGTTTGAGTCATAAGGAGAGGCTGGATTGGCTGGGACTTTTCCCCCAGAGCACAGGAGACTGAAGGGTGACCTGAGGTAGATAGACAATAGCCTTTCCCCGTGGCAGGGGAATCTAAAATTTGAGGGCATCGATTTATGTTGAGAGGGGAGAGATACAACAGGGCCAAGGGGGGCAATATTTTCCACGAAGACAGTGGTAAGTGTCCGGAACAGGCTGCCAGAGATAGACGAGGAGGCGAGTACAATTTTGTCACTTAAGAAACACTTGGACTGATACATGGATGGGTTAGGTATGGAGGGACATGGACCGAATGCAGGAAAATGGGACTGGATTAATTGTGAAAACTGGGTAGCATGGACAAGTCTGACTGACGTTTCCATGTTGTAAATCTCTAAGACTCTTTGAGCCTTAACCAATTCCACCACTGCTTTACTAATTAACCTCTTGGTGTTAACTCCCAGTAAACACTGAGGTTACGTATTGCCCTATACTATATAATAATTAAGTGAGAGACACGGTGAACCTCAACTTTTTCAAAACCTAGCCAATTAAACAAAACTGACCAGATACCTCATTGTTTGTAATAATAATTAAACAAGCATGAAATAAAGCTACAGGTCATCTGAATTTAGGAAAACCTAATATTTGTTCAACAAATCTTTCCACATGCAATATAACTTCAAATATGAGAAACTCACTAAGTAATTCTCTAATGGGACTTTTTTTCATCAATCATACAAATACAAATTAATAACTACATACTTGAGTCATACTTCAGGTCCCAACAAGAATACATTCGAAGCTCCAAAACTAATACAAATTTTGCCGATAATCCGGCCAGATCGCACGCGCATAGAAAAACATATTTGTTCACTATAAGTGAATGAGCATTTATAGCATTACTTGATTTCCTGCACGAAGCAGGAAAAGCAAAAATTAGTATCTTATACTGACTCTAAAGTCACACCATAGTGTTGAAATAGATAAGCCCAACATCATGACAGTCTTTGTGGAGTAATGAAGTGAACTCGAGAGGTTGACAGAGGAAAACGCTTTAACCCTTTAAGTTCAAATCACTGTGACAAAGTTCCTTCTCATAAATGACTAATTCCTAAAATATGGATGAGAAAAGTTACCAGATCATCTCAAATTTGAAAAGTTTCAATGATCAACCTTCCAACATAACATCTATTTGCTTGCCGAGTTTACAGTCCTGATCAAAACCAATTTTACCAGCAATTTATTCAGGGTGTTAAATATGGGTCAGCATCCAAACATCTGAACTGAATGTGATCTTTTCAGCCCTCTTATCCTAAACATTACAATAAAATTATTGTTAAGGTTGATCACTTCTGTTCCAGTGAACAGCCGCCAAAGATTATGCAGTCAATTGAGTGCGAGCTCTGCCATTAACCTCAAAGATTGCCCACAAAAGCCTACTGAGATCTGTCAAGTAGATGTAATCTTTCCCAACATTATTTTACTGCCATCTATTGGCGGAATCCCTCACATCAAGCAATGGTGACGGCATTCAATCACAGTGAAAAATTCACAGAAAGCAAATACGAACAAGAATGGACCATTTGGCCCCTCAAGCCTGCTCCACCATTCAACAGGATTATGGCTGATCTGTGATTCCTCACATCCACATTTAATGCATAATCCGTTGATTCCCTGACTGATAAAGAATCTATCTCAGCCTCAAACATACTCAAGAATTCTACCCCTACAGCTCTCTGTGGCAAGGAGTTCTAAAGTCTCTGAACCCTCAGAAGAAATTCCTCTCATCTCGGTCTTAAATTTTGCCCTTTATTCCGAGATTATGCCTTCTGGTCCTAGACTCTCCAATTAAGAAAAACATCCCTTTAGCATTTACCCTGTCAAACTCTTAAGAATCCTAAAGTTTCAATGAGATCACCTCTCATTCTTCTAAATTCCAGTGATTCAAGTCCCCATCTGTTTAGCCTTCACTCATAAAACAATCCGTCCACACCAGGGATCATACTATTGAACCTCCTCTGAACTATTTTAATAAATAAGGGGACTAAAACTGCTCACAATACTCCTGATGTGGTCTCACCAGTTTCTTGCATAAGTGCAGCAAAACTTCACTACTCTGATATTACAACCCCCTTGAAATAAGGCCATTATCCCACTAGCCTTCCCAATGACCCGCTGCCTATGCGCTAGCTTTCAGAGTTTCGACTTTCATATTTTCACAGGGATCAAAGATTGAGACATATATACAGAATCATTGTCAAAAGGTGAAACAGCAAACTGTTCCTGTGGAAAATCTACGAACATTAATCTTTGAAGAAAATCTAATATTCCACCAATGCAAAATTTATTTTTCATAGTTGAAGAATTATGACTCAGCACACAAAGTCACTTGGTAAGACAGAACTTGAATTGGAAGAACTCACTGATTTAAAGAAAGAGACACACTGTTGAAACTTGGCACCTTGTACTCATTAGGACAAACATATGAATGCTAATTTTCAAAGAAAGCAACAATTCACCCTTCACTACAAAAAGGTGCCAAATGGTTGGAAGATCGACTTTGATTGGTCAGGGTGTTGCCATGAGAAAACAGCAAAATACTACCAAAACCCAGGTAGTTGTTTATTTCAGGAAGGGCATGATACCAGGACATGTTCTTTCTTCTTGCAGAAATCATGTCCTAATGCACAAATATATGCAACTTTTGAAAACAGTAGGTGAGCCCATGATTCATTTGTGATGGACAGAACGTCATTTTGGCTTGACAGCATTCTGTTACTGAAAACTCTCATGCTGTTACTGCATAGGAGCTCTTCTAGGGTTGCTGGATGTAGACTGGGCACTTGCGTCATTTGTAATTTTCAAAACTAGGTGCAAATTATACTCTGCATTTTCACCATCCACGACCAACCTACCCCCAAGCTAGGCTAATGGCAGCAATGGGACAGATTTCATTTATTCTAGCTGAACATTTAAGAGATAACGCTTACTTTGGTTAATTTGTAATGCCATTTATGTACAACATGTCTGAAATTTTCATAATCTAATTGGTCGGCCTTGTTTCCTCCATCAAATCCGCTTGCTCGTAATATTGTGAGAAACCCTGGGTAATTTCCACATTCCTAGAGAGAAAACAAAAAGACCTTAGAAGCTTAGAACTGAGACAAAATAACAGATGGTTACACTGAAAACTCCTTGTTCACTAAGCACTAAAATAATGTGTCACAAGAACAAGGAAATAAACTGCATCCAAAACATCGAAGAAGATTACCTTATCATATATTGTTCTGTCACTGTGCCATTTGGTTACTGTCTCCAACATGCTACAGAGAAACCTTCCATACCGGCTGGCCTCATTTTCTGTGCAACTTGCAACAGTGTAAATAATGTCCGAAAAGACCTAAGCACAAGAAAACGTGCCTTATGATTTGCAATATTTCGAAAATATCAAAATTGATTTTTTTTTATAAAGTTCCAAAGCTTTGTTACCCGATCATAACACAGAAGTGTCGAAAAGTTAGGTGTCTTCAGCTGATGAACTAATTCTACAAACTTAGCGCAGTAAACTGCATCTATGGCTGAGAAAATACACCTTGGGAAGATGCACAATTGAAGGAATTTTGTGATAGTCTCATTTTTGGTTGATTCTGAGAGAAAACATAGCACAAATATAATTAACTAGATGTCTTATAAACAAAGAAAATAGTATGACAATTGAGAACTGCGTGAGAGGAATACAAGTTAACATAACATTTAATATAAAAATTTAATTAATGGAGAAAATTCAACTCTAAATGTCCCAAAATGTAACGGTACAATCAAGACAAGTTGAAATCCCAGTCTATATGAAATTAAATGATTTTGGCAATGGCTTGAAGCTCTCTAAACTGTAATGGAGAAGGGCAGCCTTGCAGAGCAATAAAAGCATTCAAAACCCTGCTGTTCATGTTCAAATTTGCATCAAACCCTAACCTATACCTGGTTCTACACTACGTTCTGCTTAAACACCAGAGTTAAGATGCAATCATTAATATCAACACACGCAGATGCACCACTTTGAAACAGTAAATTAGGAAGATAGTTGGTAATGAAATATAGACATCACATCTTTGAACCAAGGATCAGAAGATACAGAGGTGAAACACTTTTTACCAGGTGTAAGAAGCCAATATTATCTGAGCATTTGGAACCTCAGCAGCTACGAATCTGGCGGCTGTATTTACTGGCTGCATGCATTACAATCAAAAAATAACTGATGTGAGAAATGCCAGCATTGCATTTTTGTCGTGTACTCATACTTATGAAAGATTAAAACAGATTGTCATGTTAAAACTAGCATACAGACACTGGTCATTAATGACGCCTTTCTCAGGTGTACTGAGTTATTTAAACCTCTGTTACTACTCACTGGCAAGTAGCCAGTTGTCCTTTTCAAGCTTTAATCTCTGCATAACTCTGTGGGCATGCTCCAACTGCTTCTTTTCTTCCTCTTGGAGTTTGTCTTGTAAAGCTGTGCAGCGCTCTTTTTCTTTCTTTTTCTTATTTAGTGGCTTATTGAGGGAAAAAAATTAAAAGCTGTCAATGCAGCACTGCAAAGGATAAATGTTTAAACTGAAACTTCTAAAACCTAGTATCCACTTGTTACAATTTGACATTTGAACTTCAGAATATTTAACTACACAAAGTTGCTTATGTTCACTTGAATACAAGCAATATTAGTCTTGTGAATTTGCTTTCATTAAAATAGTAATTCTAAGAAATTAAATTGTTTCAATGATGTGCTCCAACAATGATCTGCTCCTCAAATCCAGAAGGTAGTGCAATAATCACAATAATCTAGTATAATTAGTATTTTCGACATTTAAATTAAAAACTGATGAAACTTTACAACAGAAATTACGAGCCTTTGACCAATAGCAGTTTTAAGGCAGGTGACATAAAGCACTGAAATCAAATAGAAGCATTTCACAAAAAGACAATTATTTTTAGATTCTTACCATTTCCTGATTGTCATCAATTGCTTTCATTTGGACCTTCAATTTGTTTACTTCTCGGTCATAACTTGAATTAGGGACAGCAAGGTCATACATGGAGAGAGACCAAAATGTGGCATAGAACTGAGGGCTGATGTCATCCCATACTTTGGGAGGATGAAGGGAGACCACAGCATCATGCACAGGTGCCATCACTAATTCACATGCATTGATATACTTGTGAACTTTTTGTTGTTGTTTGTTCCCTTTCTCAGCTTTCTTCAGTTCATCATATTTAGACTAGAAAGAAGCAAACAAACACACTTTTGTTTTGTCAGGACTTCAGATATTCAGATATTGTAAATTTGTTGCAGAAAAAAAACAACATGGTTTACTGCACTTTTCCCTTACTAGAGTTAGCTACTCATATTCCTTCTTTCTGGTGTTTCTTCATACGTTTAATGGCCTTGCTCTTAATAGTGGTCTGGGTGCTGGGGGTGAGCTGTAATTAAATCTTATACACAGCTAAATTGCCACTGTCAAATGAGAAATTCCAAATTGTCAAGAAACACTCATCTGTTATTGAACGGTACACGATGTCAAGGATTGAGATTTCTGCTCATCATGCCAGATGGAGGCTTGTTTCATCAGCGTGCCTGTTGCTACTGGGCCTTTGCACCTACATTAGATCCATGCTTCAGATGAGACAGGAAGTTCCATATACAGCCTGCAACTGAGGCAGAGGTGAATTCCTTCGTGCAGTTGGTAGTGAACGTCTCCAGTTTACCACTACCCTTCAGCTATGAGCAATTACATTCACATTGCATAGAAAGTTTCAGGAAAGGGCCTCAATCCTGATCTCCAGCATCCACAGTTGGAAACAAACTTAAGATCTTGACCCTTACATTGAGACAGATGAGACAGAAGTCTTTACAATTATATGCTGTATCGCAAATATACGTATTGTTTAACTTACAAGTAAGCCATCAGAACAAAGAAGAACAGGCTAAAGCTTATGAAAGGGAAGCTTTGGGCTGATGTCAGAAGAGCTTTTCGTATCAGCGTTGATAGGCAGCTAGGGTACTGGCAGCATGTTTTAAAACTCATTCAATATTAGTAGGTAACATAATCCAGCTTTGGCATGGATTGGCAAACAAATTTCTCCACTGATCACCCATCACTGTTGACCCTTAAGTTTTAGTTCCAACTCCCACTTAAATATTTTGTGATTCTTAGTTTGTGTACGCTTTGGAAAAGTAGCAAATGCAAGGTGAAACAAATTTTTGCACATTAAGTTGTTAAGGTCTGGAATGCATTGCCTAGAAATATGGTGGAGGTAGGATCAATTGAGGCATTGACGAGAACATGAGATGATTAGGCAATCATTATCACGTACAGGATTATGGGGGGGGGGGAAGAAAAAACACTGAATTAGAATGCACAGACAGCTAAAGCAGACAACTGGTCAAAGGAGATTAAGTTTAGTTTTGCCCTTCGGGTTGATCATAGTACTGGATGCCTTTAGTTGAAACTTACTAGCTGGACTAAATCAGATGCACACTGAGTCATTTATATAAGTTTGCACCTTTTGAAATGAAGCAAAAAACAGGGTCCATCTAGGAGAATGTCAAATAAAGTTTAGAAACAACAACACTGTATGCAAAGAGAACCATTTGCAAGTCAATTCTGTGAACATCAGAGGATGCTAATCATCTATTAATTTTTAATCCTGAAGTTGACTGATTTTTGTTACTCAAGTGTATCAGGGGTAAAGACAGCTGTATAGAGTAAAGGTTACAGGTTAGTCTCAGCAGAACAGACTGAAGGACCAAATGGGCTGTTCATATTCCAACAGACAAAGGGCACTGGTGATATTCATGCAAGTTTTATTAAATAAGTTAGATGAAAATAGTTCTGTAATAAACTGAAATATTTTTCTTTTGGCCTAACACAATATTACCCTGAAGAAGCTTGGGAAAAAGGATCTCTTGCAAAGAATTCTCAGTGACATAATTGCTTGTTATGTTGTAATTACATGAAGCATGTATTCTGAAACAGATAATCATTTAGTTAAGCTTTAAATCTATAATGGTCATTTTAGACAGACAGAACCTTAACAATAATTCTTTCAGCCAATTTTTGCTATTTGGACAAAAACTGGAAAATTAGTCTGGAAATTCCAAGGTTTAATCTTTTGACAAAAGATGACTTTTCTAGTTCATCAAGATTTTCATTAATATATTATTTCTGTATAAAAGTAATTAATTATTTTGTCTTACTTTTCAAGATATCTTGAATCACCTCAATTATAAAAGCATTTCCTATCCAGGGTGTAGATTATACTAAAGGGGACTCTTGTGGCACAGAGGTTATGTCGCTACCGCTGAGCCAAGAGACCTGGGTTCAAGTCCAACTTGTTCCAAACGTCCATAGTAACATTGTTTAACAAGCTCATTAGAAAATATCTAAATTGTGCTTCAGCAAATTCACATAATGTGAACAGCGTTCAGAAGAATACTTGCTTCGACTCCTTAAAGGAGAAGTTATAAAAAATGAGGTGACCACAGCATATTTAAAGCAAGAGTGAATTACTTTCATAGAATCACAGAAGTGTTACAGCACGTAACAATGCCATTCAGCCTCATATCTGGACCAAATATCCATTATGACTTAGGTGAATAACACTGTCTTTCCTCGTATCCTTGAACACAAATAATCACTTCAGTCAAATAATCATCAACTGTCCTTTTAAATGTCTTAATTGAATCTGTCTCCACCACACTTCCAGAAAACAATGTGTGAAAAAGCTTTTTCTCACTTCACATTTGCAACACTGACCCCTGGGGAAACCCACTACAGATATTTCTGCTATGACCCGTGTTTCGTTAATGCGAATTAGCTGTAATGTGATTGATGAGTAGTGGATGCTTTTGGATAATGTGAACTTTCTGCTCTGTACAGCGATTTTCTACAGCATGAAGTCGCTCAAGAATGCAACTACTGTGTTATAGGAGAACTACCTGTACAAGCCTTTCTCCAGTCACAAAAATATTCACTGGCCACTCAATTCTTTTTTATTACTCAGCCTATTTTGTATCCATGATCCCACGGTACCCTTTACTCCATTAGCTAGAACTTCTTTCATAAGTTGTTTGCAGCCCTGTATCAAATTCTTTCTGCAAGATTTCATACATCAATTGCCATTAACAGCATTACCCTCTTCAAACTCTTTTGTTTCCTTCCTGAAAACTCTTAGTTAGGAAAACACTATCTCCCCTTCAGAAATCCATTAATCCCTAAAGTTCTTCCTACCCAAACCAGCTCTTCCATGCGACTATTAATTCTATATGAAATAATTATTGAGACATTCACCATTGAAGTTAAACTGATTGGTCACTAATTGTTAGGCTTATCATTGCAAACATTTTTGATTAAGGGCATAATGTCTGCAATTCTTCAGTCCTATGGCACCTCCTCTCAGTCAAGTGAGCACTGAAACATTATAGCCAATGCACCTGCAATTTCCACACATTTCCTTGAATATCTTTGAGAGCACCTCATCTGGTCTTGGTACCTCATCAGTTTTAAGTATTGATAGCCTCTTCATGACTTCCTCCACATCAGTTTTGGACCCTTCTACTGACAACTTCCAGTGGCCGTGGACTGGTAGCATCTAACTGCTTGAAAAAGTCAGATGCGAAGTATTTATTTAATATCTCAAGCATCCATTTTTAAATTCTTTTTCATCCTTAATCAAACCTGCTCTTGATTTTACCACCCTTTTATGGTTGATGTGTATACAGAAGCTTTGAGATTCTCCTCAATGTTGGCTACCAGTCTTTTCTCTTTGCTTCTCACATTTGCTTTCTCGCCTCCCTCTGAACCTTTTATCTTCCACTTGATTTTCAACTGTACTATTTTAATCCAACAGTTCATAGATATGGTTTTTCTTCTTAATTTTTAGTTTTTAATCTCCATTTCCATCTAATGAGTTTTGGATTTGTTTGCTCTTCCTTGTTTTTTTGAAGAAATATACACCTTGACTGTACCCGAACCATCACCTCCTTGAAGGCAGCCTGCCCTCCTTCTATTCCACTCTATCCAGCTCAGCCATTCTACTGTCCCACTGAAGGCGGCTCTCTCTCTTTCTGGCAGAATCTAGAACTAGGGTCACTGCTTAAAAATCAGGGGTGCTCATTTAAAACACATATTGGACAAAATCTTTTCTCTCAGAGGGTTGAATGTCTTTGGAACTCTCTTGCTGAAAAGGTGATGGAAGCAGAGTCCTTGAATATTTTTAAGGCAAAGGCAGGCAGCTACTTTTTGAGATAGGGGCTGAATGTCTATCATGATAGATGAGAATGTGAATTTGATTTTGCAGTCAAATTCACCATGATCTCATTGAATGGTGGAGCAGACTCAAGGGGCTGAATGGCGTACACCTAAGTCATTTGCTGATATTCTAAATCTTCCGGTACAATGATCATTGTCTCCAAAATATCCACCCACGGACATCTGATTTACTTGGTTCATCAAATTTCCAAGAACCAGATTCAACAGGGCATATTCTCTGTTGGATTGGGCATGTACTGTTGCAGAAAAGTTTCAAAGACCACAAGCAAGAAAAATTTATGCTCTCCACTTTTTACATAATCACTGTTCGAGTCTACATTCAGGGAGTTAAAATTCTCCATTATAACTGGTCTGTAAGGATGGCATCTCTCTGTAATTTCCCTGCACATTTTTTTCCCCTGCATCTTCCCGAGATTGGCTGCCTAAAGGCTACAGCGAGCAACATAACTGCAGCACTTTTTTGTTACTTAGCTCTTGCCAGATTGGTTCTGTCCGTGAAAACACTTTGGGACATCCATTATCTCAAGCACTGCAATGCTCTATTTAACCAATTCCACCACCTTGCCTCCTTTCTTTCCATTCCTGCTTCTCACTGCTTTTGAGGAAAGATTGGTTGAACTGCTCAGGGAAGAAAAGGATTACTACTGTGGTGACAGGGAGACAGCAATGGTTCATCAACCCACAAAACAACACAGCACTCTGATGTTTTCGGATGAGTACCGATGTTAACATTTAGCTCTTCATAAGCTTTTCTCCATCTTCTCTAACGAATAACCTATTCCTTTTATGGAGGCACAACTGTTACCCAGGAACTACCATCTCGAAAAAGGTCACAGCTCATCACCAGCAACTCCTCTGGAAAGGAAGTGTGTGAAATCTCAGAGAATGCATTGGGAAAGTGTTCATATGCATCATTCACCAACACAATCATCTTAGTGTATACTCCATTTAGGTAAGAGTTGGAGAAACATTTTGGTGATGGTTCCATAGCAGGTGTGGAAGAAATGCGAGATGACTGTGACACTCCGATGACTGTGAGAGACCAAGCACCTGCTGAACCACGTGGAAAGGCAATGCCTCTGTACTCAGTCTTATGTGGCATGGTCAACCTACAGAATCAGGCCCAGGATCATCAGACCAGTGTGCCAGATACCCATGGTAAACTGGAAAGAATGAGAAGCCCTTCCACATTGCTAGGGCTTCCGTGACTCTGGCAAACAGGCACATGACTGTCCCTGTGGGAAGAATGGCATTCTCTGCAGAGACCCAGGGTCAGTGCAATGCTCAGTGTTTGCTCGAGATAATTCGGATACGTACTCCATCACTCCTTGGGTGCTTAGCATAAATGGCAAGGCAACACAGGGAAAGCAGACCTCTATCTCACTCCAGATGTCCTTTCCCTTCCCCTTACAAGTGTTGTGAGCAGGCACACACATGGAGGACACACAGAGGCAATGCAGCAGCTGCTTCTTTGGACCTTACAGAAGAGCCTTGCTCCTGCACCTTCCCATGTCTTGTGATCCCAACGCCCATAGCTGGTCAACCCAAGGAGGTCAAGCTTATACATGGGTAAGAGGCTTTCACCAAGCCTGGGAACTCCAGGTTAAAACATGCCAAGAGTGACCACCCAAGTCTTCAAAGTCACCAGGGAATACTTTACAGCAAGCCCTCTTCTTCCCAGTTATAGAAGTTAGGCTTGAATCTCTATATAAAGGGAGAGAAAGGGAAATAAAAAAAAAAGGGCAAATCGGTGGTACAGGTAGACAATCACTTGGTAGATAAACCATTTTTCTAAGTATATATCCAACCTGAACTGCTGTAAGTGTGCTGTAATCTTATTGAACCGACAGGGGCTGGCATACATTCCATGATCCAAAGGATGTGATACTTTGTTATTCTCAAACCCTAGTGATTCTTTCATGACAACAAATTGGGTGATTTCAATTAAGTACAATTGCAACCAAAGCACTATAGATAAATCTCATGAACATAAAGGCACAAAATATGTTGAAGGACAGGAGCCAGGAACTGGTTTTTCCAAATAGGTCACCCCTAACACTCCTCTTGTGGGACAGATGATGGCATGTGCGACGGTTCCATACATTTCAGAAAGGAATGTTTGTCCTGTATCTGACGTTCTCAAAGGAATGTTGTTACACTTAAGTGTGTGAAATGGCTAACGCACATGCTCATTTTTGTAATTGTACAGGTTTACTAACTGCATTTCATTACATTTGAAGCACCGTCAGATGGAATACTGAGGCGTAATAATGGTGTAGTTTTGTTTCAATGTGAGTTAAAGGGATCATTATGGACGATATCTCATTAGGAACAATTTCAGGATGAGTAACACCTTGGTAGACCTTATAAGGAGTGGCCTCCCTGAAAGCACTTACAAGTTTTTGGAACCAAGGTCGCTGTGGCAGGTACGACTCCAACCCATGAAGCGTTTTCCCCAAGACCCATTGATTCCAGTTTGCCAGGGCTCCTTGATGCCACTTGCAGTCAAACGCAGCCTTGACGTCAAGACCAGTCACTCTCAACTCAAGTTTGGAATTCAGCTCTTTTATCCATGTTTGAAAAAGTTGATGAATTTTGTTTTCTTCAGATAATCAAATCCATACATGCGCTCACAAAGAACATTGTGCTCACTGGTTCGACAAGTTACCCGGGTGTTGCTAGGACTGGAGGCTTTAAGTTATAAAGAGAGGCTGGATAAGCTGTGGCTATTTTCACTGGAGCCTAGCAGCTTGATGGGTGACGTTATAGAGGTTTATAAAATCAAGAGGGGCATAGATAAGGTGAATAGCCAGGGTCTTTTCTCTAGGGAGAAGGAGTTCAAAGCCAGGGGCATATTTTTAAAGTGAGCGGAGAAAGATTTAAAAGGGACCTTTGTAACATTTTGTAGGCAGGGGATGGTTCATAATCTGCCAAAGTGGTAGATAGAGTCACTGAATCATAGAGCAATACAGCATGGAAACAGGCCCTTCAGCCCAGACTGGTCCATGTTGACCATGGTGCCCACTCAGCTCGTTCCAACTGCCCGCATTTGGTCCATATCCCTCTAAACCCTTCTTATCCATGTACATATCCAAATTTTTTTAAAATTGTACCTGCCTCAACCACTTTGTCTGGCAGTCAATTCCATATATACACGACTCTCTGCGTGAAGTCGTCGTCCCTCTGATCCTTCTTAAATCCCTCTCACCTTAAACCAATGCCCTCGAGTCTTCAATTTCCCATCTCTGGCAAAAAGATTGTATGCATTCACCTTATCTATGCCCCTCATACTTTATACACCTCAATAAGGTCACCTTCATTCTCCAACGTTCCAAGGAATAAAGTCCTATCGTGGTCACCCTCCCAAAACATCAGGCCTACTAGTCGTGGCAACATCCTCGTAAATCTTCTTTGCACACTTTCCAGTTTAATTATGTCTTTCCTATAACAGGGTGACCAAAACTGTACACAGTACTCTATCTGCGGCCTCACCAAAGCCTTATACAACTGGAACATAACATCCCAAATCGTATACTTAATGCCTCGGTTGATGAAAGCCAGCGTGCCAAATGCCTTCTTCTCCACCTTATCCACCTGTGACACCATTTTTGACTAACTATGTACTTGTACTCCTAGATCCCTCTGTTCCTCAGGACTTTACCATTTACTGTACAAATCCTACCTTGATTTGACTTTCCAAACTGCAACATCTCACACCTATCTGTATTGAATTGTATTTGTCAATCCTTAGCCCACTTCCCCATATGATCAAGATCCCCCTGTAATTTTACATAATCTTCTTCACTATCAACAATACCTCCTAATTTTGCATCATACACAGACTTACATCATGCCTTGTACATTCACATCCAGATCATTTATGTAAATAACAAGTAACAAAGGCACCAGCACCGACCACTGTAGCACACCACCAGGCACAGGCCTCCGGTCTGAGAAACAACCCTCAACTATCACCCTCTGCTTCCTACTATTAAGCCAATTTTGAATCCAATTAGCGAGCTTTCCCTGGATCCCATGCAACCTAACTTTCATGAATAGCCTGCCGTGCGGGACCACTTCAAAGACCTTACTAAAGTCCATACAGACAACATCCACTGCTCGACCCTCATCTATCCTCTTGGTTACTTCTTTGAAAAACTCTAAAAGATTTGTCAGACATGACTTCCTGCACACAAATCCATGCTGACTATCCCAATGTTGATTGATCCTGTCCCTCAGTAACCTCTCCAATAACTTAGCAATACTCCAATAACGGCATGGACCAGTTGGACCGAAGGGTGTGTTCCCGTGCTGCATGACTCTATGATTCTATGACCAACACGCAGCACCGTAAATCTAATGGAGGTATTCAGTGTTTAACCGCTGCTTTAGCGTTAACAGCGCCGTCATGGAAATGGTACACAGGCACTCCAACTTTCACAGAAGTGAGGATATCTGAGATAAATTGAAACCAACAACTGCCTTTTTACTGACTAGAGCTATGAACACCATAAACTCAAACCACTGGAAAATTAAAAGTTAAAAAGTAGAAGGATGAGTGCCACTGCGCTCATGACATCAAAATTTGCAAATGGAAAATCGCCACCCAGTTCAGTAAACCTGGAAGTGGTCAGTTATTAGATTACCTCTGGCCTCTCTGAGTCTATCGGGCCTTTGCCCATCATCCTCCTAAGAAGATTTCTGTTTCTCCTGCATTTCTTCCTCCTCGAACATTCGCCCTTCTCCTAATCAACTACAGCGGACTCATCACACCGTTATCATGTCAACTCAAGCCACCTTTAAGGCAGCAGTGGATTTTTGGGCTGCTCACAGAGACTCCCTCTTCATCATCAAGTGATGCCTGAGCCTGCCTGATTGACAGCAATCCATTGCTCTGAGGCTCATGTATTGCCATTGCACCGTTGCGTGGATAGTGCGTCTAGGGAGACTACTGCTATTGACTATGGAGGTACATGCTGCAGTTCAGACAGAGTTGAGAAAAGCAAAGTGGCTGGCATAGCTGAGAACTCACCTGGACTCGATGCTGAGGAGCAAGCTAAACATGTATCAGCTTTCTTTTTAATTGTCAAAATTTTGTTTTATAGTGTTGAGTTTTTTGACTAAGGAAGTTATTGGGGAAGGGTGAGTTAACAATTGTGTAATTAATAAAATGCAAATGCATGGGGATCAGCTTCATACCACCCAATGGCGAGAATTTGATCACACCATCTGGCAAGGAAGGACTTCATTGCGAGTGTTTTTCTTGGCAGTGAGAATCAATTTTGGACTCTCACCTAATTAGGTCATCACACTTATTATTCTCACACATAAGAAAGAGAACATCGACCAAGAAATTATGCATAGAGTTGAAATTAGCCAGAAGACAGAGCACGAACACAGAATAATCTGATGGCCTTTATTATTCTAGACACAAACGCTGACTATAAAATGTTAATAGTGATGTCTAACTTTGAAATATAGACTACAATTTCTGCTTCATGATCACAGGCAATGACCAGAAAATAGAAACAAAATATTGGCCACAGCCAACACAACTCCCAGAAACAATTAAAACAATTAACCACAAAATAAGCCCAAGTCCAAAATCCATTAAATAATAAAAACTCTGAAATAACTTGGAAGACAAATGAAAAAAAAATTTCTTTGTCTGCTGTAACATTAAACATATTTGGAAATAAAAATTAAAATTGGAATAATTTTACAAAGGCATACCTTCTGATCCAGCCCTCAACCTAACACATCATTTTTCTTCCATATTTTAACAAGACTACTTGTGCACCTTGCGGTGAAAGTGATAGGATTCCAAGCATATTCCTTTAACAACAAGTATTAAATAAACACAGTTGATAGTCAACAGTTGATTCAGAATTGCCTCATGCTGTTTTGGAAATTTTACTTTCCTTGTTTTAGTTCTCAGTGTCCATGCTGCATTTCCTCTGTCAAAAGCACCAGACATTATCAAAGATCCAAAATTTAACTGCAATTGTCTCAAAAAAGGTGAATTCTCTTGGTTCAGGTTCTGAGTTTTGTTTTCCAAGGCTTCATATAATGTGGGCCTCTACCAGATTGTCACTTAAAAGGCCCAACTGGAAGGTCGGTACAGAAAGGAAAATGGGAATGGAGGGCAATAGCTCAATCACTGCCCTTAAAACCAAACTGGTATTTAATTAGGGATAAAGTTGGATAATGGATGATTTGAATGTTGGCTTTGTGATTATTTGATCATTGATTTGATGATTATTAATTATTTCATTATTATTATTTTGATTATATTTGTGACAATTCTGAGTCCGTCAAATTATTGGTCAGCAAACTTTTATAAGTCTCATTTCTTGACATGCATCGACAGAATACACTCCTGAAAAAGAATGAAGACGTGTTGCCATAATAGTAACCTTCCACATCAACTGCAAAGCAGCTGCCAAATAAACGATTGCACTTACCGAAATGTGGTGCGCATACATGGGACGGGATAAGAAAAACGCAGCATCATGTGGTGTGTGAAACTGATTACAAAGAACATCAATTGAAGGCACTCGTTTGATGTAGTCTTCTGTACTTAGATTTGAAGCTAAAAATCCTCCAAATTGCACCAGGGTATCATGGCACTACCAAAAAATAAAAGTAAGGTGCGTTTAGGTTGGCCTTCAAATTTGATTTACAGGCATTGTGTACCTTATTTCATAAATTGGAGTGGACTATCTTTAAGCTTAAAAGTATGACAACCATTCATTTGACACTTGTAACATCTGCACTTCTGTAACAGGTTTCAATAGATAACATGAACTGCACAGACTGAAAAGACAAAAATAAAGCAAACAAAAATTTCACTATCATAACAAAAGCAATCTCTCAGTGACATCAATGACGAGATCCAATTCCTTTCCATAGTGCCCAGGTAGCTTGTGCTGTGGTCAAATTGAGTTCAGAAATAAAATTATCTTGTTATCCAGTTCTGGCAGTCAGTGCTAGCATACACCAAATGTCATCTTATCTCATCTGTTCCAATCCTAATTATAAAATAATGCAATCTATAATACCAATATAATTTTCACAAACTTCCCTGACAATAAAGACCACCAAATTCTGTCTCGAAGTGACTCTATGTTGCAGTCTTGATGATGCAGAACAGATATGAAAGCAGACAAACTTCCTTGCTAAATGGGGCTCTTGCAGCTGGTAGAAACTGATCTGCCACAGAAAACAGTCAATGCCAAAACCTTGAACAAGGAAGAGTTAGCTATAATTTTTAGGACTGAAGGGATCAAAGAGGATGGGAAGAAAGTGGGAACAGGGTACAGGGTCGGATGTTTAGCCATGCTCATACTGAATGGGGGACAGCGGGTTGCAGGATCTCCTCCTGCTCTTATTTTCTCTGTTTCTGTTAAATTTTCTCTTTTTATTTGTGAAAAACATGTTAGTTATTCTCCAAGTACCAAAACAGAGTAACTTATCCAACCATAACATCAAAGTCATTGACAGCAGCATCTTTTGCCCGACATAGCCACCTCCCGACCTAATCCAGTTATTGTTGTGGATCTTTTGAATTTTATTTCCTCCGCTTTAAACATTTGCTTCTTCAAAGGAAATCTGTCACTATATTAAAAGTAATGGCTTTGCCACAGGTTTTACTTGTTTTGTAACAAACATGATTTTGATCAATCTCACAGTAGGCATTTCCCCAGAGTTATGAGGCTTCAGGCTATTTCACCAAAGACAAGGGAAAACAAAAGTTAAAACCAACTAAATGCAGGATATTTCCCATGTTCCCAGACCTGAAACATTAATGAAGCATGACTGTTTCTGGTCAATGCTCATACCCAAGGTGTTAATAGAGGGGAAATTCAGTGATGATAACATTGCTGAATATCTAAGGGAAATGCTTAAGATTCTCTCTTGCGAGATATGGTCACTGCCTAGCACTTGGCACAAATGTTACCTGCCATCAGCCAAGCCTGAATGTATCTGGATACAAACTGTTTCAACAGCTGGGGAGGTGGAAACGGTACTATTTTGAAATTGATGATAGAGGCAAAATCATTGAATCAGTGGAAGACTGTTGGGCTGAGGACACGACTTGGAGGAACTCCTGTAACAATGTCCTGAGACTGAAATGATGCATCTCCAAGAACCATAATCATCATCTTTTGTGTTTAGGTGTGCCAACCCTCTTTGATGCCACACTGTCAAATGTTGGCTTCATTTCATGGTCAGTCCTTCTCAGTTCACTCGCATTCACTTCTTCATACACTTGGAACAAAACTGTACTAAGCTGAATTTTTATTTCAAGTCATAGAGTCATACAGCATGGAAACAGACCCTTCGATCCAACCAGTCCATGCCAAACATAATCTTAAACGAAACTAAACTATCCCTTCAAATGTTTCCTATTCATTTACTTATCCAAATGTCTTTTTAACATTGTAATTGCACTCAATCCACACCTGAACCAGAGATAAAAGGTACTGCAGATGCTGGAGAATCCGAGATAACAAGGTGTGGGGCTGGATGAACACAGCAGGCCAAGCAGCATCATAGGAGCAGGAAAGCTTGACGTTTCAGGCCTAGACCCTTCATCAGAAATGGGGGAGGGGAAGAGGGTTCTGAAATAAATAGGGAGAGAGGGGGAGGCAGATAGAAGATGGATAGAGGAGAGGGTAGGTGGAGAGGAGGCAGACAAGTCAAAGAGGCGGGGATGGAGCCAGTAAAGGTGAGTGTAGGTGGGGGGGTGGGGTCAGTCCAGGGAGGATGGACAGGTCAAGGGGGCGGGATGAGGTTAGTTGATAGGAGATGGGGGTGAGGCTTGAGGTGGGAGGAGGGGATAGGTGAGAGGAAGAACAGGTTAGGGAGGCGGGGATGAGCTGGGCTGGTTTTGGGATGCGGTTGGGGGAGGGGAGATTTTGAAGCTTGTGAAATCCACATTGATACCATTGGGCCGCAGGGTTCCCAGGCTGAATATGATTTGCTGTTCCTGCAGCCTTCGGGTGGCATCATTGTGGCATTGCAGGAGGCCCAGGATGGACATGTCGTCTGAGGAATGGGAGGGGGAGTTGAAATGGTTCGTGACTGGGAGGTGCAGTAGTTTGTTGCGAACTGAGCGCAGGTGTTCTGCAAAGCGGTCCCCAAGCCTCCGCTTGGTTTCCCCGATGTAGAGGAGGCCACAACAGGTACAGCGGATGCAGTAAACCACATTGACAGATGTGCAGGTGAACATCTGCTTGATGTGGAAAGTCTTCTTGGGGCCTGGGATTGGGGTGAGGGAGGAGGTGTGGGGGCAGGTGTAGCACTTCCTGCGGTTGCAGGGAAAAGTGCCGGGTGTGGTGGGGCTGGAGGGGAGTGTGGAGCGGACAAGGGAGTCACGGAGGGAGTGGTCCCTCTGGAAAGCAGACAAGGGTGGGGAGGGAAAAATGTCTTTGGTGGTGGGGTCAGATTGCAGATGGCGGAAGTGTCTGAGGATGATGCGTTGGATCCGGAGGTGGGTGGGGTGGTACGTGAGGACGAGGGGGATTCTTTTTTGGTTATTATTGCGGGGACGGGGTGTGAGGGATGAGTTGCGGGAAGTGCGGGAGACACGGTCGAGGGCATTCTCAACCACTGCGGGGGGGTGGGGGGGGGGGGGCGGTGGAGTTGAGGTCCTTGACGAATGAGGACATCGGAGATGTGCGGGAGTGGAATGCCTCATCCTGGGAGCAGATGCGGCGGAGGCCAAGGAATTGGGAATAGGGGATGGCATTTTGACAGGAAGGTGGGTGGGAGGAGGTGTATTCCAGGTAGCTGTGGGAGTCAGTGGGCTTGAAATGGACATCGGTTTCTAGGTGGTTACCCGAGATAGAGACAGAGAGGTCCAGGAAGGAGAGAGAAGTGTTGGAGATAGTCCAGGTGAACTTCAGGTTGGGGTGGAAGGTGTTGGTGAAGTGGATGAACTGTTCCAGCTCCTCGTGGGAGCACGAGGCGGCGCTGATACAGTCATCGATGTAACGGAGGAAGAGGTGGGGTTTCGGGCCAGTGTAGGTACGGAAGAGGGATTGTTCCACGTAACACACACACACAAGCTTCAAAATCTCCCCTCCCCCAACCGCATCCCAAAACCAGCCCAGCTCGTCTCCGCCTCCCTAACCTGTTCTTCCTCTCACCTGACCCCTCCTCCCACATCAAGCCCCACCCCCATCTCCTATCTACTAACCTCATCCCGCCCCCTTGACCTGTCCATCCTCCCTGGACTGACCTATCTCCTCCCTACCCCCCCACCCGCCTCCCCACACCGACCTACACTCACCTTTACTGGCTCCATCCCCGCCTCTTCGACTTGTCTGCCTCCTCTCCACCTACCCTCTCCTCTATCCATCTTCTATCTGCCTCCCCCTCTCTCCCTATTTATTTCAGAACCCTCTTCCCCTCCCCCCCATTTCTGAAGAAGGGTCCAGGCCCAAAACGTCAAGCTTTCCTGCTCGGCCTGCTGTGTTCATCCAGCCCCACACCTGAACCATCCTATCTAAAATAAAATTACCCCTCACATCTTTTTTAAACCTCTCTCCTCTTATCTTTAAAATGTGTCCTCTAGTCTACATTAACCCTATCTATACTCCTCATTATTTTATAAACTTGTCTCAGGTCACCTCTCAACCTCCAACGCTCCACTGAAAAAAGGTCCCAGCCTATCCAGCCTTTCTTTATAACTGAAAACCTTCCATATCTGGCAACGTCCTGGTAAATCTCTTCTGAACCCTCTCCATCTTACTAATATCCTTTCAATAACAGGGTGACCAGAACTGGACAGTGTTCCAGAAGAGGCCTCATCAATTGGCTGAATGACCCCAGTATTTCCTGCTTTTAATTCAGATTTACAGCTCCTGCAGTATTTTGCCTGAAAATCAGTTGGGCAAGGAGGTCACAGCTTCCAGGAAACTCTGCAATATATGCAGATGAAAGATTACACTGAACTAAGATGGGAACAAAATCTTAAAGATACAGCAGCAAGCATAAAACAATAATTTCCTAAGTTGGAGGGGAGCCAATCTGATGTAGATCTACTTTTTTTGTTTGTCAGGTGGATAAATAAGGAACACAAAGAAGATTTGCTGTTTCTATGATATAATGCATAAAAATCACTGGCTGTCAAATCATCTATTACACAAACAAAATATATGATTGAAGATCAGGCTTAAAATCTGATAGCATTCAGGCAGCATCAGGACGAATGGAGCAAGAGTTACTGAATGTTAGTGTTAATACTTCTTGGATGTTTTTAATTTTAAAAAGCAAAAAGAATATGAAATCACTCCACATGCATGTGCTCGCATTAAGTCCAAATCAACTGGATAACAAATCAAGCCCTATCTCTCCAGTGGTATGTCGATCTACTTCTGTATTCTTATTTACAGTCCCAGAGTTCAAATGTAAAAGTGAAACAAGAAAAGATTTTATTAGTTGCAAGGTAACAGAACCAGAACAGAAACGATTCTGAAAGTCTATTGTTTATCCAATCGAATAACTGCACACTTTGGCTCACTGGAATAGTAATATACATTTTTGGCTGTGATAAGCAGATCATGAATTGGGTGTGTGATTTTGAAATGTGCTCAGCATTAAAGTGCATTTTTCCAAGATACCGATGACTGTTTCTATTTTTATCTGTTTGATAACAAAAACAGAAGTTGCTCGAAAAACTCAGCAGATCTGGCAGCATCTGCGTAGAGAAATTCAGTTCCGAGGAAGAGTCACTGGATATTACCTCTGGTTTCTCTTTACAGATGTTCCCCCACCTGCTATGCTTGTCCAGCAACTTCTGTATTTGTTTCTTACTTACAGCATTCACTGTTTTTCCAGTTTTTGCTTTTAAGATAAAAAATAGATGTACCGAGGAGATATTTAATGCTGCAATGTAATTGGAGACATCTTTTGCAGCAGAAAACTGGGTAGAATTATTTGGAAAGACATAGAGGAAGACTTTTTGCAATTTGAAAAGAACCACCAACACTAGAAAATAATCAATCCTTAAGCAAAAAACTAACAATACAATTCTTGAATGAGATAAACATACCCATATCAGAAATGACATCCAACACTAGCATTGTAAGTGCAAGAAACATTTTGACAAATAATATTTGTTTTGTTGAGTTGCGAGCTAAAAGAACAATGGTGGACACCTTAAATCAGTAGTCTAAACAGTGAAAGCACTCCTGCAATGTTCTCAAATCACAAACTTGACTTTTTAACCAAACATTACGAAGAGATAACAACATGTATCCAAGTTTGTATGAGAGTTGGAGGAGATGACGAAAGTGATTATATGTTCCCATGTACTTTCTTCCCTTGTCCATCCAGCTGAAGAAGATTTGGAAGGTGTTGCAAAAGAAGCTTTGGTAAGTAACGGCAGTGCATTCTTCAGAGAGTACATTTTGCAAGCGCAGCTTGTTGGTAGGGAGACAGTTGATTTTTACGCTAATGTACGTGGTGCTGAGCAATCAGACTGATTTGTCTGAAGCAGACAGCACTTTTCAAATATGAATCAGCTACCTCAGAAACCGAATTTAAGTAACCAGCAAGGAATTTTACAGTTCCATTGTCAATAAAAAAAATGCTATAAAAATTATTAATCTAATTCTTCGCATATTTGTAATGCTTACTTGGTCATATAATTTTCCAACTAATTTGAGGTGCTTCTCACCCCCTTCCTGGAAAATAACACCGTTTCTCTGCTGTGCCATGAGGAGAC
The DNA here is from genome assembly GCA_024137785.1 of Ginglymostoma cirratum. Taxonomy (NCBI): domain Eukaryota; kingdom Metazoa; phylum Chordata; class Chondrichthyes; order Orectolobiformes; family Ginglymostomatidae; genus Ginglymostoma; species Ginglymostoma cirratum. The sequence continues at coordinate 40,157,718 of JAHRHZ010000016.1, read as the reverse complement.
AAAGAGGAAGTGCCAGGTCATGGTCCAGCAGTGCATCTTTTAGCCGTTGCGATGACTTTTTTGTGTTCCTGATCTGTCCGAAGTAACCACCCTGAAAACAGAGGCAAAAATATTCTACCATGATACACAAGTTGCTCGTTCCCCAATCAACATTTTAAGACACGTTTTCTAATTTTAAAATTTCAGCCTTTTCATCTTTGCATGTAACATAACTGATCTTATCAAGTCAAAAACCCAAATTTAATAACTAATTTCAATGTTTGCACCAAATAATAAAGTAAAATATCAAGCAACGTACGACCGTTGCCACACAATAAGCTATACTTCCAAAGCCAATCCAAAATAATAACTGTCACAAAAAATTTTAATGAATGTTATAGTTTTCACTTGGTACAAGTCAAAAAAATAGTAAGTATTGATTTGCTAACCTATTATGCATCACAAATTAAATCGGTTTATTCAAACAGTGTAAAAAATGAAGTTGTTTCCTCATGCTTAAGTCACAAATAAAATGTGAATTAGCTAATGTAATAATTCACTCGATGTTTATAAAATTTTGCAAACTGGTTAAACATAAAAGAAAAGGCATCATTCAGGCCACTAACTTCAAGTGCTTGGTGTACTCCATTATATTTCTAAACTTTGTACTTGTGCTTTCTATTTATTTCATTGCAGAGCCAAGCATACTAGAATCGACAGATCAAGGAATTATCTTCCTCATAGCTCAAATTTCAGCAGTTCCTTTACTAAAACCCATCAATGTTTGGTATTGTCCTACGTCACCATTCACAAAACTTTTAGCATGCAAAAATGCCTTGCCTCGGCTTTTAACTGTTCTCCACCAGTCATAGCTTCCAACTGCTCTGTCGTCATTTCCTCTGTAATTTCAATACCAGCCATCTTCTGCACCACTTCTTTTAGGATCAGCAAATCAAAACTATATTAAACAAGTTGAAGAATAAATTGAATATAAAATAGCAATAATATCAGAGGCAAGAGATGTTTATGCTACCCATACATCTCTAAAACATGACTATTCCTTTATTGTACATTAATTGAAGCTACAGAATTGTAGTTATTCATGCGATGTGAGAAGAGGGTAAAACTATTATGAACGAGGATTCAGGCACAGTTGTGTCTCAGGTTTCTCCTCATGAGGAGATAACCAAAAGACAAAAATCAGACCAATTAATAAACCTGATATGTATAACATCAATAAAAATCCATGTTTCCTTTCCATATAGAAACAGTACCTTTTCCCAGCTTTGAGTTGGTTAGCAACATACTGCAGAAGACCAGTGAGTTCTATTGGATATTTTCTGAAAATGGCACCACAAAAACTTGCCAGACCTGTTCAAAAATATAAATTCATGTTTTGATTATACCATTTCAAAATAAAAGAGAAATTTGTGTTTTAACAGAATAAAAAATTTAAAGACCCTTCAAATCTTCAAAGTTGGAATGAAAAAAAAATTGCATAAAATGTAACCATGTGAAACTTACAAAGAAGCATTTTTAGTCAGAATTTATGCTGGAAGGGGCACTCACCTTGACGTTTTACGTTTACAATTATTTATTTGTAACATATGTACCTAGTATTCCTCAACTTTATTGAACTCTAGATGCAGACATTATTAAACATAAATTATTAGTTATAGTAGCAACAATGCTAAAATAAAAATTCCACTGACTCTGCAACCAGGTAGAGATGGTGGTGTCATCATGCTTCATTCTCTCTTTCTCAGGATTGGCCAGCGCTTCAATGATGCAATCTTGCCAACAGGTTAGAGAAAACCACAAAATTGATATAAAGCAATTAACTTACAGATGTTGAAAATTATTTTAAGCAACTGCATGCAATACTGAAATCTGGGAGGTCAAAGCATTTCTTCACTTTCAAACACAAAAAGCCCAAGAATTTATGTTAGGATGGAATTTATGACAGGATTCTATCTTCGGACTAATGTTTTGGATTTATATTTTTCATCAAGGTCAGAGATTCTAAAATTGTTAGATTTGAATTGAATGGGCAAAACAGTAAACTACTCAAATTTCAGATACAAGGGATAATTATTTCCCTTGTTTTAGAACACAAATGGAAAAGACTTAACTTGTCAAAATATTCTAGTTTCATCACTGGAAGGCAATGATGGGTTTTCAACTTCTCTGCCCAACATGCCACCAAAATTAATCCAAGGACAATTATACACCTTTGGATAGTTTCTGCCTGCACGGTCTATCATTTATACTGTCACCTTCAAATTACTGCTGAGTTGTTTTTATTGCCCAAGGATAAATTATGTTGCGTTTCCTTTGAATTGCTAAACATCTATTTACTATCCCATTACATTAAATACTTCTTAGATTCCATCACTATATTGTATTTCATCAATCCCACTCAACGGCCCTTAAATATCTTCACCAACTTTTATTAAAACACCTCAACTCGAACCTTCCCCTCCTCCCACCATGAGACTTAATTAATTTACTCTTCTTCCCAACATTACTTCTGCTTCAAATGAAACTAAAATAACATCGTATGGAGGTTGAACGTGTAAACCGGATGTAATTTTTCCTTCTGAGACATCTCACATCCTGAATCCACAGGCATGCTTGACGACACAAATCTGAGAGGTGACAGGGAGACTGGAAAACAGCGCAAACTGATATTGTACATTGTAGAACACAATGGACAAACAAGAATGGATCCCATGAATTGTACACATTTAAAATATGCTCCAAAACTCTCATACCACGTGTTTTAAATGTATTGTAGAAGTAAGATTAACTAAAATAAACAATTTTTCAGAGTTACCAGAGAGAAATCAAACAAAATTAGTTCAGAACTATTCAGAAATTTTGGACATTATTTTTACCAACTAACAAATAAAAGAACATATAGAACATCAAGACTTGGATTTTCAAAACCAAGACAAAAAAGGTAAATATCCCTCAAAATCAGTCAGTCTTACCCCAAATGAATCAAAATGATTTCAATCAGGGCAGGTGTGGGGACAGCACGGGCCTCACATAAGTGAGATTCACATAGATGGCTGATCAGTTAAGTAGGCAGCTGCAAAAACAGGCATTGCTGCAAAAGCTCAGCAGTTCTGGCAGCACCTGTGGAGAGAAATCAAAGGTAACGTTTCGCACTGCGTTCTGAGGAAGGGTAACTCGATCCAAAATATCAACTCTGCTTTCCCTCCACTGATGCTGCCAGAACCGCTGAGCTTTTCCAGCAATTTCTCTTTTTGTTTCTGATTTACAGCATCCGCAGTTCTTTCGGTTTTTATTAAGTGGGCAGCTGTTTCCACTTAAAATTCATTTTGGTATCCCCACTGTCTGGAGCTGAGTGTGTGTCAAGTCAGAGCATTTCGGCTTCAAAATTTTATTCTGGATAATGATGGTAGTTCTTTGGAGAGATGAGATATGGATATTGTCACCAGACACCTTGGAGTAGGGATTACAATACCCTTTGATATTACAACATGTACACAAGAATACGCCCAAAACATGCACAACCCTGAGAGCTAAGAATACAAATGTTCACATTCATGACAGATTATTAGAAGGAAATTCAACGTATTGAACTTTTTTCCCAAAATCAGTGAGAATGCATTTCTTAAATCGTGATGTCAACTCTACTTAATGTCAGTATGGCTCTGAGGATTGGTAAATATGAGGAGATTGGACAGTGAAGGTAGAAGGGCAAAGGGCATGCAGGTTCACATTGTTTGCATAAAAGGTACAAAATACCAGGGTGGTGGTTCCATGGCTCAGTTGGCATGGGGGTATTAAGCACCACAGGGGTGTAGGCAGAGAGACGGGGGGGGGGGTACAAAGTGCCTTCGGAAAGCATAGATGGGCAGAGGGTATGAAACGGCATGGGTTAACAATGGATGGTGTGTGCGTGCGTGACAGAGAGAGAAACACGCAAGGGCAGACGCAGTGAATGTGAGGGACAAATGATGGAGGGATTTTCTTTGCTTTTTTTTTACAAATTAAACTGCAGTAAAGTGCTGGTGCAGACAGGCAGGCCTCTGACCCAGCCCTCATTAGCAGCCAGCAGCCTCCACTTCTGGTCTGGGTCCAGCCTCCCAAGATCTCTGCCACTACAGCATGTAAATCAGATCTTTTGAGGCATTACTGAGGCACAATTGGACTTGCAGAGCCAGAAAACTGCTCATCGTTCCATTTCTAATCAGGAAGCAAAAGTTGCAGTCTATGTTACAACCGATGATCTTAAATCAACATGAACACACAGCTGTTTTTTAAAAAAAGGATACATGCCAAGACATCATAGTTCAAGGAAGTGAGGTATTTCAAAGAATCCACAACAGGCGTAATTAGGTTGTCATACTTCTGAATCTGGGATAAAATCTGTTAAGAAACAGATACAGAAGAGAAGCACTCAACATGGCTACTGAAATAAGAACCTTGGCTATCACAAGACAACCCATTATAAATTAAAATCTGAACCGTGTCTACTTCTTCACTTTGTTTCTTATATCACAGACATACAGAGTCTTCAAAACATTTGATACACAGAGTCACAGAACAGGGGAACAGACCCTTCAGTCCAACTTGCCCATGTCGATCAAGTTTCCATAAACTAAACTAGTCCCACTTGCCTGCGTTTGGCCCACATCCCTCTAAATCTTTCCTCTCCATGTACCTGTCAAAATTTCTTTTACATGTTCTAACTGTACCTACATCTACCACTTCCTTTGGCAGTTGGGTGCCTTTTAAATCTTTTTCCTCTCACCCTAAAAATATGTCTCCTAGTTTAGAACTCCCTTACCCTAGGGAAAGGACCTTGACTATTCACTCTATCCATGCCCCTCATAATTTTTACTAAGTCCTATAAAGTCACCCCTCAGCTTCCGACACTCCAGGGAAAATAGCTCCAGCCTATTCAGCCTCTTCCCTGGCACAAACCCTCCAATCCTGGCAACATTGTTGTACATCTTCTGAACCATTTCAAGTTTGACCACCCCTCCAAGTCACCTCCAGTCCGACCAGACCCTCTGAGCACTTTTTGCAACTCCTCCACAATTTTCCTGGCCTTACCTACCAGGTAAGGGCCTTCCGGGACTAAACTTAGAAATTCTCTCTCTCAACTTCTGTGTGTGTCGCTCTCTCTCTCTCCCCTCCTTCAAAAGATTCCAAAAAGCCCATTTCTTTGACCAGACGATTGGGCGCATGTTATGTTATTTCGCAAAGTGGCCTCTGTCAGATTTTTCAGTCAGTACGCCCACATGGCACATCAGATGATATACAGGTGCTGGGCAAATGCCAAGTGGTTATATGGGTCTCACATTGGTATTGTTCCCATGACCTTGATCCACACTCTCCTCCCCAAGTTAGAATGTTGAAAAGACAGCAGCCAAGCTCAAAATGGTGCCAGACAACAGCCACACTGCAACTGCACCTCCAACTACCAAAGTCATGGGGCACATGAACACTTCAACAAAGAAGGATTTGAGAAAATAACCTATATTCTTACAAAGAAACCAAGTAACTTTGCATGATTCAAGCTAAGGGAGAGTATCTTGCCAGCAGCTGGCGTTGCTGTGCAAGTAATTAGATGTCTGGAAGTGGAAGAAACCGCGGTCTTCCTGGATAAAAGGTGATGGACCACAGGACTAGAGGTTGGCAGCATTATTCAAAAAGAGGTGTCAGTGACATGCAAAATAATGATACGTCAGTCAGTCTGACCTCAGTGGTAGGCAAAAAATTGGAACCAATATTGATAAACATGATTAGCTGTTAGTTGGAAAGGCATGGATAACAAAGTGCTCGTCAACATAGCTTTGTTAAGGGAATATTATATCTCACTAACTGAAATGAATTTGGTAGTAACAAGAAGGATTAATAATCATCAGGTAGTAGATGTCGTCTCAATTGATTTTACTAAAGAATTCGACAAAATCCCACATGACAGACTGTTCAGATAAATTAAAGCCTATGGGATACAGGGAAGAGTTAGGAGTTGGATTCAAAGTTGGCTCAGTGACAAGAAGCGAAAGGGTAATAGCTGGCAGATGATTTTGCGAATGCAAAGCTGTTTCCAGTGGTGTTCCACACGGCTTAGTGTCAGGTCCCTTGCTATTTGTGGTGTACATTTATGATGTAGATTAATGCTCGCGAAGCTTGCTTGTGAAATTTGAATACAACACCAAAATTTTCCAGCTACTTGACAGTGAAGGGGATGGCTGTCGACTGCAAAGTGCTATCAATGACTTGTTTGAGTGGGCAGAAAAGTGACTAGGGGATTTCAACCCAAAGAAGTGTAAGGCTGTGCATCTGGGAGGGCAAGCAACGCAAGGGAATAAATAATAAACACCAAGGTACAGAGAGTGTTGAGAGACCTCAAAGTGCATGTCCTCACAGTTCAGTGAAGATACAAGTCAAATGCATAATGTGGTAAAGAAGGCACTAGGGATGCTTTCTTTTATTAGGCGAGTTACTGAATACAAGAGCAGGGATGCAATGTTGGGACAATATGAGACTTATTCAGCCACAGCTGGCGGGGATTATGTACAGTTATGGTCACCATATTACAGGAAGGACATAATTGCTTAAGAAAGTGTACAGAGGAGATTTACAAGAATGCTATCAAAGCTTGCAAAGTGCAACTGTGAGGAAAGATTGGCAGGGTTGTTTCCTGAGAACAAAAGGAAGCTGAGGGACAACTTCATCAAGATGTACAAAATTATGAGGAACTTGGATACAGTGCACAAAGACAACTTGCTTCCCTTATTAATGGAAATCAATTATCATGGCGCATAGATTTAAGGTGATCGGTAGAAGGATTAAACAGGACATGAAGGAACACCTTTTCACTCAAAGGGTGCATACTGGAGCATATTGGAATTCACTGTCCAGTCTGGCGGTTGAGCCAGAAACCTTCAACTCATTAAAAAGAAAACTGCACTGACACTTGAAGCAGTGTAACCTGCAAAGCTACAGATGAGGTGGCAGTAAGGGGGATTAGAATGGTCGTGAGTTTATTCAGCCAATGCAAACACAATGAGCTGAATGCCTCTTTCTACAATGTAACATTTCCATGGCTGTCTTACAATTAATTTTATGTGAGGGTAAAGGGCAACAAATTAAGAAAATGGATTTGTAAGCATACCACTGTGGTACACAAATAGTGTATTTGGTATGTGACAACAAATACAGGAAAAAAAAAAGACTCTTCCATTTATGACTTTCACACCCTCCGTACCTCCCAAACAAAAGAATATTTTTGGAGGTGATAAATACCATAACGTAGCCAAATGCTGCACCTAAATAGCACGGAGGAAATTCTCAAAAATGGTATGAGAATAAACAACAAATATTCAGTTTGGGTTGTCAGTTAAACAAACATTGAATAGTCCTTTCCTGCTCTTATTTGAAAAACTACACCAAAACTTTTCGATTAGGACATGGAAGCAGATGGTTAACGTTTGATGTCTCACAGAAAATAAAAAGTACCTTTCCCAGTCCAAAACATGCTGAGCACTCCATCAAATAATTCACACAGGTTGTGGGTTCCATTTTCTGGAGTGGTGCTGGAACCCAGGATTTTTGATGCAACGATAACTGTGCTACTCCAAGTCAAGCCTTGGAAATTAGACTTGAAAAAGTGAATCAAGAATAAATTGTGCACAAGGTCTTAAAAGAAATGGCTATTGAGATAGTTGATTGGTTTGAATTTTGCAAAACCATGTTGATTCAGGGAAGGTCTGTGTACCCAACAAGGGAAGTAGAAAACTGAAAACTACAGGCTTGTTAGCTTAACATCTGTCATTGGGAAAATATTAGAAGCTACGACCAAAGAAGCTACAACAGGGCCTACGACAGTTTCAAGGTACTCAGACAGAGTTAATATAGTTTTATGGAAGCAAAATCATGTTTAACAAAGCTATTGGGAGTTTTATTTTGGCACTAACATGTGCCTAGGCTAAACAGGAGCTGGTGGATGTCCTCTTAGATTTCCAGAAGGCATTTGCTAGGATGCTACATCATAGGTTACTGTGGTAAATAAAAATTTATGGTGCAGGGGACAGTATGTTGGCAAAACGATTGGCTGGCTAACAGGGAACAGAGACTAGGCCTAAATGTTTTTCTTTCAGGTTGGTATGGTGTAACGATGGTGGGTCACTGGGACCAGTGCTGGAGCCTCAAACTTTTATAATTTATACGAATGACATTGAAGAAGGAATGGAATATCTTGACATGGCACATACCAAAGACCACAAAGATAGCAAGGAAACTAAGTTGTGAAGAGGTCAATAAGAAGGCTAAAAAAGGAGACAGATAAGTTGCGAGTGGGCAAAGATCTGGCAAAGGAGTATCCTAAGGGAAAATGTGGACTTACCCATTTTTGCAGGAATAATTAATAAAAAAATCATGTAACAGTTGAGATTGCAGAAATCTGACATTCAAAGGACGTTATAATGCACAAATTGTGTAAAGTTTTTATGCAGGTTCAGCAAGTAGGTAGGAATATAATAGCATATTATCATCTATTACAAGGGAAAATTAAACAGTCAGGAAGTTCTGCATCAGTTCTATAGGACATTGAGGAGACCACATTTGGAGAACTGTGTACAGCATTAGTCATCCGATATAAGAATGTAAATACACTGGAAGCAGTTCAGAAAAGGGGTTTATCACACTAACCCTAGAATGGGTGAGATGTCTTTTCAGGAAAGGCTAGACAGCCTAGGCTTATATCCATTAGAGTAAAGAAGAGTTAGAGGTGATTTGAGTGAAACACAAAATCCTGGAAAGGTTTTAACAAGGTTGATACAGACAGGATATTTCTTCTTTGAGGAAAAGAACGAACTTGGGGTCACTGTCAAAAGATAACGGGTTGTTTGTTTAAAACAGAAATGAAGCAAATTTTTATCTGCCAGTCATATGTCTTTGCAACTCACTTCCTGAAAAGGTAGTGGATGCAGAGTTCATGAATATTCTTAAGGCAGAGATGGATAGATGATTATTAAGCATCGTCATCATGGATGGGCAGGACTGAGGATTTCAGGTTACAATCAGATTAGTCATGGTCTAATTATTGATTAGCAGAGCAGGCCTGAGGGGACAAATGGCCTCCTCTTTGTCCTTGTTCTTTCTTGTTTCTTCACTCAAGGCATGTAGGCATCACACGCTGGGCAGCATTTATTGTCTGTTCCCAGGTGCCTTTGAGAAGGTGGTGGTGAGTTGTCTTTTTGACAGTGACAATCTATTTGGTGTTGGTGGACCCATAATGTCATTCGGGGTGGAATTCCAGAATTATGACCAGTTATACTGAAAGAAGAGTGATATATTTCCAGGTCAAGATGGTGAGTGGCTTAGAGGGTGGTGCTCCTAAGAATAGTGATAGTGGTCTACAGCACAGAAAAAGGCCCTTCAGCCCATCAAGTCTGCGCCAGTCAAAAACAACCACCTAGCTATTTTAATCATATCGTTCAGTACTCAGTCCATAGCCTTGTCTTCCTTGGCATCGCAAGTGTACATGCAATAACTCTTAAATGTTATGAGGTTTCTGCCACCCTGCATCCCCTCTAAACCTCCTGCTTGTTACATTAAATCTCTGCACCCTAACCACCAATTCCTCTACCAAAGGGAAATAAAGTTCCTTCCTGCCTCTCATCCTCAATTTTACGCATCTCAATCATGTTGCCCTCTCAGTCTCCTCTTCTCCAAGGAAAACAACCACAGTCCATCCAATCTTTCTTCACAGCTAAAACACTCCAGTTCAAGCAACATTCTGTTAAATTTTCCCAAGTACCCACTCCAGTGCAAACACATTCCTCCGATAATGTGATTTCCACACAAAATTCTAGCTGCGGTATCACCATTGTTTTATACAGTTCACTTCTGCTTTTGGCCTTCTAGATGTCAGTGATCATAGGTTTAGATGTAATGTGTAAGAATTATTGGCAAATTCAGCAATGCATTTTGCAGAGGGCACGTAAAGCTGCGACTGAATGTCAGGAGTAGAGGGAGTGAATGTTTGTGGATATGGTGACGATCAAGTGGGCTGCTTTGTCTTGGACAGTGTCAGGTTCCTTCAGTATTTTTGAAGGACTCACCCAGACAAGTGGACAGTCTTCCATCACATTTATGGGCTGAGCCTTGTCTATGACGACAACTTTGGGGAGCCAGAAGAGGAGCTGTTTACTGAACGATTATTAGCCTCTGAGATAACAAGCATGAAGGGTCTAGGCCCGAAACGTCAAGTTTTCCTGCTCCTATGATGCTGCTTGACCTGCTGTGTTCATCCAGCCCCATGCTTGTTATCTCGGATTCTCCAGCATCTGCAGTCCCTTTTATCTCTGATTATTAGTCTCTGACCTGCTCTTGGAGCCACTGTGTTTCTATGGCTTGTCCTGTTCAGTTTCTGGTCTGTGGTTAACAGCCAAGACATCCCACTCAGGCAAGTGGCAAATATTCCACCACATTCCTGAGCTATGCTTTGCAGACAGATACTGGGGAAATAGGAGGTGAGTTACTTGTTGCAGAATTTCTAGTCACTGACCTGGTCTTGTAGCCGCAGTATTTAGAAAGACTGGTCTAGTTCAGTTTCTAGTCAATAGCAACCCTCGGGACTTGGATAGTGTAGAATTTAGCAAAAGGTAATGCTCTTGAATATCAAATGGCATTGGTTATTTTCTCTTGTTGGATTCTCTCTCTGGTCATTGACTGGCACTTATATGGTTCAAATTTAACTTGTCGCTTGTTAGGTCCTCACATTAATACTGTGTGTGGAAATGCACAAATTTGCAGTTCATTTCATTAAATTCTGGCAGAATCCAAATTTTCTACAGACATTCTGAAATAAATTGAATTTGGAAGAATAAAGAAACATTTTTTCAGTCTTATGATTGATGTCTGACAAGATGTGTTTAGATGTTTAAAAGCCTACTTAACTGGTGAGCAGAATGGAAGGCTGGGAACTTCCAATAAACAATTAATTGTATTAAACAGTTTGGCGATTTTCCTTTTTTCCCGCCAAATACTTGCCCAGTTTAAATTGAAAATTCAAACAAACTGGGGTGTCCATGAGCAGTGAGTGTCTTGAATGTAGGAAAACATTCTCCGTTGGGCAAGTCAAGCCACTGCCAATACGGAACTCTTCAGTTCAGATAGATACAGGGCAAAGATCTTTCCACTATGTTGGAAACGTTACAAATTAGACTGAGATAGTAGGAACTGCCGATGCTGGAGAATCTGAGATAACAAGGTGGAGAGCTGGATGAACACAGCAGTCCAAGCAGCATCAGAGGAGCAGGAAAGCTGACGTTTCGGGTCAAGACCCTTCTTCAGAGATGGGGGAGGGGAAGGGGATTCTGAAATAAATAGGGAGAGAGGGGGAGGCGGATAGAAGGTGGATGAAGGAGAAGATAGGTGGAGAGGAGACAGACAGGTCAAAGAGGCAAGGTTGGAGCCAGTAAAGGTGAATGTAGGTGGGGAGTTAGGGAGGGGATAGGTCAGTCCAGGGAGGACGGACAGGTCAAGGGGGCGGGATGAGGCTAGTGAGTAGGAGATGGGGGTGGTACCTGAGGTGGGAGGAATGGCTAGGGAGGCAGGGACGAGCTGGGCTGGTTTTGGGATGCGGTCGGGGGAGGGGAGATTTTGAAGCTTGTGGAGTCCACATGGAAACCCTGCAGCCCAAGGTTATCAAAGCAAAATATGAGATGCTGTTCCTGCAGCCTTTGGGTGGCATCATTGTGGCAATACTGGAGGCCCAGGATGGATATGGCATCCAAGGAGTGGGAGGGGGAGTTGAAATGGTTCACGACTGGGAGGTGCAGTTGTTTGTTGCGAACCGAGCATAGGTGTTCCACAAAGTGGTCCACAAGCCTCTGCTTGGTTTCCCTGACGTAGAGGAGGCCACAACAGGAACAGCGGATACAGTATACCACATTAGCAGGTGTGCAGGTGACCATCTGCTTGATTGGGAAGGTCTTCTTAGGGCCTGGGATCGGGGTGAGGGGCCGGGGGGAAGTGTAGGGGCAGGTGTAGCACTTGCTGCGGTTGCAGGGAAAAGTGCCGGGGCTGGTGGGGAGTATGAAGTGCACAAGGGAGTCACAGAGAGAGTGGTCCCTCCGGAAAGCAGATAAGGATGGGGAGGGAAAAAATGTCTTTGGTAGGGGTTCAGATTGCAGATGGCGGAAGTGTCAGAGGATGATGCGTTGGATCCAGAGGTTGGTGGTGTGGTACGTGAGGACGAGGGGGATTCTGTTTTGGTTGTTTTTGCGGGGAGGGGGTGTGAGGGATGAGTTGTGGGAAATGGGAGAGACACGGTTGAAGGCGTTTTCGACCACTGTGGAGGGGAAGTTGCGGTCCTTGAAAAACGAGGACACCTGGGATGTCCGGGAGTGGAACGCCTCATCTCGGGAGCAGATGTGGCGGAGGCGAAAGAATTGGGAATAGGGGATGGCATTTTTTGCAGGAAGGTGGGTGAGAACAGGTGTATTCTAGGTAGCTGGGTGAGTCGGTAGGCTTGAATACCTAGAATACACCTCCTCTCACCCACCTTCCTGCAAAAAATGCCATCCCCTATTACCAATTCCTCATTTGTCAAGGACCACTACTTTCCCCCCCCCCCTGGGGAAAAACGCCCCCGACTGTGTCTCTCGCATTTCCTGCAACTCATCACTCACACCCCCTACCTGCAATAACAACCAGAACAGAATTCCCCTCACCCTCACGTACCACCCCACCAACCTCTGGATCCAACGCATCATCTCCCGACACTTCCGCCATCTGGAATCTGACCCCACTACCGAAGACATTTTTCCCTCCCGACCCTTACCTGCTTTCCGGAGGGACCACTCTCTCCGTGACTCCCTTGTCCGCTCCACACTCCCCACAACCCCCGGCACTTTTCCCTGCAACCGCAGCAAGTGCTACACTTGCCCCTACACCTCCTCCCTCACCCACATCCCAGGCCCTAAGAAGACCTTCCACGTCAAACAAATATTCACCCGCACATCTGCTAATGTGGTATACTGCATCAGCTGTTCCTGTTGTGGCCTCCTCTACATCAGGGAAACTAAGCGGAAGCTTGGAGACCCCTTTGTGGAACACCTAAGCTCGGGTTGCAACAAACAACTGCACCTCCCAGTCGCGAACCATTTCAACTCCCCCTCCCACCACTCCTTGGACAACATGTCCATCCTGGGCCTCAGTCATTGCCACAATGATGCCACCCAAAGGCTGCAGGAACAGCATCTCATATTCCGCTTGGGAACTCTGCAGCCTAAGGTTATCAATGTGGACTTCACAAGCTTCAAAATCTCCCCTCCCCCGACCACATCCCAAAACCAGCCCAGCTCGTCCCTGCCTCCCTAGCCATTCCTCCCACCTCAGGCCCCACCCCCATCTCCAACCCACTAGTCTCATCCCACCTCCTCCACCTGTCCGTCCTCCCTGGACTGACCTATTCCATCCCTAACTCCCCACCTGACATTCACCTTTACTGGCTCCAACCTCGCCTCTTTGACCTGTCTGTCTCCTCTCCACCTCTCTTCTCCTTTATCTACCTTCTATCCACCTCCCCCTCTCTCCCTGTATATTTCAGAATCCCCTTCCCCTCCCCCATTTCTGAAGAAGGGTCTTGACCCAAAACGTCAGCTTTCCTGCTCCTCTGATGCTGCTTGGCCTGCTGTGTTCATTCAGCTCTACACCTTGTTATCACAAATTGGACTGAGTCTTTCCAAACTTAATGAAGCCAGCCAGAAGGGTTGCAATTTTCTTCCATCAGATGGATCTAGCCATCATTCAAATCTAGATTCCAGAAAGCTCATAACAGTTAGCTAAACTGCACCTTGCCCACCCAAAAGCAGCTGTTACATTTTACCATTCATCTTAATAATTGCAATTTCTGTGAGCATATTAGTGAATGTAGAACACATACATAATCAAACAGGATTGTTGGATTACTGTGACTCAGCTTCCCAATTTGTCTTCCAGAAGGCTTTACGTTTTCCTTAGTCAATCGCCTGAAACAATAAACAGCAAAAACATGAAATAGGGGACTTAATATTTGTTTGCATTTTAAGCTTGTTAAAAGTCATCAACTAAACATTGTTTTAATTCAATGAAGGCTTCCACATCATGAAAATGGTGGTTTTTGGCTCATTCGCAGGTAAGACTACAAGCAAACTCTTTTGAGAAACCAGTTTTTTTCTGTTGGCAGTCAATTCGAAATTTAACCATCTACCAGAATCTCTAACTATCAAAGCTGCATTTATCCAATTCAAAGAATGCAATTGAACTTAGAACTTAACAACGTTTAAATAGAATGATAAATCCATTCTTTATTAAGTGTTCATGGAAAACAGTTCTGAAGTTTCGCATCACTATTGAAAGGCAAATCCTTAAAATGAGATTTTTGGAATGAAATGTGCTTCATTTCTCTGTATAGATTGTGCCTAATGACTGACTTTCTGTTCCTGTAAACCCTTAGAATATAAAATCTTGTAAATCTAAAATATCTCGTCCAAAGAAAAAAAAATCCTCTTCACCGCATACAAAGGGCACAACCAGGTGATCCAAAACTAAAACATTATACTGTATCACTCATTCAATGTATTCTGCCAGAAACAATGACCAGTGGGTACAAGAAAGACTGACTCATTTCTCTCACACGTCAAAAATACCATAAACATTGTCTACACTAGTCCAAACTCTTAATTTTGTAGATGACACCATTTGCATGTTCAGGACAGGTCAGGTGCAGAATTGCTTCAGTACCAGCACTTTCTGTCATTCTACCCTGCTTCTGCAACTGCCTTACCACCACACAGCCTCAGATCTCCTAAAGGCAAAACAAAGGTCTTCAGCTCTTATGGCAGGTGAGACTAGGTACTGTCAAAAAGGTTATAAAACCCTGCAGGACCATGTGCCTTATTCCTTAAAAAGGTCTGAATAGCATTCTACAAAGTACTTTTTCTTGTACAAGTAATAAGAGTGCAACCCGTACATTCAGCGTTGCCCAAAATGCAATCCAATTATGTAAAATTGGCTGCCTAAAAGAATAGAAAAATAGATTGTTTCAAAAATCTCATTGGCCTTGCTCAGACATCTTGCACTCTAATGATAATTTCAGGTCTCCAATACCTCCTGAAAATTGTACTAAATATCATCACAGAAGTTAATTTCAAACATCAAGTTCAGCAACACTAAATCGTTGTTTTTAGTTACAGAGCACTAAGTTAGGATATGGAAATAGTAACCTGAATCAGAAAATGTCAGTTCATGGGAAGTAACTTCACATTCGCTTAACTACAAGGCTGTAAATTCATTCTACCCTAAAAAATTAACATGGTTACACCGTACTTTTAATTTTCTATGCAGCAATTCAATATTTTTAATGTTACCAGTGTACAATCCATAGTCCTCATGGATGGAGCTTCATTTCTATTTCAGTAACTACAACGTGAGATTGCAGCAATAGTTCAGATAACTTTTTTTTATTTCACTTTCCCCTTTGGAAGAAGTTTTAATCTGCTTTAAACTGATTGCTTGAAATTTAACAAAATAATTTAATTAAATTCAGCTTTCATTTGTCAACACATCGCAAAAGACTTACTCTAGTTTTATCACTAGATGGTTACCATAAAACCTGAAAGGCAGTTACGGTTGATATTCTCTCAAAATCTGCTATTAACCACTGCAAAACAAGCAAAAATATTTCAACTCATTCATAAAGTTTGACAAACTAAAGTGGAACCAGAAATGAGAATTTCAACGTCATTACAGCCTTGGACATTATTGGGCTATAATAAGGACATTTAAGGTTAGATAAATTGTTATCACAGTTATTTTTGGCTTACAGAGAGAAACTTTCCTGCAATATTGTTCCACAAACTGCAAATAGCTAACTACTTAATCCGTTTCAGCTGCGTTTAATAGAGAGTATAGGTTTTCTCGAACAACAAGAAACTCCTCGAATTTTACTCATTCTGCATCTTGGGCTTTATATGCTTCTGAACATGTTAAGTGTGCAGTCAAGACATCATTCATACACAAACAGAACACCATTGCTATTTCAAGTCAGAAAGAACTTTCAATTTTGAAAGAAGGCTGTTCACAACTCCAAGAATGTGCCGGAGAAAATCCAAGCCTTTTACGCATTGCTTTATGACAAAATTATTAAAACTAAGCAGATTGATTCCTGTCATCTGTGAAATTGGCATACCAGAAAGAATAAATTATCATCTGTTCCTAAATAAGGCTGTGCAATAATCTGTTAAGTTAAACATGTTTTCTGGGGGAAAATGAATGAAAAATGAATTTTTCATCACTAACATATGATCAGAATAGTAAATCTTGTCCAGCTCCCTTCTTTGCATAGGAAATATAACAACTTACTTCATAATATACTTGGCCCTGTCAATAGTCTGAGCTTTGACTTTGACCAGTAGAGGATGGCTACTGTAGGTGTCATTTTTCCACTGTCCATATAAACGATACCTTAAAGCAAAAAATTGAAGCGTTAAGCAGCTATAGTCACTACATATGAATAATTAATACATTTAAATACTCCTGCATGATATTCACCTATATTGGTACGGGAATGTTTTCAACATTCCCCAAAGCTCTTCTGACATACATGCATTGGAGTCCATTAAAGTAAGAGATGGCAGCAACACTTGATCTGCAATACTGAGGAAACAACTCACAAGTGAATCCTGCAGAGTTAAAGAACAATTATCTGGTTAGTGTTCCAGAATATTTCATTTCAAGTCAAACCCACATACAATCTGCTTATTAAAGTCAAGTGGCCATATTCAATAGTGGATCAGGTGAACTTAACAATTCAGCAGCGTTTAACCACTTGTCTGATATAAGACATTTCCTTAAATTAAAAGTTTATTCTTTCCACGAGGGTGATGTGAACTGACAATTCACAATTATTGTAAAGGTCACTACAAACAAAATATCCAAGAATTAGAGAAGTACTGATATGCATAAATTCAATATTCAACATGATAAAAATAGCATTTGCCTTTTAAGACCTACTTCATTTCGAGGTCAGTTTATTCTAAGTAGGTAATCAAGAGAGATAAATCTTAGGATGAAACTTCAACTCAACCTCAGTCTTCAACATTCCATTATTTAACTCAAGACATAAACCGTTCTATGTTCAATTTCCAAGATTCTGTGCCAGTGCACAATTAAACTGTCAAAATTTTCAAGTAGACACCAGTGAGTCAAAGTACAGTAGAAGTGATTAAAGTTAAACTGAGTGACATGAACCAAGAAACTACACTGAAGATTTACAAACATTACATCCAGTAAGGTCCTGAAATGTCAAATGAGAATTCTCGCAAAATTTGAATTAAAACATGAGATGGCAGCCATACAACCTCATAGCTGACAGGCAAGAAAATGAATGGAGAATTACAGTATCAGTGCTTTGGATTAGAAGTGCTCTGAGTGACTTTTCAAGAGGTGACAAATTTAAAACAAAATGGTGACCTAGTCAGCACAGACAGTAAATGAGGCACGAACAGAATCAAAAGTATCATTGGGAAATGCTCCAAATCTTTCTATCTTTTCCTGCTGTAGTTACAATCTGTCCAAGAGGACCTTTTCCTCTTAAGGGGTCTGTTTTTCAGACCGAGCAATTACAAGTAGTTTAATAAAACAACAGATCCAATATTGCATCTTTCCAATTCTGGCTAATACAGAGTTTGGAATATCACAGGCATTGTTCAATTGGATTTGATATTCTGTCAATGGGACTATCTGATGACTTTGAAACAATCAGAATGCTGAGTCATCTGACTTTAATATATCACAACATCACAGTACATATTTATAAAATGCTACTTTAAAAAGGGACATCAGATTATTGATTAATTTATTTAAAACAGATTCAAGGCAATAGTAAGAAAAGCAGACCAGGGAATTTCATCCAAAAACATTAGTAACTTATTTTAAACTTATTTATTTAACTTAAATATCATAATAAACTGGTTACAAAAATCCCCATGTCACCTGTTTGACCCAGACTCAAACTTATTTTTTGATCATGCTTTTTTTTCCCTTTCAGCCAATCTAGGCCAAGAAACCCAACAGGAAGAGGAAGGAGCAGCAATATACTGGAAAAGCCCGGCTTTTTGAAAGAGACATCATGGCATCATCTCACAGCGATGTATTCAATAAAGAGAATGGAAACTTTCTTCCAGTGTCCAAAACAAAATCATTAAAAAAATAAAAACCCTATTGCCAATTGCGGAATTTTGCTGCCATTATTAACTACATTGCAACAGTGACTTCAAAAGTACTTTAGGAACTTAAAATCAGATGCCAAGAAAGATACTAGATGAATGCATTTTTTTCTTTTTACATTAAAATTTTCTAACCCAGCTGTCCAACATTAGCTCACCAAATTCTCATTGTCCAAAAGGAGTCAAAGCAATGCAAACAAACCGTCGTCCGTGGGCAGTCCACATCATACTACTACTGGTAGTTTTAGCAGGTTCATATGTTTGCTGCATAACCAGCTATTGTTATACTGTTATTACAATACCTGTGACAAGAATACTTCCCAGACCAACTAAGCTTGATGCAGGTTACCAGAAATATGTTTGCTTAAGTGGCTACGTAAAAAAAATTTATAGCAGAATTGTTTCCACAGAATCCTAGTATATTTAATATATGCACACAATTCCACACAATGTAGGAGCAAGAAATATGCACATTCTGATCTTCAATGAAATATGGGAACTTACCATTTTTTCCTTGTCCTCTGGCTTATGGCCATCTGATGAGTGCTGTAAAATGAATGGTAAAATGTGTTATAACCATTGTTTAATGAAAAGTCAAAACAATGACCACATTAGTACCAGTTACATCAGCATAATTATTGGTTTTGCATATCTAATCAGAAGCACAACATCATAAATGTATAACAATAGCAATTAGAATAAGTTTAAGCTCATCATTTGGATCAACTTCTCCATTTCAAAAAAGATTGGTGATTTTTCCAGACCAAACCTTCTCAGAATCCTGAACATAATCATTCATGTTGTGTTCTTTAAAACATGATAAAATGTCATAAACTAATAGGAACATAACAGCATCCCATACAGCCCTTTGAGCCTGTTCTGCTATTCAACATGATCATGGTTGATCATCTAGTTTGGTGCCTTTCGTGGTCTCCACCTTGCCCCCCCGCCAAAAAAAATGATGCCACATGTGTTTGCACATCTATTATTTGAAAATTTGTCAATTTCTATCCTAAGCATGCCTGATGCTGAGCTGCCACAGTGCTCTCGAGCAGAGAATTTCAAAGATTCACAAGCCTCTCGGTTTGAAACAAAATTTCACCTCTGTTTTAAACCTGTGTCCCCTTAATCTTGACTCCTCCATTAGGGTCAGCACCTCACCTGAATCTACCTTTTGTGTCCCTTTTAAGTATTTTCTAAGTTTCAACATCTCTTATACTTCAAAATGCTACACATATTGGATAGAATGCACATCCAGTCTTCCCAATCTCTCTTCATAGGACAGTCCCATTATCCTGTGGAAAAACTCTGGTGAACCTTGGTTGCACTCCCTCCATCACAATAAGGGGATCAAAACTGTCCAAAGTGCATCAGGAATAGTCAATGCAATTCTGTACAAGGCTATACAAGGTTCTACACAATTAAAGCTAGACTTCATTCTTCCTGTCATAAAAGCAAACATAGCATCGTGCCTTTTGCACCTGCATTTTACCCTTTAGCAACTTAGTGACAAAGTCCCTTTATACATGTCTCCTTTTTGACCTCTTACCACTAAATAAATGTTCTGGACATCTGCTCTTCCTAATAAGGTGGATAACCTCACATATTATACATTACACCCCATCTGACCTGTTCTTGCTCGTTCAAATTTGTCCAAACCCTCTTGAAGCCACTTTGCATTTTCCTCACAGCACATTTTCCCTTACATCTGCACCATTCACAAACTTGCAAATATTACATTTGGTTCCCACATTCAAAAAGATTGACATTGATTGTGAATAACTGGGGCCTGAAAACACATCTTTACGGTACCTGCTATTCACAGCATGCAACACAGGAATTTTATTTCTATTATCCACCTCCAGCCAATTCTTCATCAATTCCGGTATATTACCTTCTAACCCACTTGTTTCAAATTTACAAACCAACTTCTGTGAGAGACTCTCTTTTTTAAGAGAAACCCTTCTGAAAATCCAAGTATGTTACGATTATTCTGGCATTTTGCTCATCACTGAAGTACATGGGTCTGTAACTCGCTATTTTCTGTATCCCTCCCATCTTAAATTGTGGGGGCACATTTACTACCTTTCAATCTGCAGGAATGATTATAGAACCTATGGAATTTTGGAGGATGATCACTTTTTTAAAAACAGTTTGCAATATACAGTATCCGATCAATGGAACAAAGTAATCTTCAGTCTTTTCACTTTCTCCACCACAACCTATGGCCAAATACTAATTTCCTTCTATTTCTCATTCTCCCTCGTTCCCTTCGATCTCTAATTCTGGAGAGACTTCTAACACCTGCTTCACTGAAGCTAGGCACACAACAAACATATAGCATTTTTGTCATTTCTCTATTCCTAGTATAAACTCAAACTCCGCTTGTAATGAACCTACATTTTTCACAGCAAACATTTTCTTTTTAATACCAAGAGAGCTTTTGCAGTCTGTTTTTGTGTCTTTGGTTAGGTAACATCATTCTATTCCAACCTTGCTTTCGGCATCAGCTTCTTGGTTCCCATTTGTTCTGTTCAAAACTCCTCCCAATGCTCAAATTTATGATTTATTCTGGCAACATCATATCACTTTTCTTTTAATCTTGTAAAATACTTAATTTCTTTTTTAGCAATGGTTAGGATGTTTTTGCACTTTGAAGGAACGTATAGTTGCTCTAAACTGTGAAATAATTATTTTAAAACCATCTGCTGCTGGTGTTCCATCATGCCTATTATTTTCCCAATCCAACCAATTTCACATCATACTTTCAAAACTTCCTTTGCTCAAATTTCATACCCTGGCTTCTGACCTGCCTACCTCAATTTGAAGCATAATGGAAAATTCTATCATATAATGGTCACTCATCCCTCAAAGTTGAGGCAGAAAAATATTAATTATCCCTTTTTCTTCATTACACAAGACTGGATATAAAGTAGCCTGTTCTCTCGTTGATAAGTGCAAATACTGCTGTATAAGATCCATTTCTAACACTTCAGAAGCTCATCATTCACAGCTTTATGCTCATTATGTTTATCCAGTTTACATACACGTTGAAGTTACTCAAGACTACCATATCATCCATTCTACATGATTACGTAATTTGATTAATACCACGATTCACAATACTGGTGGGCTATAAACAACTCCAACTGGTATTTGCTGGCTTTTGCTGTTTCTCCTCTACACCCAAACAGATTTGTCTTTCTGTTCTGAGATCCTTCCTTACTAATCCATTGATCCTATCTGTTATTATCATCACAACACCATCTCCTTGTCCTTTTTGTCTGTCATTACTAAATATTGATATTCCTGAATATTCATTTCCCAGTCTTGGTCATCCACAGCTATGTTTCTGCAATGGCAGTTAAATAGCCATTATTTGATCAATATATGCCTTGAAAGCATTCATCTCCTTAAAAATACTGCATGAATTCAGGCCAAGCGCTCTTAACTTTGTCTTTTGAACATTATTCTTCATTCTCAGCTCAGTTAATGCTGGCCTTTGTTTTGCTTATCTTCTTCATTCACTCATTCCTACTTGCATCCAATTTGAGCTATTCCTGAGGTTTCCATCCCAGCAACAAGCTCGTTTAAATCTTTCAGCACCACCAAAATTTCCCAGTGAAGATATCAGTCCTGGTCCTGTTAAGATGTAAATGGTTTAGCTTGTCCAGATCCCAGAATCGTCCAAATGCTTCTGATGTCTTCTCTCTTAAAGGGTGGCCGGTTCTTCAACATTTTACAACATATCAACGAGTTAGATGTGAGGAGCGGAGGCACAAACTGAGATAGGAAAGAATCCAGCAAAGACTATGAAGAGTTTGCAACCAGAAACAGGTGAATGGGTTAAAAAACTGTCAGAGGAGTATGATGTTGGAAAATGTTGAACTGTTCACTTTGGATGGATTGAAAAGCAGAGTACAACTTAAACAGAATGAATGTGGAAATCCATGGTGCACAAGGTTTTGACTGTTTTTATTATTCATTCAGCCAGTGTTTATTCTCTGTTTCCTACGGCCCTTGAGATGGTGATGGTGAGCTGCCTTCTTGATCCGTTGCAGTCCGTCTGGTGTAGATACACCAACGATGCTATTGGGAAATAAGTTCTGAGATTTTGACTCAGTGACACTGAAAGCATGATGATAGAATTCCCAATCACAGTTATGTGCAGCTGAGAGTGGAACTTGAAGGTGGTGATACTCTCGTGTTTTTGCCTGACCTTGTCCTTCCAGATGATTGTTGGTTTTCAAAAGTGCTGTCTAAAGACCTTTGGTGAATTTATGCAGGGTACCTGGTAAGTAATAAACAATGTTGCTACTGTGCATCAATGGTGGAGTGAGTGACTGTATGAGGATATGGTGCCAATTGATTAGATTGCTTTATTCTGGATAATGTGAAGTTTCTCGAGGGCTGTTGAAGATGCACTTATCCAGGTTAATGGGTTGCTAGCCTTTATCACATGAGGAATTGAAATTAAAACCAACAATTATGCTTCGATCATCGATGAGTGAGATCTTTAAAAAAGTATGCAGTTTCACTCTCCTCACTGGAAGAATCTTACAAGGTCATTCAGAAGAGATTTATTGGATTGATACCTGGAATGGGTCAGCTGTCTGGAGGAGGACAGATTAAGTATGTTGGCTAGTTGTGAAGAGTAAGGTCAGTGACTTAATTCAAGTGTCTATGATCAAGAATGGTCTTGACAAGGTGCAGATGGAAACTATGTCTCTTCATGAGTCTAGTATGAGGAACATGGCTTTAAAATCAGTGGTTTCCCTTTATAGTACAGGGATGAGTGACTGTGTTTCCTTAGGAAGGCTGTGCAGCTTTGGAGTTCTCTGTCTTACGTGGTGGTAGAAGCTTTGAATAGCTTCAAGACGGAACATTTGTGGTAAAATGGACAGGGGAGAAGGTTATCTAAGATTACAAAGGGATCTTGATCAATTAAGCTAATGGGCTGAGGAGTGGCAGATGGAGTTCAATTTGGATAAATGCAAGGTGTTGCATTTTGGTAAGACGAACAATGGCAGGACTTATATAGTAGGGCCCTGGGTAGTGTTGTTGAACATAGATATCTAGGCATTCAGGTACATAATTCTTTTAAAGTTGCATCATAGGTTGTTAGGGTGGTGAGGAGGGTAACTGGCATGCTTGTCTTCATTGCTCAGACTATTACGTACAGGAGTTGGGATGGCATGTAATGACTGTACAGGATGTTGGTGAGGCCACTTTTTTAGTACTGTGTACAGTTCTGGTCGTCCATCTACAGGAAGGATATTATTAAATTGGAGAGGGTGCAGAAAAGATTTACAAGGATCTTACTAGGACTGGAGGGTTTGAGTTATAAAAATCGGCTGGGACTTCTTTCATTGCAGTGTAGGAGGCCGAAGGGTGACCTTATGAGATTTATAAAATCATGAGCGGCATAGACAAGGTGACTAGCAAAGATCTTTTCCCTACGGTAGGAAAGTTCAAAACTAGATGGCATATTTTTAAGGTGAGAGGAGAAAGACTTTAAAGGGACCTGAGGGGTAATGTTTTCACACAGAGGGTGATTCCTATGTGGAATGAACTGCAAGAGGGATGGTAGAGGCAGGTACAGTTACAACATTTAAAAGACATTTGGGCAGTTGCATGAATACAAGACATTTAGAAGGATATGGGCCAAACACAGGCGAATGGGACTAGCTTAAGTTTGGGAAACTTGGTTGGCGTAGACAAGCTGAACCAAAAGGTCTTTTTCTGTTCTGTATGACTCTGTGACTCCTCTGCCTCACAAGAAACTAAGTTTGTCAGGGGTAGACAGGACTGTCGAATTCTGACAGAAACAGATCAGCCAGAATCTATTTGAATGACAGCGTAGGCTCAAGGACCACAGTGGTCTACTTCTGTTCTTGCTTCATAAATTCAAATGTAACACACGAGCCACATGTTCAATCGACCAAAGCACCTATTTTTACATTCACTTTAGTGTGACACTGGGAATAATCCCGAGATTATTGCTCTCAAGATTCTGCTTTTTAATTTCCTTCATAACTCCCAAAAGTCTGCTTTCAAGACCTCATTCCTATTCCGAACTATGTTGTTGGGACAATGTGGACCACAACCTCTGGTTTCTTACACTGTTGCTGAAGGTTGCCTTGTAGTTGGTCAGTGATATCCTTGACTGTGGCATCAGGGAGATAACACAACAGTGGAGCTACATTCACTGCAGCAAAAACATATGGAATCTCCTATCACTGTTCCCCTCCTCCTGTACTGCTTTATCACCTGTGGTACCATAGACATAGCTCCGTTGCACTCGCCTGAGGACCTTCATGTATTCAAAGCATTCTTTGTGGCTCAAAAGTAGTATCCCTGCTTCTGAACCATGAGTCCCAGGTTCAAGTCTCACTTGCTCAAAGGGTGTGTAATAACATCTCGGAACAGGACAAAGCAGCAGTGGTCCAAAAGCTTGAGATTTCAAATAAGACCGTTGGACCATAACCTGGTGTCATGTGACTTCTGACTTTGAGATTATAAAACAAAATAATCACCGATGCATTCACAACAAAAGTATCAGCAGCACGTGTTTTGCTGCAATTGACTTCCCTTCCTGCACTAAGAGTATGAGAAAACCAGCAACTTGCTCTACATATACAAGATACAGGAACACAAATTCATTGATTAGATATGACACAAATCAAAAATTTTTCTATGAACATTTAACAGCAGGGTTAATTTTCAGTGAAAATGCCCAACCTGCACTAATGACAGCAAGTAGCTAAAGTCAGCTTCAGATTCAGTTTTCAGATTCAATGTGTGAAATAGCATCACAGGTGATCAGTGCCTGAGGAGTTAGTTGATTTAAGGCCAAATAAAGAGGACTTGGAACAACATACACAGCATTGTGATATCCACTACAATGTAATGAAACTATACTACAAACAGCAAACAATAAGTACAATAACATAAAAAAAATTCCCAAAAAGTTCGACTCAAAAAGTGAAAATCCTCTGCTGTTGTTCGTCTTTCTTCATGCACTGCTGACTGAAACTCAGAATGCTCCTCCTTCGTTCATTGTGTATCATCCTACAATAAAATGCCTGATTCCTTAAGTTCATTCCAAGTGGTTGTTGTACAAATAAACTACATTGTGGTTTTGAAGGACTGTATAATACACCATCTGTTTTGCCCGACTTCATACCTTAACAAGACACTATTGAATTAACTCAAAGACAATCGCATGCCCATGCAGCAATTACTCTCATATTTATTGTCAGTTCTACCAGTTTACTCTTGTTTCATGTTTAATATTAATTCAGCCTTGCCCTATTAAGTAATCATAAGGAACTAATATTTGAGTAGTCACACGGAAATAGAACCTTTCAGTGTGTGTGTGTCATAGCTTATAAGTTGACTTGTTATAAAATCAGTAAGGAAGAAATTAGTTCGAGCAAACCTAAGGTAGTCATAATGGTTAGTGCCTTTCCAAAAGCTAGACTTGGCATTTCACACTCCGAGTAATTGTTATGTCATTACTGGTGCATTGCACCAGTCTCTATGATCTTTCATTGCTAGTTTTCATTCCAAACACGTTTGTCTCAACCCTTAATTTAATTTCTAAGTATTCTACATAAACTGCCCATCCTCCAAAAGTTTTATACAGAAGTTACATTAGGAGTTCTTGAATGACATTTATTTTTATTCAGTTTATAAGATTAATATCTGTACATATTCTTGTCATCACCTCAGTCATTAATAGACCCATTCAATCTTTCTTTTTCAAAGAACAAACAGTGGTAATTCTGTCTGTTGCATGTGCGAGCTCCTGCAAGACCCTTGTAGCTTGCCATTCTCCCCTACCCTGCAAACTTTCTATCCTCAGGAAATTAACTAATTTCCTCCAGAAAACAAATGACAACATCAGCTGCAACCACAAACTTAGGCAATGCATTCCAGAAGCCAATCACCCACTATGTAACATGAAATTCAAAGAGCTAAACAAAACCCAGCTGCGTGATTGGCACCGCATCCAGCGCCTTCAACATTCACTGCCTCCACAACCAACACACAGTAATAGCAGTGTATACCGTCTACAAGACACAATATAATAGCTCATTATGGTTCCTGAGACAGCAGTAACCAAGCCCACAAGTTCAACCACTTGGTGGGACAAGGGCATCAGATACTTGGAAACATTATGAAGCATGAAACGAAAATTGGTGAGGTGGTAAACAGTAAAGAAGATAGCCTTAGATTATCGCAAGATAAGACGGGCTGGCCAGATTGGCTGATCAGTCGCAAAATGAATTTAGTCCAGTTAAGTATTCGAAGGCAGACTTGAACAGGGCAAACAAGGCAAGGGAATACATGATGAATGGTAGAACCCGGGGGAGCACTAAGGATCGGGGGACCCTGGTGTGCATGTTCACTGGTTCCATGAAGAAGCAGGACAGGTAGATAAAGTGGTTAAGAAGGGATACTTACATTTATTAGCTGAGACACAGAGTTTAAGAATAGGGAGGTAATGCTGGAACTGTAAAAGATGTTGGTTATGCCACAACCAGAGTGCCGTGTGCAATTCCAGAATTTATATTATCGAAGGGATGTGATTACACTGAAAATGTTGCAGAGGAGATTTACCAGATGTTACCTGGACCCTAGAGTTTTAAATATGAAGACAGACTGGAGAAACCTGGAGCATTTTCCTTTAAGTAGAGAAGACTGAGAGGGGACGTAATTGAGATGTATAAAATTATGAGGGTAATGATAGGTAAAGAAGCAAAAAACTGATCCCTCCACCAAGGGAAAAAAGTGACCAGAGAATATAGACTTAAATTCAAGGGCAAAAGGTTTAGAGAGGATATGAGGAAAATCTTTTTCACCAGAAGGTGGTGAGAATCTGAAACTCACTGCTCAAAAGGGTGGTGGATGCGGAAACCCTCTTAACATCTAAGAGGTATTCAGATGTGCAAGTGCTATGCCAAGGTGTACAAATCTATGGGCCAAGCTAGAAAATGACGTTACGATATACAGATGGCTGTTTTTAATTGATGGGCAGATCATTATCTGTGCAGTAAGCCTCTAAGACATTATGACCATCACCCCCACCCACCCGCCCCTCCGACAGTAATCCATCTTGACTTGATACTGTAGAGCCGTGCATCGTTACAGAACCTAAATCCTTGAATGCCCACCCTAACATGTTGCCATTAATTCTTTTACCAAACATCATGAAAGACTCAAAACTCTTGATGAAAAATTAAAAGCTTCTGGTCAGAAAATGCCACTCCTTTAGATCTACAGAACATTAAAGCAGATAGAAATCGCAACAAATGCAAAGGATTTTAGAACGATGATGCAGAAGTCAATGAGAATTTGCATACAGTTCACACCAACCTCTTTCATAAATGCTTTGCCTATTCGAACCACTTTAGCAAACAAGATAGGATCATGCCACAGGTGAGGTCCAAGGTAGCACAGCATGCTGAAAACTTCTTTTCTTAAGTCTTCAAAAGTTTCTACTGGTTTTGGAGCCCTTTCATTTTTAAGCGATGGAATTACAGCTCCCTTGGCACCCTTTGGTACACCAACTCTGCAAACAAAATATCAAGCTTTTGTACAAATACAAGCCAAACTGATTAAAAAGAACAGATAAAATGTCTGACATATACAAAATGTACAAAAAGGTATGAACACAATATGATTTTGTGCAAATATCAGGATAGAGCTGATGTCAACCTTGCTTTTCCCCAAATGTTCGGTTAACAGTCTCACCTGGAACATCTACATTTTTCTACACAAAATATGGATTCTGCCTCACCCAGAATTATTCTTAGGAAATTAGATAATTGTTTTGAACACAAAAATAATGGGAAGCAAACACAAGAATTAGATTAGTGACTAATGCAGGACGAGAAATCCATCAATATAAACTAGTTCCTATCCTATTGTTACAAGGTGCAAAAAATTCCACAGCTAATTCCTTGGATTCCATGTATTTTAGTTTGCATCCAGTATTTCAAATGTTGCCTAGAAAATTAATTTTTTTAACTCATGAAATTTTAAGACTTCTGATAAGTAAATATGAATTTATTCAATTCTTCAAAAATTGCATTCGGCACTATAAATATCTTGCGTTTCAACAAAATATTTGATGGTAGAGTATTAATTTATGGAACACTTTCCAATGCCAAATGTTCCTTTAAGCTTTTAAAGCAAAGCAACACTGCCTATTTTAGTTTTGGAAGACTTGTTTGAATCCTCCCAACTTAGAGGATTTCAGAGGAATTTGAAAGGAAAAAATAAATAGTTGGTGCCACTCTGACACTGACATGAAAATGGTATTGAGTCAGTGGTTATAATTTTTTTTAAATGTTCTTCAGGAAACAAAGAGCTCTAAATTAACAAGTGTGCCAAGAAATACATGACAGATGAGATTTAATGAGGAAGTGTACTTTCCTATGCTAAAGCTTGGTTGTCATTTCAGGGGAACTTCCATCCAGGTTTAAATAGAATTTGGAGACAGCTTTCAGCTATCTGCTATTTCCTAACAAATTTAAGGTTGTTATTTACATAGATACAAGATATTGTACCTGTGGGTGACAGACTTATGGAAGTCCAATAAACTATTTGCAGTCAACATAAAACTTACTGGTTTTCAAAGCTAATCTAATACCTTAAAGTTCACCTGCATTTACAGACTGCTGTTAAAGTAAATACGTAATTTTTTGAATGAATTTTTTGTTTAAAACACCAAGTCAGAAAATACACTGTAATGCTGAGTACTGTAGCACTTCATGCACAATAACAAAGTCAGTCAGAAATCTATGATCTTGGTCAAGTGATGGGTCAATATCAAAGACAGAAAGAGAAATAAAACATCTTGAGAGTGACCAAGGCTGGAGATCTAATGCCAAGTGTATTTTCCTGCCAGCTCAAGAGACGTTTGCCTGGGGACTGAAAATCAGACAGGGCTTAAGACTTGAGATTTCCTTGAAACATCATGAAACAAATACCATTGGCAGCACCATCATACAGCAGCTTAACATGAACAGGCTAATACATTTATCAATGTTTCCTACCAGTTTTGGTTGCATCAACTGTATCAGCAATTTGCCGTTACATATTTGTTAACATATTTCCGATCTTTACAAAGTTATGTTGTTATTTATAGCAACATATCACTTTGCTCCTTTGGATACAAAAGGCTAATCAACTTTGTGCAGAAAAATCACCAAAACACTTCAGAAAAGCATAACTGAATCAAAATAGATGGCATGTCAAAAGAACCACCACCAGGAAAAAATGGAAAGTCGGGAAAACGTGTCATACAGCATGGAAAGAGATCCGTTGGTCCAATTAGTCCATGCTGACCACATCCCCACACTAGCCTGTGCTTCGCCCATATCCTTCCCAACCTTTCCTATTCATGTACTTATCCAAATGTCTTTTGAATGTTCTAACTCGGCCTGCATCCACCACTTGCTCTGGCTGTTCATTCCACATGTGAATCACTCTCTGCGTAAAAAAAGTTGCCTCTTTTTGAATTTTTCTCCCCTCGCCTTAAAAATATGCCCCCTAGTTTTGAACTCCCCCACCCTAGGGAAAAGACCTTTGCCTTCACCTTATTTAGGTCCCTCATGATTTTAAAAACCTCTACAAGATCACCGCTTAACCTCCTACAGTCCAGTGGAAAAAAAGTCCTGGCCTATCTAGCCTCTCCACACAACTCAAGCCTTCCAATCCTGGCAACATCCCAGTAAATCCTTCATGAACCTTCTCCAATTTAATAATATCCTTCCCATAGCAGGGCAACCAGAACCGCACACAATTCTGCACACTCCAGAAGAGGTCTCACCAACGTCAGATACGACTTCAACATCACATCCCAACTCCTATAACAATAAGTCTGGACAACGGCAGAAAGCATTCTAAACACCTTAACCATTATGTACACGAACCCATAGGTCTCTCCGTTCTACAGCACTGCCCCAGTCCCTTAATTTTGATTGTACAAGTCCGGCCCCTTTTCATTTTACCAAACGTAATACCTTGCATTTATCCAAATTCTGCCACTCTTCAGCCCATTGACCCAACTGATCAAA
This sequence comes from Ginglymostoma cirratum, assembly GCA_024137785.1. Classification (NCBI taxonomy): domain Eukaryota; kingdom Metazoa; phylum Chordata; class Chondrichthyes; order Orectolobiformes; family Ginglymostomatidae; genus Ginglymostoma; species Ginglymostoma cirratum. The sequence goes on along the minus strand of JAHRHZ010000016.1, from coordinate 40,127,384 downwards.
ATCTCTTTGTAATCTTAAATAACCTTCTTCACTATCCACTATACCACCAATTTTGGTGTCATCTGCAAGTGTACCAACCATGTCTCCGATATTCTCATCCGAATCATTAATATAAATGACAAAAAGCAACGGACCCAGCACCGATCACTGTGGAACATCGCTGTTAACAGGGCTCCAGACTGAAAAACAACCATCCACCATCACTCCCTTCAGTCTCCTATTGTCAAGCTCGCGCCGAATCCCATGTCATCGAACTTTACGAATTAGCTTACCATGCGGAACCTTGTCAAAGGAGTCCATGTAAACAATGTCTACCACTCTGCCCTCAAACATTTTGGTTCCTTCCTCAAAAAACTCAATCAAGTTTGTGAGACACGATTTACTTCGTACAAAACCATGCTGACTATCCCTAATCAATCCTTGATTCTCCAAATGAATGTAAATCCTATCTTTCAGAACCACAGAGAATTTGAAGATGGTCTTAACAGTGGAGGTCAACTTCGGACAGTGGGACTGACCAAGGGAATACCAAAGGGTGGGCCAGACAGCGACGCATGTAGGTGATAAGAATGAAACATGGACAGCGACCAGAGTCCAAAGAACTTCAGGGCTCTCATTGGGCTGTGGAGAATAAATAAAGTTCCAGATACAGGGAGAGGCAAGGCTGTGAGGGAATAAAATAAGAGAATCATGGTTCACATTCAAGAAGCTGCATTTCATGAGCATTCACAGAGAAGTTCGCCCATTTCTGCAGAATGATTGCACACGAATACTAGACATAGAACTTCACAACAGTGGTAGCCTATTTAGCTCTGAACCTGCACTGCTACTGAATACGATCATGGTTGATCCGATTGTGGTCTACACTCCACTTTCCTGTCTGCCCCATAACCCACAACTCCTTCATCAATCAAAAATCTGGCCAACTGTGCAGTGAATAAAAGTCCCAGAATTCTACATGCCAAGGATCCTCACAGGGGAAAAAAAAAACTCATTTCTGTCTTAAAAAGGGGACTTCTAATTCTCTCAATTATATCCACAAGTTTTGGTTTCTGTCACAAGAAGAAATACCCTCCCCTTGTCAAGTCTCCTCAAGATCACATACGTTTCACTAAGATCATGTCTCATTCTCGAATAGCATGTTCCCTGGTTGGTGCTCAATCATACTGATCTAAGAAACTGTCCCAAATACTGTATACAAACACATTTTCCAAGCTACCTTTAAATATACATATTAATTAGCAGACTGGTAAGGTCATCCGTATTGATTGTGGTACATTGCTTACATAGCCTATTCTTACAGTACACTGTCCTGGACTGCAATTACTGTTTGGAGATGTATATAAATTACTCACACAACTGACCCATACATTTACTGTTACCTTGACCGAAACAGATTCTACATTGCAATATTAGCTCGAAAAAGCATCTATCAATACTGTACTAACAACGCCCTTAAATTAACAGAACAGAATAACCACTTTCTTTCAGGTTCCTATTTTTTCCAACATGTCAAATACCCTTCAAAATTCAAATTACAGTTTTGCTCACTATGCAATCATATCATGTCTCTCTGATGGCTATCTGGTTGTACATGTTGATTTTTAACTGCGTTCTCTCACCAAGAAGCAGTGTCTAGACAAGTATGGAGCTACCAAGAGGACATGAGCAATAAGTGGGCACTTACCTTATTAACTAGCTTAATGTGCAGTACCTTTCAAACGCTTTCCGAAAACTTAAATATATTGAGTCCTCTGCTTTCCGTTTATCTATCCTACTTATTACCTGAAAGAATTCTGATTAATTTATCAGGCATGACTTCTGCTGTATGAAGTCATGGTATCTCAACTCGATCATATTATGTTTTTATAAAAGCTGTGGTATTATATCCTTCATAATAGACTCTATGATTTTCCAACGAACAGATGTCAAGCAAACAGGCATAGTCACCTGTGTTTTCTTCTTCCCTTTTTAAAGAAGGTGTTACATTGAAAGTTTTCCAATCCTCTGTGGCTTTTCCAGAATCTAAGAATTTTTGGAAGATTACTACCAGTGCATCCAGTAGCTCTGCAGCTATTTTGTTCAATATCCCAGGATGCGTTCCATCACCTCCAGGGGACGTATCAATATTTAGCCCCATTAGTTTCATTAGCACTTTTTGATACAAAGAGTTATCGTATTTGTTTTCTTTCCTCCTTTTGTCCCTTTAATATTGATTAATTTTGGAATGAAGGCTGATGCAATGTATTTACCCGACTCCTCTGCAATTCCTGATTAGAACACAAAACAATAGAACAATACAGCACAGAACAGGCCCTTCGGCCCTCGATGTTGCGCTGACCTGTGAACTAATCTAAGCCCATCCCCCTACACTATCCCATCATCATCCATATGCTTATCCAAGGACTGTTTAAATGCCCCTAATGTGGCTGAGTTAACTACATTGGCAGGCAGGGCATTCCACGCCCTTACCACTCTCTGAGTAAAGAACCTGCCTCTGACATCTGTCTTAAATCTATCACCCCTCAATTTGCAGCTATGCCCCCTCGTACTAGCCGGCGTCATCATCCTAGGAAAAAGACTCTCACTGTCCACCCTATCTAATCCCCTGATCATTTTGTATGTCTCCATTAAATCCCCTCTTAGCCTTCTTCTCTCCAATAAGAACACACCCAAGTCCCTCAGCCTTTCCTCATAAGACCTTCGTTCCAGACCAGGCAACATCCTGGTAAATCTCCTCTGCACCTTTTCCAACGCTTCCACATCCTTCCTGTAATGGGGCAACCAGAACTGTACGCAATATTCCAAGTGAGGCTGCACTAGCGTTTTGTACAGTTGCAGCATGACATCACGGCTCCGGAACGCAATCCCTCTACCAATGAAACCTAACACACCGTATGCCTTCTCAACAGCACTATCAACCTGGGTGGCAACTTTCAGGGATCTATGTACCTGGACACCAAGATCCCTCTGCACATCCACACTACCAAGAATCTTTCCATTGACCCAGTATTCTGCCTTCCTATTATTCTTCCCAAAGTGCATCACCTCACATTTATCTGCATTGAACTCCATTTGCCACCTTTCAGCCCAATTCTGCAGTTTATCCAAGTCTCCCTGCAACCTGCAACATTCTTCCACACTGTCCACCGCTCCACAGACTTCAGTGTCATCTGCAAACTTACTAACCCATCCACCTATGTCTGCGTCCAAGTCATTTAGAAAAATGACAAACAGCAGTGGTCCCAAAACAGATCCTTGTGGCACACCACTAGTAACCGGACTCCAGGCTGAATATTTTCCATCAACCACCACTCTTTGGCTTCTTTCAGAAAGCCAGTTTCTAATCCAAACTGCTAAATCTCCCTCAATCCCATGCCTCCGCATTTTCTCCAATAGCCTACCATGTGGAACCTTATCAAAGGCTTTACTGAAGTCCATGTACACCATGTCAACTGCCCTACCCTCATCCAAGTGCTTGGTCATCTTCTCAAAAAAACTGAATGAGGTTTGTGAGACACGACCTGCCCTTGACGAATCCATGTTGACTATCTCCAAGCAAATGGTTGCTTGCTAGATGATTATAAAGCCTATCTCTTATAATCCTTTCCAAAACCTTTCCTACAACAGATGTAAGGCTCACTGGTCTATAATTACCTGGGTCATCTCTACTGCCCTTCTTGAACAAGGGCACAACATTTGCAATCCTCCAGTCCTCTGGTACTAAACCTGTAGACAATGACGACTCAAAGATCAAGGCCAAAGGCTCCGCCATCTCCTCCCTAGCTGCCCAGAGAATCCTCGGAAAAATCCCATCCGGCCCAGGGGATTTATCTACCTTCACACCTTCTAGGATTGATAACGCCTCCTCCTTACGAATCTCAATCCTTTCAAGTCTAATAGCCCGTATCTCAGTCTTCTCCTCTACAATATTCTCCTTTTCCTGAGTGAAAAGGGATGAGAAATATTTGTTTAGCACCTCTCTGATCTCCACAGGGTCCACACACAACTTCCCACTTCTGTCTTTGACTGGCCCTATTCTTACCCTAGTCATCCTTTTATTCCCCACATACCTATAGAAAGCTTTAGGGTTCTCCTTAATTCTACCTGCTAATGACTGCTCATGTCCCCTCCTTGCTCTTCTTAACTCTCTCTTTAAATCCTTCCTAGCTAATCTGTATCTCTCGATCGCCTCATCTGAACCATCTCGTCTCAATGTCACATAAGCCTCCCTCTTCCGCTTAACAAGAGATACAATTCCTTTTGTAAACCAAGGTTTCCTTACCTTATCACTTCCTCCCTGCCTGACAGGGACATACCTATCAAGGACACGCAATGTCTGTTCCTTAAACCAGCTCCACATTTCAATTGTCCCCATCCCCTGCATTTTGCTACCCCATTCTATCCCTCCGAAGTCTTGTCTAATCGCATTATAATTGCCCTTCCCCAATCTATAACTCTTGCCCAGTGGCATGTTCCTATCCCTTTCCATCGCTAAACTAAATGTAACCGAATTATGGTCACTCTCTCCAAAGTGCTCACCTACCACTAAATCAAACACCTGGCCTGGTTCATTACCAAGTACCAGATCCAGTGTGGCCTCCCCTCTTGTCGGCCCTTCGACATACTGTGTCAGGAAACCCTCCTGCACACATTGGACAAAAACCGATCCATCCGATGTACTAGAGTTATAGCATTTCCAGTCAATGTTGGGGAAGTTAGTCTCCCATAATGACCACCTTGTTCCTTTCATTCCTGCCCAGAATCGTTTTGCCAATCCTCTCCTCCACATCCCTGGAACTTTGCAGAGGCCTATAAAAAACTCCCAGCAGCGTGACCTCTCCTCTCCTGTTTCTGACCTCAGTCCACACCACCTCAGTGGACGAGTCCTCGTCAAAAGTTCTTTCAGCCACCGTTATACTGTCCTTGACTAACAAAGCCACACCTCCCAACTTCTTTTAGCACCTCCCCTGATCTTTATGAACGATCTAAACCCTGGAACCTGCAACATCCATTCCTGACCCTGCTCCATCCACGTCTCTAAAATGGCCACAACATCGAAGTCCCAGGTACCTATCCATGCTGCAAGCTCACCTACCTTATTCCGAATACTCCTGGCATTGAAGTAGGCACACTTCAAACCAGCTTGCTGTCTGCCAGCCCACTCCTGTGACGGTGATTCCCCATTATATGGCCACAGCCTCATTTTCCAAAAGGACAGTGTTCACTTGGGTTCTGTTTTACATATTTCAAGAAGGTTTTGCTGCCTGATTATCAACAAAATAAACAGTCGAACCCAGTGACGCAACTCTGCTGAACAACAGAGAAACATTGGAAGAGGGTGGTACGCTCGGTCAAGAGAAAGACGGCAGAGAAGTTTGGGATGATAAAAGCTAATCAAGCATGACAAATGACAGTCAGCAGTTCTTTGGAAGCGGAATAGGGATTGCTTCAGGGTTTGGCAGGGTGCATTGAAGAAATTCAAAAGTGGAATCGAAGGATGGAAGATCATATATTTAAGAGGCCACAACGTATTCAAAATTTTGAGGAGGAGTTTGGAGGCAAAGCTGTTGAGTGCAAAATCAAGGCGAATACGGTGGATTTTTAAAGTAGGGAGCATCTATAATTGTTTGCCAAGTGAGAAGACAATACTCATGGAGATTTACTATTTCCTATTAAAGCAATCTTGATACCAGAAACAGAGCTTTGGTCCAGTTTAGTAGCAATGGAATCAGGGAAGCAACAGCTGGGTCTAATGGACCAGCTGAATATGAAGGTGTCACTGGAGAACAGAAAAAAAATAATGCTTTGCCAGGATTGAGCAACAATTAATCAATAATTTATCAATCAACTCATTGCTGCTTTCAAAAAAGGAACATCAAAAGCTTTTGCAACCACTGAAGTTGCTGACTACAGCTATAATTAAAAGGCCAAAGGAAATTAATCCGTAAGATACAGAAGCACAATTAGGCCATTTGTCCCATCGAGTCTGCGTCGCCATTCAATTGAGGCTGACATGTTCCTCAGCCCCATTCTTCTGTTTTCTCCCCGTAACACTTGATTGCCTTACTAATCAAGAACCCATCTTGATCTCAGTTCTCTTCATCTCAGTTCTAAAGGGTCATCCCTTCACTCTGAGGCTATGCCATCAGTTTCGATTCTCTTCTACTCAGAAACAGCTGCTGTACGTAAACTCAATCCAGATCTCTCAGTATTCTGTAAGTTTCAATGAGATTGCCCCTCATCCTTCTCAACTCCATGATGTACTAACTAGATTTTTTAACTGCTCCACAAACAACAAGCCCATCATTCCTGGGATCATTTTTATATAATTCCTTTGGATCCTCTCCAATAGATCCTCTCTAGTAAATAATGGGGGGAAAAGGGTTTAAAATGGTGGTTTTCTCTATGACAAATGGATATGACAGAAACTGTATGAAAAATGGTCAGAGACAAAAGCTGCATTTGTTGCAACAAGCCAACATGTTGCAGAATTACTTACGTCAATCAAAAGAATGAACTTTCTCATATTGTTTTATCCAAAAATCAAATCGAGCAGCAACAGCTGAAGTTACTACTCAGTAAATGCATATGATCAGGTGATTTTAGTGACAATGCCGTGAGAGCGAAGATGAATTACAGACTCCAGATAACTTTGCAGATCATGAAATAAAGTAAATGCAACTTAGTACTTATTGTGAAGTTATCTATTTGCTTCTTATTTCCATTATAAACTCAATAAGGTGTTTAAAATGCATTTATGTGAGCAAATCTGTCATACTCTGCTATCCATGATCAAACAATCCGTCAATACTATTTTGTCTGGCACATTAAAAAAGAACACCTCGAAAAGTTGTTAGAAGGCAGACAGCAATGTTACCAAAATGTTACACATGCCTTCAGTACTGCAAACAATTACAGAAAAGAGAACACCCTTGTCTCTTCCTTTAAAAAAATGAAACTCATTAAAACAGCACAGACAGTAAAATCAATTCCAGAACAAATGACGCTTAATGAGCCCTACAAAATGCCTTACCTTCTATATAAGGGTTCTGTGATGACATGAATCAACTGGCAGAGAGCAAGTGCTATAGATTTGTGAGAGGTGGCATAAAAAGGTGGTATTTGATCCATGATACACTGTGCATGATACCAATCACCAATCTTTAGAAGAGCTTCCAACAACCCGAGTTTCTGATTGTCAGGAGGCTGTAAAGGGATGAAATGCTTCGAATTAATATTGAGAGAAAAGGCATCAAAAGCAATAAAAACACACTTACAGTTAACCTCCAGCTTTGTTCACCAATGAGGAAAAATCAACCATGGATCTGAGCAAAGTTTACCACTTCAGCTTCTGAATTCTCCCCTGAAAATCTTACTCAGGATACTTCAAACAAAATAACTTTAAGGCAGCACGTGTGGCTTCTATACACAAGGGTGAAACACAAATCCAAGTACGTCAGGAATATGACCTAAATGAAGCAATATTTTGTGTTATGACAAGTCAGAACCCTGAAGTACACAGACGTTTTTAGCCTTTCATTCTAAAGTGTGTTTTTTTGAGAGAGAACTGGTGCAAAAACAATAACTGCATCTTCTGTGGTCCACAAGCTCTACAGCCTGCCCTGGAGTTATCATAATATATCCAAATAGATTGTTTTTAATATTTAAAAAACATTCTGTGTAAGAATGATGTAACGTAACACCTAAAAAATGTCCAATAAATGTGAAATAGACTGGACTGTGATCTCTTGTGATTACAAAGATAGTGAGGGCTGATGAGCCCCTGCTCAATCACAAGCCACCTCTGCAGATTATGTCCCAAACTGCAGACATACTTTTGCGTTTTTTTTACACTTAAGAATACAGAAGGACAGGGGTTTAAAAAAAGATTCAAATCGACTGGAGTGGACGAGTGAGGCTGAATACTTTTGCGGGTATTAGACTGCATTCAACTATTTGCGTGCTGGAAGGTTTTGGTCAAAGAACTATCTCGGAGTCAATTCATGTTGCAGCGAAAGACCCTCCTCTCAGTCCAAGTGCTGCAAACCAGTTAAAAAGGTGGAATAAGGACAAAAATAACTTACATCAGCTGACAAAACTAAGAACCTTAAACATGGTGTCTGTTCATCTACCAACATTATTACTACCAATGCAACCCAATAACACAGTCTGCTCTTCATGAACACTTCAGAGACTGATCCGTATAGCTTTTCTCACTGTTAAGCCTTTGGGCTCAGTTCTTATTACTAACCTGTATGTCACATCAGCATTTCTTCCCATGTGTAGGAATTAATAAAGGAGGAGCAAATTACTGCAGATGCTGGAATCTGTACCGAAAATAAATATTGCTGGAAATCACAGGAGGTCAAGCAGCTCCCATGGAGAGACAGCAAGCTAACGTTTCATGTCTAGATGACTCTTCATCATTGCTCTAAAGAGGAATCATCTGGATTCGAAACAAAAACCCAAAGAACTGCGGAGGCTGTAAATGAGGAACAAAAACAAAAGTTGCTGGAAAAGCTCAGCAGGTATCTGTGAAGAATAAAATCAGAGTTAACATTTCAGGTCTGGTGGCCCTTCCTCAGAACTGATGGTAGCTAGGAAAGCGTCGGTTCATATGCAGAAGATAGGGATGGGGATGGGGTAGGGAATAAATGATAGGATAAAGGATAAAGCCCAAAGAGAGAAAAGAGATAGACAAAGAAGTTGATAATGGCCTGGCCATGTCCTAGTCACCTGCCCCACACACCAGGCCTTGCTATCACATAGCCTGCCATTACACACTATCTATTGTTAGTCACTAACAGTCCCCATTAACAGCTATTCACCCTCCTTGTCAGGTCATTATCAACTCCTTTGTCTATCCAGCTGCTCTTGTCTCTCTTTGGACTCGATCCTTCATCCTATCGTTTACTCCTTACCCTATAGCCCTTCCTGTCTTCTGGACATAAACCCATGCTTTCCTAGCTACTGAGATAAAAGGTACTGCAGATGCTGGAGAATCCGAGATAACAAGCATGGGGCTGGATGAACACAGCAGGTCAAGCAGCATCATAGGAGCAGGAAAACTTGACGTTTCGGGCCTAAACCCTTCATTTACTATCAGCTCTGAAGAAGGGCCACCAGACCAGAAACGTTAACTCTGATTTCTTTTCTTCACAGACTCAGCATGTCTAGCAGCACTTTTCCAGCGACTTGTTTTTGTTCTAGACTCAAAACGTTAGCTTGCTCTCTCTACACGAATGCTGCCTGACTCACTGTGATTTCCAGCATTTTTTGTTTTCAGGAGGAATAAACTTATGCTTTGCATTAATTCAACAATGCCTGGTCAAATCAGTTCCTTTTAAAACATAAGTTCATTTGTGTCAGGGAGAAAGCTATCCACAAGGAAAGGCATCTTTTGTAAGTTAACCTTGCTGCAACTAACCAAGGGAGTCGGTGATTCAAGAAGGGGACCCAGTTCATCTGTTTTCAGCTGGCAGCTTAACAGTTTGGGGTATCCCATTTACAACTGTAAAGAATTGAGGAACCTCACAGTGTCTGATCAAAACTGAAATCTAAAGTTTGGCAGATGTTGCGAAGCATGTACAGGTGTCAAGCATTGACCAACAAATTGGAAGATTGAAAAACAAAGTACGGTTCCTCAATCAGCTACCAATACCTATCTCACGGCTGACTGAAAGCAACATACTCAATCCTGCTGTGTGCTGGCCTCATCAGCACTACCATACCTGAATTCTTAAATTGAAAAAAAAAAGTTGCACACAAAATGAACTTGACCCTCCTATGCAACACCTGGTGACAGGTTTTTGGGTCAGCAAAATTACCTTTCAAATCAAAATTATTCATAGGTTTGGTGTGCCTTCTTGGATCTGAATAATCATTGAAAAAGCTTAAACCAAGAACACAACAGTGAACATCCTGCAAAGATAAATGATGGCATTTTTAAAACACTACAAATTTGGATTACACTCTTTTTGAGGTGATCAACCCATCAATTCAGACAAAACTTTCGGAAAAATGTTGACGACTGCTCACTTTCAGTGGCAAAAATCAAGAAACTAGATCTGGTCAGCTAAGGAAGATATGCAAGTAATCACCACTATATGTAGTAATTTATAATCTCAACTCACTTTTTCATTCTTTTCTTCCTCTTTCTCCTTTTCCTTCTCCTTCTCATCTGGCTTATCTGCAGAGAGTACTACCAGGGTAAGCTTTCGTGCAATTTGCTTTGCTTCAAAGATTTCACGTTTGTGGTGTTCTAGAATATTCGCATCCAGTGGAAGGAGCTGGAAGAGCAGGGAAGACAGACAATTACAATGAGAGATGCTGAACTGGATTGCATGCAACAAGAATAAAACAATCACAAGTGATCACTAATCTACTGTCAAAAACATTGCACCAAACAGCCAACAGAACCTAATAAAGGTCACCAAAATGACCCAGAAACCTGCTAAACTGTTTCTTTCCTTTTCATACCTATTGATCTTCAACAAGAGGTTAGTCCTTTCCTGAACAAGAAAACATACCTTACTCAACAACTGTATCCCTGTGTTTATGCCTTCTCCTTCCAGCTGAAGTCTATTTCAATTTTCTACAAATCTTAATGCATCTTATAAATCAAGCCATAAGCCTGATTCTTCTGGCTGGAGAGTGACAAAACACTCAAGAAGTCACTGATACACTGTGCCCCAAGAAAGCCCTGATGCGTATATGTGGATGATACCCAAGCGGAAAGTTTAAACTTGAAACTGTTGATTTTATCCTATTTGGACTGCTGTGCTTTTCTGCATGACAGTGGGAGTGACAGTCATAACTCACAGATTTGGACTGTCTACATTATGGTAGCCTGGTATTTTTATAATGATTTACTTAGAGGTATTCTAAGCATGTGCAAGTCTGATCAAGAGGACAGTTCTAAGCAAAGCAGGACTCACCACCCTTCTAATTCCCTCAACGCTGCCAACAATCTGCAACCCCGCCACTTGATAGTGCTCACAAAATCCGCACCTTGATGGTGCTCACTGCAATTTCATCACTAGTCCTCCAACAATTCTCACTAGCAAACCACTTTCCCACAAGTGTTTGCTCTTTTGTTTAGGGTAAGGGAGGGGGGAAGATGAGGGCAAGCAGGAACCAGGAAAACAATGTCAAGGTGTGAGGGAAGGGTATGCAATGTCTGGGTTAGGGGAAAACGATAAGCAATGTCAGGATCCGAGGATGAGGGTTAATGATGTCAGGGGCTGGGGGAAAAGGTTGAGAGACCCACTGCAGACCCAAAGAGGAATGTTTCAGGTCATCATGAAAAAAAAAATGGGGATATGGCCTCATTGCAATTATACTTAGCACTTGGAATCCCAAACCTATTACTGGTTTGAAACAGGAGCAAGAAGCACAAGGGGCAAAGTTTCCGTGGTAAAATGTTAAGTGGGCAGTTTGAAACACAGTCAGTTGCAATGGGCATACCCACTCGTGTCACCGACCAGAACATCTGGGCGAGTAAATCCTTGACAACACAGATGGAAGCCATTCAAGTGGGCTCACCACAGAATAATGCAGTCAATCCCATTCCTTAATCGATCTCCAAATCTCTGCAAGTTTATTTTCCTCTAATGGGCACAGAACTGCCATTTGAATTAATCCATCACCTTTGTTTCCACCCACGTCAGCAGCATTGCCTTGGGTAACAGCAGGGCAGCATGTTCCAGGTCAGTACTACCCATGGTGTAAAAAAGTTCTTCCTCATGTTTATTGCCCATCCCTAACTGCTGTGGGTCTAGAGTCACAAGTAGTCCAGATCAGGTAAGGAAGACAGTTTCTTTCCCTAAAGGACATTCATGAACCAGATGGGTTTTTCTAAAAAAGACGAATAGATTAATGGCCATCATTAGACTCTCAATTCCAGGTATTTATTGAATTCAAATTCCATCATTTTCCATGGCAGGATTCAAACCCAGGTCCACCAGAACATAACCTGGGTCTCTGCATTAACAGTCCAGCAATAATGCCAGCAGGCCACTGCCTCCCCATCCCCAGATTAATTTTCTGGTGTCCACTCTCCCTTGCACGATGCTAACAGGAACAATTTTTCTTTGTCTACCTTACACACCTCTGTTTATAATCTTGTACACCATCTTCAAATCTCCTTATAACGCCCTTTATTTTAAACAGTACAACGTCACTTTTTCCAAAAACCTTGTATTTAAGATGCCTCATTCCCCCTGACATCAATCTGGTACATTTTCCTCTGCATTTTTAAGGGCTCACATCCTTGCTGGAGAGTTGCGATGAGAACTGGGTACAGTACTCTGGTCATTGCCTAACCAAGCTTCACACAAGTTCATCTTAATAACCCTGCTTTTATACTCAATGCCTCCATTACTGAAGCCCAAGATCCAATATGTTAACTCCTGACACATTAAAGGATGCATCCTCAGGAATCCTTAGGTCCATATGCTCTTGTACACTCTTTTAAAAAATTATAATATCAATACCAGCCACGAAGACAACATTGCCACCTCTGATATCTTCTGTCAAATCATCAACTCTCACTTACCTGCATTAATTTTAACTGCTACCTGCCTGCTCATTGTAGTAGCTTATGTCTTATGCATTCCCTCCTTTGTAAGCAAGCACTCATTAAATATTCTTGCCTTGTGCCTTAAAGCACATGTCCTATTAAGTACAAAGAGTATCTGTTCCGGTTCTTACTACCTATTTCACTTCCAACTCCTAGATATGCTGGCACAGCAGTTTTAGACCTGTTATGTCACCGTGTCCTCATATTCTGTATTTGCCAGTGATAAATGCTTAATTCTTCATTTTCCTGCACAAACTGTTTCTTCTGACTCAACATTATGCACTTTATTACTTTGATCCATTAGCACCACCTGACGGACATGACAATACAGTGTTTACATAGGAAACCTTCAACTATCTTTCTGCATCACAGGATGCTACTCAAAATGTTCTCAACTCCATAAACTGATTAAATGTAACAATACAATCAATTTTGCAATGTGACAAAACTCTAAGAATATACAAAGAGAGAAACAAGTTGAAGTTGTAATCCTTACATATATAGTTAAACCAAGACAATTCATAAATGGATTAATTTCGACTCTATATAAAATATTCTACATGAAAAAGCCAAGAGGTAAATGACATCTTGTGCACTAAGAAAATGAATAAGTATTGATTACAATCCAATTTCTTTAGTACAGGATTATATCCCACCTCAATCAAGTAAGTTCCACATCATTGCAAATATCATGTGCATTTTACTTTGAATACTAAATCAAAGGCTTCAATAGTTCTTGAGGAATTTAAGTCACTAAAATACAAATCAAATTATGAGCTTATCCCTTAACAGCAGCTTTTCAGGTTGATTGTTCAAATAAGTAAGCTAGAATAGCTGTCAACACAACTTTAACGTCTATTGTCATGTTAAAGATGGCACCTCAATTTTGTGAAAGGTTCAAAAGCAACAAATTAAAAAATTCAAATCATAGCCAATAACCCAGTTTGATACCAAGGAAATGCTGCATTCTCAGGTGTGCCATCTTTGCCTTCACAAGTGAATGTAAAAAGGTCTTGTGGTACTGTTTTTCAGAACTGGTGAGTTTATCCTTGTGTCCTGGCTCTGACTAATCTCTCAATAGCATAAAACACATGATCACAATGCTGCACGTGGAAGCTTGCTATGCAAAACTAGTTGTCATTTCCAATGTTACAAGAGTCATTAAAGAATGGTACTTTCGTAGTAAATTGTTTTCCCTACGGACATGAAGGAATTACATAAACATAAGGATGCCTTTTTCTTCTTTATCATCAATTCCTTGTTATAAAATCTCACTTGTCTGAGATAGCTGAAAACTGAGTTTTGAAGACAAAACACCAAAATGGATTTCTCCCTTCTGGAGAAGTGTCATTTCTAAACCTATGAAAAAAGCAGCAAAAGTAAAAATGAGGGCTAAGTATCAAAATGCTTATGAAAATATTTTATCTATGCAAAACTCACTGGACAGAACCTGAACTGAGAATTGGGTGAGCAGGCAAATGGTGACTAAATGCAATGTAATAGCAGACCTAATGACCCCTTATATTTTTACGCTAATGGTAAAGAGTAAGCTGATAGTGTGTTACTGGCTGGAATGGATTCTTCAGGTTATTTTTGTAAAACAGTGCTTCTGGATAGTCTTCACACATTATTACATACTGTGGTCATACTGGAACAAGTTGACCAGAGATGTCATTAGTTTTGAAGTGCACGACTTCAAAACCGAACCCAGAACTTGCCAATACAAGTGCCTTCAGCCCGTAATATACTATCATTTTAGGGTCTTCAGGAGGAGGCTGTGATGGCTTATCCAATTGACATTTGAGCCTGAAGACGGATATAAATACTTCAGAATCATAGAATCCCCACAGTTCAGGTGGAGGCCATTCAGTCCATCAAGTCTGCATTGACCTTCCAAACAGCATCCTACACACACACACACCCCCAATCCTATCAATGTAACCCTGGACTTGCCATGGCTAATCCAACTAGTCTGCATATCTTTGGAATGTAGGAGGAAACCAGAGCATCCAGTGGAAACCCATGCAGACAGGAGGAGACCATGCAAACTTCACACAGTCACCCAAGGCTGGTACCAAACCCAGGTCCCTGGCACTATGAGGCAGCAGTGCTAACCACTATGCCACCATGCTGCCCATCATCAAGGGTGGGGATCACGTGCAGCTTTCTCTTCCAGTTCGATGTCCATTACCACTGAGGATTACATGCAGTACGACAGAGGTTTAGTCTGATCCACTGTGGGGTCATTTGCCTTGTCAGATGCTGCTTTTACTTTTTATCACATATGTTGCTTCATCAGAGTGCTCCTCAGTTTTAGGTATTCCATTGCTTCTTGCGGCATTTTCACCTGTAATCCTTATTGGATTATTATTGATCCCCTGCCTCAAATGGGTGAGTGAGACACATGACAGGCCGAGAGGTTAAAGCTTGGGATTGAAAACCCAGTTGACTGCTGCTTATGGCCCACAGCAGTTCGCGAAAACCCAGGTTTGCACTGTGAGCTTTGTTCTGAATTGTTCTTGTTTTGCAAGTGACAGTGCCATGCAACACAATGAGGCAACACAACACTCAGTGTGAAAACAGACTTCTTCTCCTCAAGATTTAGTATTGGTAGGATAACCATGCAATCAGGACAAATACATCTATGGAAGTTGGTACAGATGAATTCAAATGGTGGATGCTTTTTTTTAAAACTACTTGTTACTTCCCAGTTTGCCAGATAGGTCCCTTCAGGATTCAGCCAGTTCAGTGAGCAGCAGAGCTATTTACTTACTTCTGGTGATGGGCAATGAAGATCCCTACACAAAGTATATTCTGTGCCCTGCAACCCTCAATGCTTCAACCCGCAGTACTTGCGAATAGTATTCAACATGGAGGTGCACTAATTTAATCAATTGATGGAAGGCAGTAAGTGAGGTTTATCAGATTTTCTCGATGTGGAGGTGCCAGTTTTGGACTGGGGTGGACAAGGTCCAAGAAAAAAAAAAAAAAAAAATCACACGACACCAGGTTATAGTCCAACAGGTTTATTTGAAAACACAAGCTTTCAGAGTGTCACTCCTTCCTCAGACATCAGTGACAGAGGTGGCATTAGACAGAATTTATAAGCAAAAGATCTAAAGGTCATAGAACTGACTCGGCATTGAACAAATCTAAGATGGTTGTTAAATCTTTAATCAGTTAGCAAGGGTTAACATGCAAATTCTCAAATTTCTTTCAAGTCACTGCCCCAAGATAACTAAAGGTTTTATCAATTCCCTCAGTATATAACAGGTGACATCCCAGGTCAGGCAATGCATTTTATCTGAGAGACCTTGCTTAGAATCTGGCTGTGTACCAACTTGGAATCAGACCAGGTTATTTCCAAAGCAGGAATTTATAAAATGTCACATTGACTATCTACAAATTGTGTACTTTTTGAACAAACTGAAGCGCACCTGCAAGTACAAATTCACCCCATGGTGGGGGGCAGGTGTATGTGTGTGCGTGCTTGAGAGACATGCAGCAGGACATGAACCCAAGGTCGCGTTTGAGGCCATCCTCATGGGTACCGAACTTGGCTATCAGCCTCCGTTCGATGGCTTTGCACCAGTCGCCTTGGAGGACCTTTACCCGAAGATCCGAGGCCGACTGTCCTTGCCTGCTCAAGTGCTCCCCCATTAGGAGGGGGCAACTCTGTCTGGAGATTGTGGCGCAGTGTCCATTCATCTGTTGTCGTAGTGACTGCATGGTTTCGCCAATATACCATACCACGGGGCATCCGTGCCTGCAGCGAACGAGATAGGCAACATTGGCCAAGTCACACGAGTATCAGCCGTGCACGTGGTGGGTGGCGTATCCACGTCGATGATCTGACATGTCCTGCAGAGGTTGCCATGACACATTTGTATGGTGCTATGATTGATGTTGCCCTGAAGACAGAGTAGTTTGCTGCAAATAATAGTCTGTTTCCGGTTTGGCAGTTGTTTGAAGGCGAGAAGTGCAGGCATAAGGAAGATCTCGGCGAGGTCCTCATCGTCAATGCATTGAAGGATGCGAAGAACATGGTGCTCCCGGGAAAGTCGTGGAAGACGAAGCGTACCCGATCAGTCGTATCCCGTGTCTGTCTTCCGAGGAGGTCATTATGGCTTTGCGCTGTGGCCCATCAGAACAGGTGATCGATGAGCTGAGCACCGTGCCCCGTTCTTATGAAGGTGTCCTTCAGCACCATCAGGAGTCTGTCGCATTCCTCTTCATCTGTTTGTGTAGGGCTTGTCCATAGGGGTTGGCTTTTTTAAAAATACATTTAGGGTGGAAGCTAGAGAAGTGCAGCATCATGAGGTTTTCCAAGGGCTTGCGGTAGAGTGAAGTGTTGACGTGTCCATCCTTGATGGAGTGCGTGTCCAAGAATGAGACTGATTCTAAAGAGTAGTCCATGGTACATCTGATGGTGGGATTAAGCTTGTTGATACCACTACGTAGTTGTTTCAGTGATTCTGACCATGAGCCCGAAAGAAGAGAATGTCGTCAACGTATCTGGTGTATGGTGCTGGTCGGAGGTCCTGTGCAGCAAAGAAGTTGTGTCCGAACTTGTGCATAAAAATGTTAGCATATTGAGGAGCAAACCTGGTCCCCATGGCTGTTGTGTGTGCCTGGACGAAGAACTGGTTGTCAAGGACGAAGCAGATGAGTTGTAGGGTGGTATCTGAAAATTGGTCGTATTAAGTACTGTGGCTGTTGCAGCGATGCCATCATCTTGCAGCATGCTGGTATATAAGGCCGAAACATTCATTGTGATGACGAATGTTCCTGATTCAATTGGTCCGTGGGCGCCAAGTTCCTCTAAGAAATCTGTGGTGTTGTGTCAGAAGCTGGGGGTTCCCTGTAATGGGTTTCAAGTTGCTCTTGACATTGCCAGAGAGGGTCTCACACAGGGTCCCATTGCCTGATACAATTGGACGTGCAGGTATGTTGGCTTTGTGTATCTTCGGAAGGCAGAAGTTCCCTGTGCAAGAAGTATGTAGGATAAGACTGCGTAGGGTACTCTGAAGGATTGGATCAAAAGTCTTGATCAGTCTGTTGAGTTCACAGGTCCGTTCTTTGGTCAGATCGGCAGGTAGTTGTCTGTAGTGTTCCTGGTTGTTCAGTTGACTGTATACTTCCTTGCAGTAGTCTGTTCTATTCTGTACGACAATGGCTCCTCCTTTGCTGATTTGATGACCACGTTGCGATTTGTCTCGAGAGCATGGGTGGCTCTACGTTGTGCTTGAGTAATGCTCTGTGCTGTCTTTAGAGTGCGGCTGATGAGTTTGGCATTTACGCATTCCCTGACGGCTTCAGCATACCTATCAAGCCCAGGACAACAGCCCTCCAGAAGGGTCCAAACTCAACTTCTTTGGCCACTCCACCACAGATCTCTGTCGACTGTTCTGGTTCATTGGTCGTCTCATTAGGCTTGCTGCTGACATCTTGGAAGAATTCCCAGAGTCTTATGAATTCCTCTATGTCTGCCACAAGACCAATGGGATCCATTATGGTCGTGGGGCAGAAATTGAGCCCTCGGCTGAGAACTTGGATCTCATCCGGTTAAAGAGTGTGGTCAGATAAGTTTATGATGGATTTTCCCATGGTGATACCATTTTCAACTGTGATACCGGGGAGGCTTGGCTACTGCTGGTGGTGATGCCAATTTTCTCTAGTTTCTTGCTCTTGGTGTGCATGCTGGCGGTGTAGTTCCATTGCCAAGTCTGCTTGGTAGTGTCTCGTAACTGTACTGCTGTAGCTTGAGCACAAGCTGAGAATATGGACTCCATCTCGATTTCAAGGTTATAGCGCCAGCTGTAAAGTTGGCGTACAAGATGACTGAGGAGTTTGCGAGAGGTGCAATGGCAAAGTCTCTCTGCGTAATCAGTGTTGTAGGTCGACTTGAGTGGTTTCGTGATCTGAAATCCTTTTGGGATCTTCCCTGCTTTTATGCATTTCTGAAGAAACTTGATGTCTGTGTCGAAATGGACGATCTTCTTGGAGATCCTCTCCACTTTGAGCCGGCGGTTGGTGGTGTTGATGTGGAGGTGCTGGTGTTGCACTGGGGTGGACAAGGTCAGAAATCATGACACCAGGTTATAGTCCAACAGGTTTGTCTGAATACACAAGCTTTCAGAGTACCACTCCCTCTTTAGGTGATTAAAGATTTAACAGCCATCTTAGGTTTGTTCAACACTGCATCAATTCGATGACCCTTTGATCTTTTCCTCATTAATTCTATGTCTGATGCCACCTCCCTCACAGAAATTCTTGCCCATTTTTCTCCTGATAGTCCTTCATCAGAATGAGTCACTAGACTCAAAACGTTAACTCTATTTGTCTCTCCACAGATGTTGCCAGACCTGCTGAGTTTCTATTAGAGACAAATGCTGAATTGACAGCACAATCAATTTTGAACCTGTCTAGAAACTTATGGCAAGCGATGTCCTGATCGTTAACTTTAATCAAAGAACTACAAATATCTTCTGGTTTGAGTAACCGTTGCCACAAGTCTTGCTGCTATAATACTGGAACAAGAGTCACAGTTCTGGGTGAAACACCAATGTATCACATTTCAACTGAATTATAATTTTTCTTACATGGCCTAACTATGGTGGCTTGGTGGTTAGCACTGTGGCCTCACAGTACCAGGGACTGGTTCAATTTCAACCTCGGGCGACTGTCTGCGTGGAGTTTGCACATTCTCTCCGTGTCAGCATGCATTTCCTCTGGGTGCTCCGGTTTCCTCCCACAGTCAAAAAATGTGCAGATTAGGTGGATTGGCCATGCCAAATTGTCCATAGGTTAGTTGGATTAGTCTTGGGAAATGTAGAGTTACATGGATAGGCTAGGGGGATGAGAATGGGTGGGACGCTCTTCGTGGACTTGGTATGGACTTGTTAGGCTCAATGGTCTGTTTCCACACTGTAGGAATTCTATGACTTTATTTATATTTGGCACAAAATAAAACACCACTCGAAAGTAGATTCCAAAAAAATTGGCAAAAATTCACGACAGTCTCCAACATTAGTTTACTTACATGCACATAAAGATCATCAAGTTCTATCAAGTTGTTTTGTAGTAGTATCGCAGCTACCCGATAGAGTGAAGATGGTGTTTCTCCATTTGGTTCCTTAAATTTAAGAAGTAGCTTGATTAGGCACAAAACGTTTGGCTGCTCACACATTTCCATGCTTCGCTGAAGCACAAAGTTTTATTTTCTTTCTATCAACACAATCAAATTCAGTAAAAGCTAAGTATTTACAACCACTATTTATTTTGTCTATAACAAAACTCAAGAGATCTTAAAATTCCACATTCATCAAGTTCAAACATCAACAAAAACATTATTTTAAAATGAAGGAATTGTAAACTGCAGTATCAGATTCTTGTGGAACATGGCAGATGACTATTTTTGGTTAGATTCACTTTTTTTGATATGCACAAGAAGAATAAATAAAAATTAACTGTACCATAAATCAGGTAGCATCATGTGTTATTAAACCCATGGTTTAAATTTTAAGTAGTACATTTAAAGTTCATGCTTTTTTTAAAAAGTAAACTAATTTAAGAAACAAACAAGAAAATAGGAATAACTTGGAGCATCACTGCCAATTTAAGGCAGATAACTGCGCAACTAATGACATCATAAACTATTAAATTCTGGCAGTATTATATATTGTACTTGTAAAGGGCAAGATCTATTTCAAACAATGAAAACTATGCTGAATAATTTAACAAATCAGAAAATTCAGGTAACATAACCTTGTAACTAGACAAGTTTATATTGTTGAATGCAGGTACTTACCTCAGTTTTGAGAGGCTGTCTTCTCAACACCTTTTCCCACAGTCTAGAACTAAAAGGCATCAGCTGAGCAGTTCTACAGTGCAGGAGGGAGGTGAGAGAATATACCATCAAAACAATAAGTACCTCCAGTCAACATCAGTCAAGTTTTTCAAAACTTAAATGGCCATAAAATAGAAAATTGAACCATGCACAACAAACCAGTTCAAGCTGAAGTGCTCACAGACAATGCCCACTATCAGTACAAAGTTAATCACTTCAACACCAACTCTCGCGAGTCATCAACTAGCTTAAATTTCTACATATCATGATTATAGAACAAATGCAATTGCATTAAAAATGAATTTTCTTTTCTACATTACCTGATAAAATTTAAATTTGAATCCCAAGATATGACAAAGAGTTTGCAGTTCACACATGCACATGTAGGATTCTATCAAAGGTACAAAAAAGTCATCGTGTTCGGGCCTACATTCGTAAACTTCTAGGATGATATCCAAAACTCTATTTGGATCCAGATTAAAGCAACCTTAAAAGCAAACAGGGGAATCACATTCAATCACTAAAAGTTTTGTAATACTGCCATATATCGGTATCAAGTTAATCTTATTTTGAATTCAACATGCTGATAATCAAAGCAATTTTAGTTTCTCCTGAACAGAACTTGCTAGGTTTTAAAAACAGCAGCAAAGTTGAAAACCAAAGTGTTTTCTTGCTGTTACACAGATACATTATTTGCAAGGCTCGAAATACTTTATTAACAGAGCAAAAATCTTGGCCTTAAAAGGTATGGCATCACATGAGAACGATCATTTATCGTCATTACAGTCATAACATAAGAGCTATAACTGATGATAAAACAGGCTTTTAATTCATATTTTTTAAACAATTTTGCAGCATTGGTTAGCAACAAAACAAGCAATTACGTAATATATTTCACAGTTGGCCTTCCATTGGCTTATATGATCTCGTGGGCCTGTAAATGGTCCCAATCAACGGTCCTCATTGATCAGCCAAATACCCAAAACATGGGAACAAAAACAAGCGCAAACCACACAGCAGAAATGTCACTTGCGTAAGCTC
The DNA here is from genome assembly GCA_024137785.1 of Ginglymostoma cirratum. Classification (NCBI taxonomy): domain Eukaryota; kingdom Metazoa; phylum Chordata; class Chondrichthyes; order Orectolobiformes; family Ginglymostomatidae; genus Ginglymostoma; species Ginglymostoma cirratum. Next base: position 40,105,911 of record JAHRHZ010000016.1, on the reverse strand, counting down.
AAATAAACCACTATTTGGGACAACATTGAAGAATCTATTTCTTTCAGTTGTGCTACTTTACCGATAAGTGATTTGATGTTTTCTAATATTAAGTCACTTGTGAGGTTTCCAGATAAGTCTTGGCCCAGTTCAGTAAAAAGCTTTCCATAACCTTCGTTTTCTTCTCGTAACAAATTAAACTTCTGCTGCTTATAACTAAGAATGAAAACATGGATAATTTGTGTGAAATTTCATATATTACATATTGCATTTTCCTATAATTTACAGTTCTACCCAGATTTATGAATGCACATAAATTCCTATCAAGTTGAAGGTCTGAAGATTTTTACTGATTAATCTCTAGAACCAGTCGTTGAATGATATGTATAACTACCTTTTCCTTTTCTATACCTGACAGAGGAAAATGTTGAAGCTTCAACTTCAATGTAACAGTGAGCCAAAATCAAAAACGTCGAAAGTCATAAACTAGTTATACCATTTGATGCACTGCAACAGGCTGCTTTAAGTGCCATGTTAAGTATTAAACTGTAACAATTAGTACCAATCATAACGAAGCTCAAGTGGTAAAGCAAATACCAATCGTGTCCTTTATCTAGCAGTCAAAGATGCATTTTCAAGCACTATGAATATTGAATTTAACAAACCCATTATGATTCTCTGACAATCCAAAATTTTGGGCAATTCAAGATATTACCCATGGGTTTTTTGGCCAATTTTTCTTTCCTTACATGATTTTCTGTAGTAAGACAGTTGGATGGGCACTATTTGGTCCAAGGAACTGATGACGAACAGAACTCATACTGAAACAATGAATGATGCTGGAACACTATCAAGCCTCATTTCTCATCTTGTGTTTCAAATTCATACAATTATCATTCGTTTACATCCATCACACCAAACTTTCTACGATTGAAGAACCTTAATAAGCAAGTATAAACAGTGTTAATTGGCACCCATGCTCCAGAAAGGTTTCTCCTAGCTTGATTTCAGTTGGTTTTTTTTCTCAAAATTAAATTGAGACTTAATTTTTATATTTATTCTATTTTGCTTTTAGCTAACTATCTCCATAAGTTTCATACTCTGAACAATCAAATGTTGATTTCTTCTTGCCCCTTCAATCCTTAAGGGACATCCTTCTTAGTCACTGGTACTAGTAAACTGATTGTTTAATATTTTAAAAAAAAACTTCTTACCTCACTACAAACAGAATGCTATGTAAGTTTCTATTTCTCACATATGAGGTACTTCAACGAATTGTCATTTGGCTGTGCTGGCAAATTTTCAATTAAATTGTTTACTATTGAGGAGCCACAGGGCCACTATGCATCTCACGGCTGCGCTGTTGAGACAGAATCCAGGAGCAGCAAGGCAAAAGGTTATACAGGGTCAAGACAAACACACATGAAGGATTCAAAGGGAGAGGCAGTACAAACAACTATAGATTTGTACCTGAGACAACATTGAGAAAACAGGGATAGAGGCCAGTGGCGGCCAAAACCAAATGGAGTTTTAAGATCAGATTTGTTGGGTGTGAGAGTGAGAGTATAAAGAGAGGAAGGAGCGTACAAATAACATTATAGAAATGGGAAGCATCTGCAAAGGTTGGGATAAGAGATTCATGGGATAGATATAGATCAGCAGAATGGGAAGGAGGAGAAAAAAAAAGGGAAAAGAGTGTAAATGACTTAATGAGGCTAATAAATGTGTAATAAGAAAATACAGAGGCATGGGATTGAGGGTGATTTAGCCGTTTGGATCAGAAATTGGCAAGCTGTAAGAAGACAGAGGGTGGTGGTTGATGGGAAATGTTCATCCTGGAGTTCAGCTCCTAGTGGTGTACCGCAAGGATCTGTTTTGGGGCCACTGCCGTTTGTCATTTTTATAAATGACCTGGATGAGGGCCCAGAGGGATGGGTTAGTAAATTTGCGGATGACACTAAAGTCGGTGGAGTTGTGGATAGTGAGGAAGGATGTTGCAGGTTACAGAGGGACATAGATAAGCTGCAGAGCTGGGCTGAGAGGTGGCAAATAGAGTTTAATGCGGAAAAGTGTGAGGTGATTCACTTTGGAAGGAGTAACAGGAATACAGAGGACAGGGGTAATGGTAAGATTCTTGGTAGTGTGGACGAGCAGAGAGATCTCGGCGTCCATGTGCATAGATCCCTGAAAGTTGCCACCCAGGTCGATAGGGTTGTGAAGAAGGCTTACGGTGTGTTAGGTTTTATTGGTAGAGGGATCGCGTTTCGGAGCCGTGAGGTCATGTTGCAGCTGTACAAAACTCTGGTGCGGCCGCACTTGGAGTATTGCGTACAGTTCTGGTCACCGCATTATAGGAAGGATGTGGAAGCATTGGAAAGGGTGCAGAGGAGATTTACCAGGATGTTGCCTGGTATGGAGGGAAGGTCTTATGAGGAAAGGCTGAGGGACTTGAGGCTGTTTTTGTTAGAGAGAAGAAGGTTAAGATGCGACTTAATAGAGACATACAAGATGATCAGAGGATTGGATAGGGTGGACTGTGAGAGCCTTTTTCCTCGGATGGTGACGGCTAGCATGAGGGGACATAGCTTTAAATTGAGGGGTGATAGATATAGGACAGATGTCAGAGGCAGATTCTTTACTCAGAGAGTAGTAAGGGCATGGAATGCCTTGCCTGCAGCAGTTGTAGACTTGCTAACTTAGGGCATTTAAATGGTCATTGGATAAACATATGGATGATAATGGAATAGTGTAGGTTAGATGGGCTTCAGATTGGTTTCACAGGTCAGCGCAGCATTGAGGGCCAAAGGGCCTGTACTGCGCTGTCATGTTCTATGTTCCATGTTCTAAGAAAGGACATACGTAGCATGAGTATATTGAATGTTTAAAAGAAGACAGAGACTGGAGAAAGGAGGAATAAAGTGCCCCATTGTGGATGGAGGGTGGTGGGAGCTACACGACAGAAGTATCAGGACATCAATAAAAATGTCACTGAATGTTTACCCTGTCCACTGGACCCAAGAACAGAAAGAGCAAACAATACAAAATGGAGCAAGAGGAATGGGTCAGGGAATCAATAAGTGATGCTCAGAATTCTGATCAGAAACAGAAATATGACCCAGGGCCCACTTTAACATTTCTACTGCTACATCAGCCTAGATCAGATTACATGCCATCGGGTAACTAACTGAATCCAGGAACCCCACTATTATACTTGTAATCTGAATGTAAATTAATGAGCAAATTCTGAACTAATCCATTTCTGACCCAGCATGAACAGTCATGTCCATTTGTAACTGTCTTGTCATTAGACAGTTGGTAGGCATGTTTAGAATATAAATATAAAGTTGAAATTTCAACAATTTAATTTATGAATGAGAAAACGTAAATGTACTGGCTGAAAAACGCAACACCATGATCTATAGCTGGTATCAACTCTTCAGTGCAATGATCATTCATTCAACCACTAACGTGTTTTAAATGCTGAAGTTTGAAATGACGAATATTCAAGCTCAGGGTGAGATACTTGTATAAAAGTACTCAAATAATTATGCAAGTTGGATATGATAACTGCAGTACCTCTTTGCAAATTTAAGTCTGACCGTGACTTGAAAATTTCTAATATAAGACATGGAGAAATGTGGAAAAAGTTCAGGTGTCTGCTAAAATATAAATGATTTTAATCCTCATGCACTGTTCACCTGAAATTCTTGCACGAATGCATACAGAGCAGTCTGAAAATTGAGATTCTTATGTTGCAGTAACAGGACAGTTCAACAGCTGATTTAAAAGTGCTAATTCAACACTGTTAACAATCAACATCCCCTTAATTTCGGCTGTCCCAGTAAAAGGCCTGACCAGTCGCAAATTCAATGTCTACTCTAGACATGCTGAAGGTTCACTGAAGAAATTTTCATGGTACATTAAGGCTGAAATTAATAACTTTTCTCACTAAAGAAGTACTTCAAATAGAAAGTTCAACTGACAAATTTATCTACTTGAATAATTCTGGAGAAATACCCCTCCCAGAATTGATACATCATGAGATGAAATTCAAACCCTCTGAAGATTGTGACAGGAAGCTGTGTTAATACAATCACAGTTTACATTCTTCAAATCACATAGGGAAAAATAAATAAATAATGGCAACTCACAATAGTTTGGTTTTGATTTTGACAGATTTCTGGTTGAACTGCTGTGACTGCTTTACAAGTCCAAGAGATTCTAATGTCTCTGGATCAAGTCGTTCCTTCAGAACCGTATCAGAAACCAAATACTGCAAAGAACATTGGAGCAAATTATTATTCTGGTACTTCAACTATTTGCGTACATATGTTTGCTGCATATAGTACCACTTTGGAACTGGTTACTTAAAACAGTTTATTCCCAAAGTGCAACTAACATTGCAAATACAAGTTTTTAAAAGAAGTTTCATTGCATATGCGAGCATGTGAATACAAATGAGAGAATTATTGCTTAAGCACAGGTAAACGACAAAAGCTAAAAAAAAAAATTCAGGGAGCAAGAGAAGAGATTTTCTTCCCCTTGTCCCCACATCTACTTTCACTACTGCTGATCTTCAGTTTAACAGAAACCAATTCTATCCTGACTCAAACTATGAGTTTGCCATCCATATCACACAAATGGGTCATGTGGGATATGAAATTTAGAATCCTAGTGTGGAAGGAGCAGACAAACGTCATGTATCAGCAAATAATAACAGATTGAGAAAAACAGTCAGAACACATTGTAAAGTTATTTATCTGAATGCATGCAACACTTGTTGAAAGATTGGTTACCACAAATATAAATACAGCATGATGTGAGAGCTATGACAGAGAACATGATTGCAATGTGACTACATCTGGGACATGAATATTCAAGATATTTGACATTTTGCAAGGACAGGAAGAAAGGAAAACGAATTGTGGTAGCATGAGGATGGAATCAATCCAGTAATGAAAAAAATGATTTTGGTTTAGATGGTCAAAATGTAAAATGTAGTTTGGGTGGAAAGAAGGGATAGCCAAGAAAAACAGTTACTCATGGGAATGGTTTATAGGCGCTTTGACTTTAATTGCACTGTAGCATGAAACAATGGACGATCGCAAAAAAAAACACATTGGAAACAACCTTGAAGATTTTAATCTTGACATAAGTTGAAGAGATCCAAATGTCAAATGATTTTCTGGAGGAGCAAATTCAAATAGTTGTTTGGTAGTACAAAACTTTAGTATTGTTGAATAAAGAAATGTTGTCAGATTTTCTACAGCTGCATATGCTACAGATCGGCCTTCGCAACAAACTTGTAAGTAGATTTGATTCACAGCATCAAGTTTCTCAGTGAAGAAGAGACAGGGTGCATCAAAACCATCCTGGAGGATAATGCTTACCTTTGAATAGATCATTCCTTGAGTAATATCCAGCAACTCATTTAAGGTTACATCCATACCTCACCTACTATCTGCCACAATGTAGCTCTAATTGGACTAAGTTAATGGTACAAGACATGGTCATCAATACACAGAAGACAATATTTTACAATTTACACCTTCAAACTTTGACACAATTTTTAAATACCTTACTAAAACCCCTCTTACTATTTTATAATCTTTTGTAGTTAGTATTTCAAATTTATCCTAGTCGATAAAGTTTCTCTTCCACACTCTTTTAAGCTTTGGATGCAGTTTTTATTGCAAGTGTGCAAACTGCATCATTTGCAACCTAATCACTCAAATTCAAATTTACCACCTCTACACTTTTGTATATCACCTCTTTATAAAATATCACTCTTCCCTTTATTACTTTTATCTACCTGCACTCTTACTTGCATGTGAAACTCCATATTTTTATGTTCAGCAATTTTTCGTTGTGTGAACTTTCCTTGAACATTTTTCATTTCAAAGGCATTAGTTACATTAATCTCCCTAAAACAGATGCTTTGAAATAGGAGCACAATTTCACATATTCTGCTACTAACCAATTTCTAACAGTACACTGTATCACCTAATTCAAAGAACAGCACCATAAAACCTGTGGCCGCATAAAGTGATTTCTGTATCTATTTCAGTAAAATACAACCTCTACACTGATGAGTGTTCTTCAGAGAACTCTCCCTCTTCCAGTCTGTTTGCTTAAGCAAGCAAAGATATCCCCATTGATTTCAAACAAAGGCAGAGTTTTGAGTAGTGCTACTTGACTAATAATTTTTTGAATGAACTGTATCTTCATCAACAACACTTCTAGTAAAATGCAAGTTTTCTGCAAAGAATCAGTTTGCACTGTTCACGATAGTGTTGGTTTCTGTAAAGTGGATCCAAATTAATCCAAATTAAAGTGGATTTTGCATGGCAAATTGTAATCAGGAACAATCACAAAACAGTCACAGAGCAATTTCACCCTCTAGTGGACTCTTACCATCACAGTTAATTGTAATTATTTAACAAATAATTGACAAAAGGCTTTGCGGATGCCTTCTGGCCCAACACCATCAAAAAGTGCAAATGCCATTGGTCAAATGAGAGATAATAAGTACTGCAGATGCTGGAGAATCAGACATAACAAGGTGATGAGCTGGATGAACACAGCAGGCCAAGCAGCATCATAGGAGCAGGAAAGCTTGATGTTTCGGGCCTAGACCATTCATCAGAAATGCTGAAGGGTCTAGGCCCGAAACGTCAAGCTTTCCTGCCCCTATGATGCCATTGGTCAAATGACTGCTTCCGCCCCTGCCCTCAATTATCAGTTAAATTTTCTATTCCTTTGACTTCCTTAACTTGTTGGTGCTAAGCATCAGCAACAGGTGCACTGCACACTACTACATCATAACCAAATTTAGTCATTCAGGATTCAAATAGTTGGCTTAATTTCAATAATTTTGAAACATCTAACCCTTGGCAGGAACAATGCACCTTGAAATCCACATCTAGCATAGCGTTTTGCAGTGATGCCAAATGTCCTTTTCAGCAATTACAAGCCATGTTGCAAGTAAATGAATCATGCTCATTAATTATTTGGATGCCATTGGGTACCAGTGATTTACATTCTAAAATATGGCAGACATCATGTGACAAGTCTGCATGCAATAATAAATCCATTGGCAACACCATAACATCCAAAGAAAACAATCATTACTTATATTTTAAAGTACTCACCAAACATGCTAAAACCAGTTGAGTAAAATGATCTCTTTTACTTTTCTCTTCCATACAACTTGTTTCAATATCTGAAATTAACATTTTCTGTCATTAATCTTTTGAATTCTCAAGACAATTGCAAGAAGTCAACAAAAATTAACTGCTGCAAAGAACATTTGTATTTCTCACCAAGAACACAGAAAACATCAGCCAGGATGGATGACATATCATCTCGAAGTTCCTGCAAAAAGATAAGGAAAACCAACCCATTAAGACCAACACTGGTTCATCCATGCAGAAGTCATTATTTTTCTGGGGATGATGGAGAAGGGGAAGATCAGTTGCCACTCAAATTTATCAAAGCACTTTTTTTAAAATTAGCATATTTATAAATGGTAGTGTGGCAATTTATGAAGTTAAAAGCAAGAAATATTATGATACAACGTAACACTGACTATATCTCTCTCCTTGGCAACCACATGAGGTTTAGTATGACAGCTCATAAACTTTGTGTCAGCATTGATGCTGCGATGAACTTTCAACCAAACGACCATACCAAAACTCCCAATTTTGACCTTTGCCCCTGCCTCAGCTCATCTGATGCCAAAATCTTAATTCATTCTTTATTATCTCTGTTGACCATCTTTCCAATGATCACCTCACCTACATCCATACACAACCCCCAAAACTCTACTGTTCGTGTCCTTGCATTAAGGATGGCAGAATGTCTTTTTTTCTGTGCTGTCGACCTCTATGCCTCTTGTAGAACACTGATAATGTCCCAACAGGGAAGGCCTTGCTTCAAATCTCACCTGATCCAGTGGCACATAACAACAACTGTGAACATGTTGACTAGAAAATATCTATCTCGAAGAACTCCTGCAGCAATGTCCTGGAACTGAGGTGACTGACCGCCAAACATAACATCCATTAACCAGTTTTGGCTTGAACCAGCAGAAAGATTTCCCCCATTTGCCATCTATTCCAATTTTCCTAAGTCTCACTTGATGCCACACCGAGTAAAATGTGGCCTTGACGTCGTGGGCAGTCACCATCATTTCACAGCCAGTTTTTACTGCTGATGCATTAACATGGATTCTTGAGCTCTGCAATTATAATTAAAACGAAACTCAGGGCAAATAAATTTGCAATCAAAAAGCTGGTGTAATTTTGGATAAAATGCTTGGTTTTTGTTTTGAACATCAAATCTGAAGAAAACAACGAAGGGCTGGCATCATACAATTAATCAAAGATGATTATTAAATAGTGAAACATATTTAACTTTGGATCTTTTGATGCTGTGTGTCACTAAGTCATTGATGCAAGTCTTATCTCAGCACAAAAGTATGGCTCCCTAATGAAGGGGCAAACTCTATGGGTCAGTGGCTGGTAGCATAACAGTGTGCTCACTTGGAAAGTTCTTCCTTACATGTGACAGCTTTGGAGGTTCTGTTATTGAAATGAGGGAAAAACATAACCCTACAGTCATATCAAACAATTGACTTGAAACTATTGCCTTTTAAATTTTGCACTTTACAATGGGCGCAACTCATGTAAACACAGCAGTTAAGAGATTGTATGGCATTGACTGTGTGTTGTGCTTAACTAGTATTAACTGAGAGAAGAGAAATAAGTAAAAATGAGATTTTTACAAATCTAAATTCAAGACCCAAACCAGAAAGCTTCCACAAAACTGCTTTTGGTAAGCACAGGCAAGAACAGCTCTTTTGAGGAGCCAACACGTTAATCGCAAATATAAGATTGGTACTATCTTCTGGTTTTCAGCATGTGCCCTTCTTGAGCAATAACAATAATCTTCTGCAAGATTTAAATGTAAGTTCATGTGAAGAATATAGCAAGGGTGTGCTCAATTGCTGCAAATGAGTGGTGAATCACTTACCATTACATCACTGAGAGCACTGGCAGCTTGTTCTTGTTTTAGATTGCCCTTTATAACATGCCACGCCAACTCATACAAAACTTGTTGAATATCTGTTTTCCAAATAAATTAAACCCATGTTAGTAAAGGGGCATTAAAACTGCATTACAAAGTTGTTGAAAACTCAGGAAATCCAAAAAAAAAATGAGATTGTGAGCAGTAAAAAAAAAATTAGAACTATTTACTGAAAAGCTAAATCAAATTTCAATGATTAAAGAAACTTGATCCCTTTTGAACAAACAGAGGAATCTTACATTTATGAAATATGTCTCCAGACAGTGGAGTCTTTTTTTAAAATCGTAGCTGCAGTGTATATTCTCGATTGGAAGTACTGCAATAAGCCACACAGAAATCTCACTGGCAGCTGTCACGCTCATGAGAAGGACAATGTCAGAAGGTACATGTGAACACCATCCCCTCCACTTCACACATCATCCTGTTGTGAACATACACTTGCCATTCCTTGAGGAAGGCTCTTGTTGCTCAGTAATAGTGTCCCTACCTCTGGACTCGGACACTGGGGTTTAATGTCCCACCTGCTCCAGAAGTGTATAACAACATTTCTGAACAGGATGATGAGGAAATATTTGCAATCATTGTTCTTTCACCATTACTGGGTCAAAATCCTTGAGTCCCTTACTTGACAGCATTGTGAGAATACCATCAATATGCAGAATTGCAATGTTTCAAAGCAGCTCCAAACCACTATTCAGTCAAGACCAAATTAGGGATGGAAAACAAATGCTGCCCTGTCAGTGACACCAATATCCTAGGAATCAATGAAAAAGAAAGAAAAGTTAACCAGTTTTATTAGAAATTCAAGAACTTGTAAATCAAGACGACATGATTAAAAGTATTGAAACACCTTGGGACAGATGATTTGGGGTTTGAAGTTCTGCACAGAGTCGACCAGAATTCAGAAGACTTTGTACCAATTTTGCTTGAGAACTATGTAATAATATGGGCCAAATTTGGGTGTCGTATTGAGGGGGGAGGAACTTGAATGAAAGAAGTCTTTGAACTTGCAAACGTCACCAAGTAAATCAACAATCTTCCACGGCATTCTATATTTAATATTGTAAGTAAAACTGCCAGTTTCCCACACTACAACAGTGACAACATTTCAAAAATATTTCATTGGCTGTCAAGTACTTTTGGACATTTCAAAGTTGCAAAAAATGATAAATAAAATCAAAGTCTTGCTTTTGTATTAATATACATATACACACACCTATTTAAGAACTACGTGAAGGGAGTGAAAGAAATGGGCTTTTTTAATCTTTATCAAATCAGGAAAATTTCCATGTCATTTCTTAGAATTGTGTTCACAGGGATGTGAACTGCAACTCACCTTGTCATTACTGAAATCAGAAGTTTAATGTGCGCTCTGAGCAACATTTTTCTGGAAATGAACTGACTTTGGAGGAGATAAGGTCAAACTTCTAAGAAATAAGAAATGGAATTTATTACTGGAATTACCAAATGAAAACTTCGCTTTGAGGGGACTCAAGGCTAAGAAAATGGTTGCTGAGCAACCTGCTCCAATGTCAGAAGTCTATTTTGCAGCCTTAGCAGTCGGAACAGAAAAATAATGCCTAGAAGCTGCAGTCTACTTCGTGAAATAATGTATCCTAGAATTTCCTCTGAAAGATTTTCCAAACATGATTATTTTTGTCTGTCTAGTTAAAACTGGACTGTGCCCAATTCTTAGGGTCTCAGATTCAGGTTGATTGCAATCAATACTGCACATTTATTACCAATCACAATATCAGAAATTCATCATCAACAGGACAACTCTGTAGATGTGACAAGTTATCACATTATCTTTTGTCTCCAGACCTTTGGCCCAATGGAGACTTTTTTTCCTTTTGCCTTTTTATAAAAAAATCTCATCTCTGCAGAGATAGTAGGAACTGCAGATGCTGGAGAGTCTGAGATAACAAGGCGTAGAGCTGGATGAACACAGCAGGCCAAGCAGCATCAGAGGAGCAGGAAGGCTGATGTTTCGGGCCAAGACCCTTCTTCAGAAAATTGAATCTGAAGAAGGGTCTAGGCCCGAAACGTCAGCCTTCCTGCTTCTCT
>JAHRHZ010000016.1:40074997-40094378 GCA_024137785.1 Ginglymostoma cirratum | reverse complement strand
GTTTTCTGAAGAAGGGTCTTGGCCCGAAACATCAGCCTTCCTGCTCCTCTGATGCTGCTTGGCCTGCTGTGTTCATCCAGCTCTACGCCTTGTTATCTCATCTCTGCAGAGACATGTCTTGTTTTTGTTATACAAGTGTCTATGCATATGGGATTAGAGATACACAGTTTTGACTCCACATCATAGCTCAGGTGTTAACCAGAGTTGAAAACTTGGCTTATGAATAGGTTTTGTTCATAATAAACAGATTGTTTTTGAACTCATTCAGGAGCCCAGTGGTCATTTCGTTTATTTTTGATAATAGCACCAGAAAGAAGGTGAGCATTTGCCAATTGGATAAATTGTGCAACTGGAGGAGTGATGGAACTCTTGGTTATTAGTACATTCCTTCCATCACCCGTTGTTACATAGTGTCCTCACAAAATCTGACTTGTTTTCCAAAAAATCTCGACTTTAGTGAAGCATTCATTCCCATAGGAAAACCAATATCAAATCTAAAATAAAAACTCAATTTTGGCTTGCTAAGGACCTCTTGTCCAGATATAAAAAAAAACTTAAAACATTATACCTGGAAACTCCAAGTTGAAATATAATTGTAACTGTACTTGGAATTATTACAATTCCCAAAGGGGGAAATGAACAGTTAAAATTTAAAAATATAAAACACACATGAAATCTTCTACAGGATTGTTAGACTGTCCAGGTTCTATCTAGTGGCAGAGGCTGGTTGGTGTGACTGGCCTCACAGGGCTCCCTGCAATAATCGACATTGCCACAAGATAGAATCCTAGGACCTCATTTCAATTTGAGGGAAGCTCGGACCCAGGAGTTCAGCAAACAGTATGGGCAGAACAGATCGAGAGTTTAAAGTTAAGAATGTGACCAGGAAATTAGTGCAGAACACGAAGTGAGTCTAGGAAAGTTGAGGCCAAAGCAAAGGTCCCTTACCCACAAATCAGGACATAATGGGAGAAAGCTTCTAAAACGTAGATAGTGCAGTACTAAATCCTGATCTGCATTGGTAATGGACACTAAAGAAGTAAGCAAGTTATGTCAAAATGAAAAAAAAGTGATGCACAACGACAACAAGAAATGTTTCCAAAAAATGAGAAATACAGAAGTGAAGAAAGGTAAACAGGGCAATGCCAAGAGGACAATCCTGTACTCTTTTCGAAACTCAAGACAGAGTCCTCAAAGAATAAAGGAAATTGAAGGTGACAAAGCTTTCAAAGAATAGAAAAATAGAAGGAAAGAACTCAAGCAGAGAATGATGAGGGGTAAAAGGAGCTCGGAAACATCTTTGGCAAACAGGATTGAGGAAAATCTCAAGGTGTCTTATACATATATAAGGACAGAAAGGGTAACGACAGAAAGGGTTAGATCCATCCAATGACAGAAGAGGGCTTTATGCATGGAGCAGGAGGAAGTGGTTGAGGTCCTTAATAAATACATGGCATCACAGGTAGGTGGTGGATGTATGTTGATATCCTGTGGCATGTCAATATTAAAAAAGTGGTTGTGTTAGGCATTTTGAAAAGCATTCAGGTAGACAAGGCCCCTGGACTTGATGGGATCTATCCCAGAATGCTGAGGGAGGCAGGTGAGGAAATTGCTGGGGCCTTATCCAAAGTTTTTTTAGTTACTGGGACCTCTCCTGAGGACTGGAGAATTGCCAACGTTGTTCCTTCATTTTAGATGGGCAAGAGGGATAATCCAGGAAATTACAGACCAGCAAGCCTTGCATCAGTGGTAGGGAAATTATTTGAGGACATTCTTAGGGATAAGATTTACTCATGTTTGAAAAATTTTGGACTTATTAGTGATAGGCAGCATTGCATTATGTGGGGAAAGTCATGTCTCACAAACTTGATTCAGTTTTCTCAGAAAGCGACAAAAATGATTCATGAGGGCAGGTCAGTACATTTTGTCTATGTGGACTTATATTAAGTCCTTTGATAAGATCTCACACACTCACATCATTTGGAGGAGAAGAGAGGTGGCCTGATTAGTAAGTTTGCAGATGACACAAAGTTTTGGGGAACTTCAGATGGTGAGGAGCATTGCCAGAGGATACAGCAGGATATACACAGGCTGGAGACTTGAGCAGAGAAATGGCAGATAGAGGTGATGCATTTTCAAAGTTCTAATGGCGGAGTGAAGTACATAGTAAATAGCAGACCCTTAGCAGAATCAATATACACAAGGATCTTATGCGTACAGGTCAACAGTTCCCTCAAAGTGACAACACAAGTGGATAAGGTGGTCGAGAAGGTATAAGGCATGCTTGTTTTCATCGGTCAGGGCAGACAGTATAAAAACTGGCAGGTCATGTTCCAGCTGTAAAGAACTTTCGATAGGCCACATTCGGAATAGATTGTCACATGACCAAACGGACATGGAGGTTTTGGACAGGCTACAGAAATGGCTTACCACAACACTGCCTAGTTTAGAGGATATTTGCTACGAGGAGAGATTGGACAAACTTGGTTTGTTCTCACACGAATGTCGACTTTTACATTTTTTGCAAATCCTCATATTCTATGCTTCTTCTCTTAATGTCACTCATGGTCCTCCTTTGCTGAATTCTAAACTACTCCCAGTCGTCAGGTGTGCTACTTTTCCAACTAACTTCACATGACCCCTCTTTCAAACTAACACTGTGGGCGGCATGGTGCCTTAGTGGTTAGCACTGTTGCCTCACAGCGCCAGAAGACCCACGTTCAATTCCACCCTCAGGCGACAGCCTGCGTGGAGTTTGCAAGTTCTCCCCGTATCTGCATGGGTTTCCACCGGGTGCTCTGGTTTCGTGGCACAGTCCAAAAATGTGCACGTTAGTTACATTAGTCATGCTAAATTACCCAGTGCTCAGGATTGGTTTGGTATGCTCTTCAGAGGGTCAGTGTGGACTCATTGGGCTGAATAGCCTATTTCCACACTGTAGGGATTTTAATTAATCCTTAATTTATTTTATCACACATTAACGGACCACTTTTCCTGTTGTGTTCTTTCACCTGGTAAGAACGTATAGCTGGTGCAATGCATGAAGTTGTCGTTAAATATTAACCATTGCGTACCTACTTTCATATATTTTAATGAAGTCACCCTGACTACCACAGACAATTCACACCTCCTACCGTCATTTCCTTTGTTTAGATTTCGGACTCTAGTTTAGGATCGAGCTACTTCACTTTCTCTCCGAAAGAAGAACCCAATCACGTTATGGTCACTTATTCCAAATGGACCTCTCCCAAACACAGCATGTGGGGCAGCATGGCGGTTCGATGATTAGCACAGCGTAAGGGATGCGGGTTCAATTCCAGCCTCAGGTGACTGTCTGTCTGGAGTTTGCATATTTTCCCCCCATGTCTGCTTGGGTTTCCTGCGGGTGCTCCAGTTTCCTCCCACGTTCCTAAGATGTGCAGGTTAGGAGAATTGGCCATGCTAAATTGTCCATGATGTCTTGGGTGGGAAATGTGGGGATAGGGCTGGGGATGGTTCTGGGTGGAATGCTCTTCGGAGGGTCGGTGTGGACTCAATGGGTCAAATGGCCTGCTTCCACACTGTACAGATTCTATGAAACCAGATTATAAATTAACCCCTTCTCCTGTCATAAAACCACATCTAAATTCCCTGTCCCCTAGCTGGCTCCTCAACCTACTGAACTAAAACTTGTACATACAATATGAATCCATCTGCCACAGTATTATGCCAATGTGGCTTGCCTACTCTATTTGTAGATTAAAATCGCAATGACAATATCATTCATCTAAATAATTGCAATTATAAAAATAACAGTTGAAAAACTTGAAAAATCATATCAGCCTGTTTCTGTCAGTAATATTCACAGTTTTGATCACAATTATTCCAAATGCTTACAAAGCACATATTTTCATTCTGGACATTACAGAAAAAAAGCTGCACCAGAAAAAAAATTCATGTCTCTCATATAACCTAAGCCAACATTCCAACGCTAGCAGGTAATTTAAGTCATCTAACTACAGAGTCAAAAAATGTCAGCCATAAACCAGAATTTTCTGAATAATTACAAATAAAGATAGGCAGGCACAAAAGCATCAGATTTTGCAGTACACCCATTTGACATTGCCACATTTTTGTCAATAATTGACTCTGCAAGAAAGTCAAACTACCAAGAAAATACGTGGATAGACAAACAATATTACTATCAACGGAAGCTAGGATTAACCTTTAGACCGCCACTGAAAGGAACAATTAATTGAATCAGTATATTACAGAATTCTTAAACCACTCAAGGACTCGAGTTCTCATTGCTACTCCTTACCCAACTTGGAAAGTTGATCCTGTTGCACTTTTGAATCATACAGTGCATCATGTCTTAAATACATTATTTTGAGCAGAAGGTCAAACCATCATACAGTAACAACCGTTAACAGTACAGTAGATGGCAGCCAATCAGCCCACAAAGACCATGCCAGCTCTCTGTGAAGTAATCCAGTCCCCAACTAAGTCCTAAAGTAAGTCAGGTCAGCCTGTTAATGAAGCTAATTATCTGAATATATACTTACACTCTAGAGAATCTTACCTTTAAATGTTACATCATTGTAGCCTCGATTTTCAGAAAGACTGCGACATAACTGTACACTGTAAAATAAAACAGTTGTCAGTAATTTTAAAAGAACTGGCCAACAGTCAAAAACTGTACAATCACAAGTCCATGCACTTCTAAACACAATACCACTATGATCTAACCAAAAGTATATTTTAGTTTCTTGTTATTCGTTCATGGGATGTCAACATCGCTGGCTGGGCCACCATTCTGCACGCATCTTATTGCCCTGGAAAAGGTGATAGCAAACTGTTTTATTGAAATACTGCAGTCGTTGGGTGGAGGGACACAATCAGTCCTGTTCGGAAGGGTGTTCCAGATTTTGATGCAGTGACAGTGAAACAACAGCAGTCTCATTCCAAATCAGGGTAGGGTGTGACTGGAGGGCAGCTTGCAGTGGTGGTGCTCCCATCCATCTGCTGCCTTCCTAAAATTACAATATTACGGCTCCTTACTTTACATACATTGCTCCATGAGCTGTGTTCCTATTCATAAATATCTGTAAAGCCAAACTGAAACCACAACTAATACATTGCTTGCATTAATAATTTGAGGAGTATTTCTAAGGGAATGCACAACCAAATCTCACAGAACAGCCTGATGAACTGCCTGTCCAGTAACTAATTGTGAAAACATTCTTCAGTTTCACATCATGTTAACCACCCCCGTCAATAAAACGAGAAAGTGAGTCCTCTATGCTCCAAAACAAGGGAAACACATCTCAATTTGATATTACTATGATATTCAGTTCTCTAGCTTTTAACAACTACACAGGTGCAGAATCATATTTAAACCTTCAATAATCGACGTAACTGCCATCAGGAAATTCCTTATTTTTGACATCACCAGAAATTTTCAAAACGACAAAGACACTGGGCTCAAATGCAAGGAAAGACTATGGAATCTGAAGTGATGAAAACCAAAGATTTTTAGCCAGAAAGGAATCTTCAAGTTTTTTTTTCAGGAAAAAAACATGTGCTACATGACTTTTATCCTATAATTTTCTGAGGAATTCAAATGCATAAAGTCAAAAAGGCAATGGAATATTAGGATGTCTGACTCTGTTCTCACTCATCGGAAATACTGCAAGGAAAAACCAAAAGCTGACCAGCTTACATTTCCAGACATCCAGTTGCAATCCAAGAACATGATGAAATATGACTGTAAAAAGTAAATGCAATGCAACTCTAAATACTGATGAAATAAAAAAAACTTTAAACACAAAATTACAGACTACAGAGCAACGACTGTGAAGTAGTTCAGCTTCAAGAGTTTATATTTTTCAAAGATGCTAAAAGCAGGTTAAAAGAAGCTGACTAGCAAATCAATGGTTCTGATGAAATCATCTGGCAGTTACAAGTTTACATTCAGAGAAACAAGTTGAGAAGAAACAAGCTAGAATTGAGACAACATGTACACTTGTCCACAGTGTACGCATCAGCTGGTTACACAGAGATGATTTTCACACAAGGCAGAGAGTGGCTGCAGGTTTTACAAAAGACAAATTGCTCAGATAAAGTGTAATATAGAAGGTCAGAGATGTTCAAAGAATCACAAAGTGTCCAGCGCAAAAAGAGGCTACTTAGTCCATTTTATCTGTGCAAGCCAAAAGATAAGCCACCCAAGCCACATCCCACTTTCCAGCATCACAATAAAATCGAGACCTGGGAATGCTGGAAAACTGAAACAAAAACAGAAACAGAAACTACTGGAGATACAAAGTCTGGGCCATATCTGTGGAGATAAAACACAAACAACATTCCAGGTCAAATGAGTTGAGCATTTCAAGCAGTGAGTTTCATATCTCTCCCACCTTCTGGGTGCAAAACTGTTTCCTCACCTCCCCTCTGATCATTCTAGCAATCACAGTGAGCCTATGCTGCCTAGTCACTGACCTTATTTCATTCACTTTGGGTTGTGGGTATCACTAAATAGGCTAGCAGTTATTGTCTGTTCTTTGTGCCCTTGAGAAGGTGGCACTGCTGAGCTTCCTCCTTGACTTGCTGCAGTCCATGTGCCACAGGTAGACTACAAAGCCATCAGAGGGAATTCAAAAGATTTTGATTCAACAACACTGAAGTAATGGCAATGTATTTCCAAGTTAGGGTGGTAAGTGGCTCAGAGGAGTGCTTACAAGTGGTGACGTTCCATGTGTTTGTTGCCCTTCTCCTTCCAGATGGAAGTGGTCATGGGTCTGAAAGGTGCTCAGGTTCTCTGGCAAATTTCTGCAGTGCGTCTTCTAGATAGTACACACTACTGCGACTTAGTGCCTGTAGTGGAGGGAGTGGATTTCTGTGGATGTAGAGCCAATCAAACAGGCTGCTTTGTCCTGGACGGTGTCAAGCTTGAGTGCTATTGGAGCAGCACGATTATCCAGGCAAGTGGGGAGCATCACACTCCTGACTTGCGCCTGGTAGATATGAAGAGGCTTTAGGGAGTCAGGAAGCAAGTCACTTGCTGTAGTATCCTAAGCCTATTCCAAGCCAAGCTATTTCCTAATGACAGTTATCACAATGTCCAAGGTGTAAATATGATGATCCATCCCCACAATTGTTACAGAAAGGTTGAGAATTGATCATCACTGTAAAATCAATTTGAGATGCATTTTCTTTGCTGCAGAGCATACAGGACCTACTTTTCCATTTTAGTGAGGGGGGTGTAATTGACACGATGTGTAACAGAAGAATGATTTCACAAATGGTTACTGAACTGAGGCAGTTCTTGGAGTAAAACGGCCCTTCCCATTCACTCAAACCAGCCCTTCATTATTTTGTATATCACAATTAACCCCTGTTCCAAAGAGAACAATCGCAGCTTCTTCAATTTCACTTCATCGCTGCATTTAGACATTACTGACAGCATCTCCATAAATCTTCTCGGTACCCTTTCGTTCTGCAGTTACGTGATTAGAACTGTGCACAATACTCGAGATGTGGCCAAATCAGTCTTTTCTACAAATCTGCAATAACTTCTCTTCCTGCTCTTATATTCTGCACCTCAGCTAATCAAGAAAAATATTCCATATGCTTTCTTGATCACCTTCTCAACTTGTCCCGTTACCTTCAGTGAACAATCCGTGGGGAGGGTTGTACAGTGGTGATGGCACTGGATTGGTCAAATAGGCTAATGTTCTGGGGACACATGTTCAAATCCTAACACGACAGAATTCACTAAAAAACATCTGGAATAAAAAAAGCTTGCCCAATGGCAACCACGTAGCCCTTATCGATCGTCGTAAAAACTCATCTGGTTTTAGGAAGGAAGTCAGCCATCCTGACCTGGCCTACTATGACTACAGACCCACAACAACATGTTTGACTCTCCCCATACCCTCCGAAATGGTACAGGAAATTACACAGTTGCAACAAACTACTCCAAAAAACTAAAACAAAGGAATTAAAATGGATGGACCTTCCAGCATCAACCAAGGAAAGAGAAAAGACAAAGGCAAACACATCCCTGTTGACTCTGCAAGTCCTCCTTGCCAATATCTGGAGGGTTATGCAAAAATTGGGAGCACTGTCCCATGCACATATCAAGCAATAGCCTGAGACAGTCAACCTCGAGGAATCATACCAGCAAATGCTCCAGATATCACCATCCCAGACTACGTTCTGTCCCCCTGGCAGGACAGATCCACCAGAGGTGATGGCAACGTGGTGTACCATAGGGAAGCAGTTGCCCTGATAGTACTCAATATTGATTCCTGACTCCATGAAGTCTCACGGCATCAGGTCAAACAAGGACAAGAAAACTTCCTGCTGGTTTTCACTTATCAAACTTCCTTCCTGATGAGTCAGTACAGCATGCTGAACATCACTTGGAGGAAGCTCACAGACTGGCTATACTCTGTGTGGGGAACTACAAAGCCCATCACAAGAGCAGCTCAGTAACATCACTACTGAATGAACTAGTCAAGTGCTACAGTACATAACTGTTCGACTGGATCAGTGGTAGGTGGTGAGCGAACCAAGGGCAATTCAACCAATTGACTTTATACTCACCAATCTACATGTCACGGATGTGCTGCTCAGTCATGACAATAATCAGTTAGAGTGATCACCCCACAGTCCATTTGGAATCGAAGTTTTGTCACTAATTCAGGACCTGCAGAATTGCATTCAACTACCATAGCCTTTGCAGCATTCAATGCCTTAAGTTGTTTCTCGATACCATGTGGAGTGAACTGAATTTGCTGAAAACTGGCATCTGCAATGTGCAATCTCTGGAGGAAGCCAAGACGGATCATCTACTCGACATCTCCGGCTGGAGGTTACTACAAATGCTTCAGGTCTATTTTTGCACTCGCGTGCTGGGCTGTCCCATCATTGTGAATGGGGATACATGTGGAGCCTCCTTCTCTACTGAGTTCTTTAATCATTCACCAAAGGCCATGAAAGTTTCAAGTTATATTTTTCCCAAATTCTTTCTAAGACTGTTGCAAAACATTACATCCTGCTTGATTGCTGTCGCAAGTATAAACCAATAAAATAATACAAAGTTAGAGAACATAGCCAGAATTTCTTTTCAGAAAAGTAATTAGTATAAAGTATATTACCAATGGCTTATCCTCCATTCATAATTGGATTTATTGCTACCAGTAGATAAAAAAGCTCCAGCAAATAGTGTGCCACATGTTTGTCCAAAATTAATAAAGTAAGGGTCAAAGATTTTTCTGCAACTTGTTGATTTCACCATTTTGCCTTCTGGCTATACTGTTGAAAACATCCCTCTGTCCAATACTTACACAACGAGCACTGTCACATGATGACTAGTGCACCAAAATAACAAGAATTATGCTTCTGCATTTTACTAGTTAGCTTGACATTAACTTGACATTTGTGTCGTGCAAATATGTAAAAATTGTCTTGACTACACTTAAGAAACATAAACCGTTTCACGTCCCAACAGTTGTTTCTAAAACCTTACTTAGCATTAAAATCAAACTAATTGCAATGAGCTGCCAAAGGAAGCGGCAGAGGCTGGTACAACATTTAAAAGGCATCAGGATGAGTATCTGAATAGGAAGCATTCAGAGGGATATGGGCCAAATGGTGGCAAATGGGACTAGAATTATTTCAGATGTTTGGTCAGATTGGACGAGTTCGATCGAAGGGTCTGTTTCCGTGCTGTACATCCCTCTAACTCTATCTCTAATTTTCCAACAGATATATTCCTCCATCTCTCTCTCTCTCTCTCTGTATTACAAGGGAGAAGGAATATCCTCATTGTTGTGAACATACCCTTTTTGGCCTGAACCGTCTTCAAGAAATTCCTTCCTGGTCCCTCTTTCCAATGTCTTCCCTAAACAATGTTGTTGTCTCATTAACAGAACCCAAATTCCCTCCCCTTCTTTGCTGAACATTTCATATCCCTAAATAATGAGCAGCGCTTCGCTATATTTCATATTTCTGATATTGTCAACACATCTCCACGAAGGTTATTTATGCTTATAACTCACCGACCTTATTCACCACATTGTGTATTTACGTGCATGCATTGTATATCTGAAAGACTGGTTACGTGTGATCTTTCTTATTCTGCTCCTATTTAATATTAAACTGTTCCTGTCTGACACTCTCATTTTATGTAACATATTCCTTTGATCTACATCTATACGTTGCTACTCATTGCCCTGTTGATGCACTCAATCCTTCTTAAATGACATAAGTGAATCTCCCTACAGAGACAACGGTCCCAATCCCATCATGGTACAATCAGTTCCCTTTGAAAGGTTACCTCCTGCCCGAGTACAGATCCCAAAGTCTGAAGAATCTGAAACCCTCTCTCTTGCACCACATCTCAAGCCATGCACAGGTGCTCCCTTTCCTCTTAATTCTTTTCTTGCTAGGGTTATGACAAGAAAGCTATTAATGTTAGATATTTAAGAGGAAAATCTAAACTTGAGAGATGGACAGAAAACAAAATTAAAATTCATTTCAGTACTAAGAGTACAACAGAAACGGTTTACTTTAATAAATACCACATTCTTTATACGACTGTTGCGAAACATTACATCCTGCTTGATTGCTGTCGCAAGTATAAATCACTAAAATAATACAAAGTTAGAGAATATAGCCAGAATTTCTTTTCAGAAAAGTAATTGGCATGAATTATATTACCAATGGCTTATCCTGCAATCCTAACCTCCATGAGTGGAAGTAGACTGATTCCTCTTGGCTCTTTAGGGTTCAGTTCCAAATCATGTTCCAACTCATGCCTCATGCAGCACGAATTATACCAACAAGTTATCCTCTATTCAACTTGCCACAACTTCTCTGCTGTGCTCAAGGAACAGAAGGCAACACAAATGATGTTCAAATGTGCAAACAAGTGCAGGGTGGTCAGTACTTGAGAACTTATTGTTCTGCTTTGAAAGGGGAAATAACAAATACAACAGAAAACGGCACTTGTAACAAAGATCACGTCTCAGTCACATTACTCACAAATTTCAGAAAGATAAAACTAACCCATTCTTGTTTTGTTTATTGATTTCTCCCATCACGTGAGACCGGGCCTCCATTCACATCATATCGCCCAAAGATGCTACGCTGAACAGGATTTCAGGACATATTCAAAAGGTTAAGGACACAGGAGTACCCACCTGAGGGCTTCGGTTTAATAAGTTTTCCCAATTTGCAAATTAAGTACTTGGAGTAACAAGTACTCACCACGATGCTTCCTCTTTAGGGAACATGATTTCTGATGTCTGTTACTCAAAATAACATCCAAAAGCTAAAGTAAATTCAACACAGGACATTATCTTTTCGTAATAACTTTGATACCATAAGCTAATACTTGAATTCCAATAAACCATGTCTACACCGTGAGTCACCAACATGGTGGCTCAGTGGTTAGCACTACTGCCTCACAGCACCAGGGACCAGGGTTCAATTCCACCCTCGGGAGACTGTCTGAGTGGAGTCTGCACATTCTCCCTGTGTCTCCATGGGTTTCCTCTGGGTGCTCTGGTTTCCTCCCACAGTCCAAAAATGTGCAGGTTAGGTGGATTGGCCATGCTAAATTGCCCATAGTGTTCAGGGATGTGTAGATTAGGGGGATGGGTCTGGGTGGGATGCTCTGAGTGTCGGTGTGGACTTGTTGGGCCGCAGGGTCTGTTACCACACTGTAGGGATTCTATTCTATTCTAACGGCTGGAGAATAAGCCACTGACAACATAAACCATGCTAATTTGCAATTAAATGCAGATATGAAAAAAATTGTAATTGTAATTTGTAATTAAATGCAGTTCAAGATGTGGAGGCTAGGTGGATTGGCCCTGCTAAATTGCCCATAGCGTCAAGGGATGTGCAGGCAAGGTGGACGACAGGGTTAGAGGGACGGGTGGAATGCTTTTCAGAGGGTCGGTGTGGACTCGAGGGACCAAACAACCTGCTTCCACAACACACAGATTCTATGATACAATGAAAAATCTGCAGAATTAACTTGAAGACTAACCGATATCTTGAGTGTTTTAATTTCCAATGTAGCATTTGAGATACCGTTGAAAGACTTGGTCAAAGAACTCTACATTATCAACTCGCAGTCATAAACAAAAATTGTTTTAAAATGTATTAAAAATACAGATTTAAATAAGTGCATCCATACTCAGGGAGTATTAATTAAAATCCTAAGATTGAAAAATTGGTTGGTTATTTGATCAGACTCCCTTAATAGTTGTATTGTGAAGAAGGGAAAGTACAAGGATAATATAACTCGTCTGTAAATCAGTTCAGTAAATCAAAAATACTTATTCAATTAGGGTTGACAACTTCACAATTGAATGAAAATACAAATTAAGCAGACATAAAACTCCTCTATCCATTCATAAAGGTATTGTCCTTTTGGCCAGGTTTACTTATTTCAGTGTTTCAAAAGTAGAGGGTAGAGGGGCAATTTCCCAGCAAAGGGGGACCTTGGAGTCTGTGAAGCAATAGAGGAAACAGGGATTTTTTTCATGTTGTGTAGTGCTACTGAAAAGGGATAGCATTTTTTGGAATGGCAACACTTCACAAGAGATGATCAGAAGCCAATTATTGATTAGAACTAAGTAAGCTTTGGTGAGACAACATCTGAAATAGTGTGTGCAATTCTGCACTTGAGAACTAAAGCAGCACATATTGCAATAGAGGTAGTACAGCAAGATGACTCAATTACTCCCAAGGAGAAGGCAGGCTTTCCCCGATCACAGACTGAGTAACTTGGGCCAAGATTGTCCGGTGTTGAGAAGGCTAAGGTGATTTCATTGAAATATACTAGATTGGGCTTATAGTCTCTAGAGTTTAGAAAAATGAGATTTACTTGAGGTGTACAACATGCTGAAAGCAGACGTAGACAGGATGTTTCCTCTTGTAGGGCAATCTAGGACAACAGATCATGGTTTTCAGGCAAGGTGCAGGAGCTTTAAAACAGGTGAGAAATTTCTTCCCTCAAAGACTCATGGATCTGTGGAATTCACTACCATAGAGTCCGGCGGATGCTGGGATATTGAGTAAGTTTTAAGGAGGAGAGCAACAGATTTTTAACGAATAAGGTTTTGCAGGGCTACAGACAGCACGCAGGAAAGTGGAGTTGAGGTGGAGACGAAATCAGTCACGATTGTATTAAACAGCAGTGCAGGCTTAACAGGCTGAATTGTCTCCTCCTGCTCCCAGTTCCGACGAAGGAGCTTGACAAGGTAGGTAGAGAGACACTCGCCCTCGCTGGGGTAAGTAAAACAGTCAGTTACAGTACCAGCTTAGAAAGCAATTGTTGAAGACAGAGATGAAAAGTTGCTTAATTCAAAGGATCTTGAACCTGTGAATTTCTCTACCCCAGAGTGTGGTGGATGTTTCCCCACCGAATATATTTAAGGCCAAGAGCGGCAAATTTCCTCGATCTCCCAGCAAATTAAGGGATACGGGAAGAGGCCAGGAAAGTAGACTTGAAGCCAAATCAGGGCATGGTGGATCAAACCTGATGGGCTCCATGGCCTTATTCTGCTCCTTTCTTATTTCTTAATTTCCTAGTTCAGTTAAGAATCAAATTGCTGTTGGTCTGAAAGCCATCTGCGATGACAAGAAATTTGATTCTCTGAAGATTAGTTAACCACATTTCCCTTGGTGCTAATCCAGTAGCTTCATTGTCATCCTCATTGGTATTTGCCTTTTAATGTGAGATTATTTAGTTGAATTTAAATTATCTGAATGCCATGGTGGGATTTGAGTTGTATTGGAATAATTTGTCCAGGCACTTGAAAATTATGAGTTCAGTTACTTAAACTGTCTACAACTGTAGACACAGAGAAGGGAATGTTAATAGGTCTGTTAATAGAGGCAAGTTTGACAGCAAAAGACTATTTCCTTTGTCATATGACTCAGGAACCAGAAGTCAGGTATTTAAAATATTCACAAAAATCCCTGAGGGGAAAATGAGAGGAGATCTTCTCGCCACATGGACGATTGAGATGAGTTGAATGTACAAACTCAAAACGTAGTTGAAATGGATTCCAAAATAGCCTTCTAACAGGCGATCAGACATATAGCTGAAAATGATTAACTTGTACAGCTGTGGAGAATAGTTGGGGAGTGGGACTAAACTGGATTGATCTTTCAAAAAGTAGGTACAACATGTTGAATAACCATCTTATCTCTTTGTTACATTACCAAAATAACTACAAAAAGGAAAATACAATTGATAAAAAAAATGTATATATCATCTCAGATAACAAGGTGTAGAGCTGGATGAACACAGCATGCCCAGCAGCATCAGGGGAGCAGGAAGGCTAACGTTTCGGGCCTCGACCCTTCTCGCATTTCTGAAGAAGGGTCTAGGTCCAAAACGTTAGCCTTCCTGCTCCTCTGGTGCTGCTTGGCCTGCTGTGTTCAAACAACTCTACACCTTGTTATCTCAGATTCTCCAGCATCTGCAGTTCCTACCATCTCTATATATCATTTCAGCATTGTTTTGGAAAAAACAAAAATTGTAATAATCTTAACAGAGCTCTTCAGCTTTCTTTTAATGCCACTTGTTGGCCTGGCACTGAATACACATCTTCCAACAATTTCTCTTCTATTTTCCCTCATCCCCTGTCTGAATTCACCATGGCCATGAGACCCACCTCCTGCTCCCTTGATCCCATCCCCACCGAACTGATGATCATACAACTTCCGATCCTGGTCCCTCTCTTCTAACACTGACCCTGCCTCCATCATATCTTCTGTTGTATCATCTCCTCCGAAGTCAACGTTGAAATCCACTGTCCTTGCAAATTGCCATCCTGTGCTCCAACCTTCAACTCCCACGCCTCCCAAATCTATTGCCATCTTTTCAAAAATTCCACCTTTGAATCACTCCAATTAAATTTTTGCCCTGCCACAGCTCCAAAAAGGCCTATAACCAAGTCATCAGTATTATATGACTGCACCATAGATAAACTTTCTCCCTTGGTTATGCTCAACCTAGCTGTAGCCTGACAGTTGACCACACCACTCTTCTTTAAATGCCTCTCCATCACTGTTGAGTTGATAGGATTGTGTCTGCCTTGTTCCATTTTTATCTATCAAATCATAGCCAGAAGATTACTTACAATGATTTCTCTTCTTGCTCCTGCACAATACTCTTGGCTTTCCCCAAGGACTTATTTTTGGCTCCGTCTCACATCTTCCTTTGGCATCATCTTCAAAAGGCAGAGTGTTGGTTTTCACAATCACCCAGCATTACCTCATCACCAACTCTTTCAACACTGTTGCTAAATTATCAGACTACTTATCCAAATACAGTACAAGAACAGCAATTTTCTCCAAAAAATTCCTTCCAGACTGATGCTCTTATTTTTATTCCTTGAAATTCCAAACTCTATTCCCCAACTTGCAACTTTATCACTCTCCCCAACAAGTCTGAGATTCAGCCATTTTTTTCCCACAAGCTTGACATCTTATATGATCTGAGTTGAGTACCAACCTCACATTGTGCTGTCTCCATTTTTGTAGCATGGTATTTCTTCATCCATTTCAGCTCGTCTGCAGCATTTTCCATTCTCCATCCATTCTGTAACCTCCCCCACCCCCACTGGCTTCCAATCAAACAATGTTATAAATGCAAAATTTGCATTTTTGTTTTCAAATACCTGTGGCCTGAACCTTTCCTCACAAACTTCCTCCAACTATACAACCATCCAAAATGTTCACATTTTTCTAATTCTGGCTCCTTGCACATATTTAATCACATCTGTTCCACCTTCGGTAACTGTATTTTCAATTGCTTCTCCGTTACTTTACAGCTGTCTTTTTCTCTTTTTTAAGATACTTTTTGAAACCTACCCCTTTCTGATCTAACATCTCACGTGGCTGTGTATCACATTGTGTTTTATAATCTTCTTGTGAAACACCTTAATGTTTTTGCTCATTAAAGTGTTATACAAATATTGGTTGATAGTGTTATTATTACCATAGCACAAGCTCCCTTATGAAAATCTGGTGTGTTTTGATTATAATTCAAAGATAGCTTGAATAAAGTCCAATTTTATTTTGTACCATTCAAAACTCGAAAGTCATAAATTCTATTTTCACAAAAAATTATTGAAGGTTATAGATTTAAGCAAGCAATACAATATTGATAATAATCTACTTTTCATCAGATTCAACTGCAACATGACCTTCTGTTCCCAATTAGTGCAAATATTCAATGTGGTATTTTTGTTCTAAATTTCAGAACACTTGCATTTCAGTTAACCATTTGATAAAGTTCCATATTGCAACTGATTTAGATCAGATTTTAGATTAGATTTTATAGACAAAACCCATAACTGCTCAATAACAATATGGATAAACCGAGGTATGAAAAGTATACCATTTGCATCATAACCAGGATTTGGATGTTTATGGGCTGTTACTTTGCTATAATCATGTTGTTAGTGTAATCACAGATCCAATTCCAAGTCTGGTAGTGTC
Source organism: Ginglymostoma cirratum (assembly GCA_024137785.1). NCBI lineage: Eukaryota > Metazoa > Chordata > Chondrichthyes > Orectolobiformes > Ginglymostomatidae > Ginglymostoma > Ginglymostoma cirratum. Next base: position 40,077,863 of record JAHRHZ010000016.1, on the reverse strand, counting down.
ACAAAAGAGATCACAACTTTCTGGAGGAAGACCTCTTTCTCCATATCATTTGAAGTCATCTTGGATTCCACAGCCCTAATTACATCAAGCAAGTTTGGACGATGCAAAAACAAAATCACTTCTCATGACAATATTTTTGTACTGGTGCATCTTCAGATCTTAAAAAATTGATTTGTTTAATAAATTTCATCTAAATCCAACATACCACAATGAAACAGGTTAGGTCTGTATATATGTCATCCTCTATCCTTAGTTTCCAACTAATCATAGTCCTTTAAAGATCAGAATCAAATTAACACAATAACAAAAGGACAATATAACTTACGTTTCATATGCAATCTACTCCAAAATACTTTGCAGTAACCATTACTTTGTCTGATTATTTTGGCATGAACTGAATTGTGGGAAAGACGTAGTCTTGTCACTTTCAACCCAAATTTAGATTTCAATACTTACCTTGTGATCAACAAATCAACAATATAATTAATATCTTTGAAAGTTGAAAAAGTCCTGAAATCAGAAACCTATTTCCTACGTCAAATAGCACATTTATCTGGTTACCTTGAAAACAAAACAAATTCTCATAACCGAGACATTAGGCAAGAGACCCACATATTCTCGATTTACGGACAAGAAACGGTCAAAGTTTGTTATTAAGCCTTTTCTGGATTAAAACCAATTAGGCCGCCACCGAACTAAACGCCACCACGTTTTACATTATGTAAAATTACACAAAGCTGAAACACGGGGGGGGGGGGGAGATAACGCGATTTTCTTTCGCAGCCCAATCGCCTTCTGCACTCTGCCTATTCTAAGATACAAACGATCAGCTCCAAGTGCACACTTAGGGAGTTTATTTCCGCCCGACTTACAAATCTGTTTTGCCCCCTTTCTCCCAATTCTTCAACCAGTCGCCATGGAACACCATCACCGCCATCTTAGCTGCACACCATTCTGCACTCATAGCCCGGATGTATCGCCCGGTGAGCTGAGGGGTCACAGGTCAATGTTACCCGCTGCATGCTGGGATACGAGGGCAAGCCAATTGCTAGTGGAGGAAGCCCTGTGAATTTTAGGTGTGGTTTGTCCCCTGGTATTACCGAGGGCAAACCAGCAGTGAGACAAACTTCTAGCATTTGCTGAGAGAGGAGCCTTTTGGATCTTGCAAGAGCTGGGAAAATTGGACAATATATTCAGTTGCCCCTTGAATCATGTACTTCCTGTGGGGAAAGAACCTTTGGTAGGTACTTTCTGAGGTAAATTAGATTTATTGCTCAGGAAATTTTTTGAGTTTCCCCCAATTCCTGTTTTCGTTGAAAGGTTAATGGAATCAAGGTCAAATCTTTTTTTTCCATATTGTTAAATAATTAAATAAACTTTAGATTAGTTGAAGTTTATACTATACATCTAAGAGTTGGAAGAGTACCTGTCACAACCAGAATTAGAGTTGTAACAGTTGTACAGCACAGACACAGACCCTTCGGTCCAACTTGTTCATGCAGACCAAAGATCCTAAATTAATCTTGACCCATTTGCCAACATCTGACCAATATTCCTGTAAACCCTAAATAAAAACCAAAAGAACCATGGATGCTGTAAATCAGAAACACAAACAGAAATTTCTGGAAAAGCTCAGCAGGTCTGGCATCACCTGTGGCGACAAATTCAGTGATAACGTTTCGGGTCGAGTGACCTTTCTTAAGAACCCTCTCAACCTTTCCTATTCATGTACCCATCCAGATGCCTTTTAAATGTTATAATTGTACCAGCCTCCACCACTTCCTCTGCCCTCTCATTCAGTCTGTCTCGTTCCATTTATCGGTGTTTTTGATATTTTTTAAAGTTCCAAAAACAAACATATAACAACAATAATTACTGCTCCGAGAAATAAACCTAGGCAAGTGGGATTAGTTTGGTTTGGGACCATGGTCAGCATGGATTAATTGGACCGAAGGGTCTGTTTCCATGCTGTGTAACTCTATGATTGATTGATTGTAAAGGAAATCAGTTCCAGCACTGAAAAACTCAGAAAAAGGAACAGCTCTTACAACCTTAATTTCCTCTCAACCTCCATTTTGGCCACTCATTTTCGGAACATATATCTGTTACGATACATTTGTTTGGGAATACTGGTATAAATTCAGAAACCAGCAAAGGAGAACTAAAAAGGTAATAAAGTTAAAGAAAATAAACTGCAAGGACAAACTGATAAGGAATATAAAAACTGATGATAAGAGCTTCTTCTAAATATACCAAAGGGAAGAGAGGTCAAAGTGAACATAGACCTTTTTGAAAATTGAACCTGGGCAGATGGTTGTGGTGAAGAAGGAAATGGCAGAGGAGTTATAAACTCTCTTTTGCATCAGTCTTAAAGGTTGAGTATACTTTGAAATCCCATTAATGCTAAAGAATATGGAGAGTAATTAAGTACCATCCTGATTACTAAAGAAGAATTTTTCAACTAACTAAAGAGGTGAGCAGCAGATCAGTCTACTAATCTTGATGACTTGCATGCAAGGATCTGAAAAGAGGTAGCAGCAGAGAAAGTGATGCATTGATGGTAATTTTCCACAAATCGTTGGATTTCGGGAAAGTACCACATTAATGGAAAAGTGCTAATGCGACACCCCTATTCAAAAAGGGAGTAAGGCAAAAAGCAGATAACAATAGGCTGATTAGCCTAACATCTATTATTGGAAAAGTATTGGAATCAATTATTAGGGAAGTAATAGCAGAACATTTGGAAAATGGTACAAAAACAAAGTTGCTGGAAAAGCTCAGCAGGGCTGGCGCATCTGTGAAGGAAAAGCAGAGTTAACGTTTCGGGTCCGGTGACTCTTCCTCAGAACTGAGGTGTTCTGAGGAA
>JAHRHZ010000016.1:40025103-40064997 GCA_024137785.1 Ginglymostoma cirratum | reverse complement strand
CTCTATCCGCCTCCCCCTCTCTCCCTATTTATTTCAGAACCCTCTTCCCCTCCCCCATTTCTGATGAAGGGTTTAGGCCCGAAACGTCAAGTTTTCCTGCTCCTGTGATGCTGCTTGGCCTGCTGTGTTCATCCAGCCCCATGCTTGTTATCTCTAATATTGCTAGTTAACAGTTTCCCAAAACTTCTGATTTTAAAACCCGTTGTCACAGTTTTCCACTCATCTGTTGTGATCACAAATCAAATTGTCTACAGATTCCGATGGAACCAGTTTTTTTTTAACCTTTGCATGGACTTTAATAACTTTTGACATCATCTGCTGTTGAAATTGCTGAATACAATTGTATACTTTACAAGCCAAAAAGAGAGAGTAATACTAAATGTCATTGTTGTGAAACAATAAATCCTGATAAACACAGGCAATATCTGGCCACAACAAAAGAATGCTACATCTGTAAGACTAGATCACTTCCAGAAAATGTGCAGAAATAGGACACAACTTCAGAGAAACAAAATGCCAAATACTCTTACATAGAGGTTGATGTGATCACAATAACCCATCTCCCCGTCCCCTCATTAGAAAAGATACATTGGACAGTAAACGTTAATTAGAAAAGATAACAGAGGTATTGTTCAGGGAAATTAGTGCTTCAAATAATTGAACAAACTTCATAGAATGTATTTGTTACAGTGATCATCTCTATAAGTTTAAGATGATTACAGGAACAAGTATCACATCCATGTCAGATCTGATATCATGGCTGAAGAAACAGAAGTTACAGCCTACATAGATGAAACAACATTGTCCGGGTGGAACAACCTCGATATGAAAGGTATGCTACAAGTAACATTGTAATACAACTCTGATAAAGAGTCTCTAGTCTCGAAATGTTAGCTCTGCTTTCTTCACACAGATGCAGCCAGAGGCGCTGAATTTTGTGAACAGTTTCTGTCTTTGTTTCAGATCTTTAGCATCCACAGTTTTTTGTTTTATTGTAACACAAGTAGCATACAAGAGTTGAAAACGGATATATGGCTGATAACCCACATTCCTCATTTTTTAGCCTGCATGTGTGTCTTGGCTTCAACATCCTTTCAGTAGCAGAAAGCGTTGAACTAGTTCCCTGAGTACAACTGATTAAAAAACAAACCATTGTCATCAATCAAGCAGTTGACAAAAGATTCCTTGGTTCATAATGGAACTCAAACATGAAAAAGAGATTTGAGATTAACTTGCATAAGCGAATTCCTTCATATTGTCGACAGGAAGGAGGTCACAGATTTCATGGGACCGATGGAAATATTTTTCATTTATACCTTGACTGACGAACACTGCAATCCTTTATCTCTCAAACCAGCATTGTCAATGCCAATGACAAAGATAGTACTGAATAAGCAGCAAGCCTCCAGTACACAACTGAAGAAGTGTAAGTATTTAGATCACAAGGAAAAGCTTCCACTGAGTGAACAATGGCATCAAACATGATGTATCCGATGAAGTCCGATGTATCAGAAGATTGAGAAAAAATAATAACTTGAACTCAGTAGTATGGAGCTGCATACATTTACATGGAAGCCAGAAAAATGTTCATTAATTCAGGACATAGCACAGAATCCATATTCAGAAAAACTGCCTGGTCTGAACATGCCTGATACCCTCTTCAAGTCAAACAGCAAAGCCTGGTCCAGAAATTCAGGATTCTGCACAAAAGAAAGTGCTTGTTTCAAAAGAGAATCAGCATTATAGACATTCATGAGATTGAAGGTCCCCAGATGAAGTTATTTTGCAACTGCCTGAGTTATCAGGGAAACGTTCACCTGCACAGGACATGTGGGTAATTAAGGTTCCTCCAGATCAGGTGATGGGCCAACTTCCAGGTTCAACGGGAATAATGTACTGTGTGAGGAACATCCATGAGATAAAAGATCATCCAGCAGAGAAATGGTTTACTGCTAATCAGTATCAAGCTCAACAATCCTCAAGGTAATGACATGCCAATCTTCCAAGTCAGAGGCAATGCAATCTCGGAGAATTGTGCAATCTTTGGACCGCCTAGATTTGTAAAGTCAGAGCTTGGAAGGAGATGGGATACTTCAGATATTAACAGCAGACTCTTGAAGGATCTTATGTTTACTTAAGGATGGATATTGGAGTTTGCCCAAGAAGACACTTAAATAGCAAGTATAGATGATAACAAAGGAGCTCTTGTGGTGCGTTGGCAGTGTCCGTATGTCTTGACCAGCTCTAGGTTCAAGGCCCACCTCAAGAGTTTATGGCCACAGAAGGTTGATTATCATACTGTAAATCCTTCCAAAAACCCTATAACCAAATTATCAGTGAGAGAGTTTCATTGTCAGCCAGAACTATGAGGTAGTTGCAGTATAATAGACTCCTCGTTTTGAAACATCCCAAGGTGCAGCTTCTTGCCATGAACAAGTGTTATCCCTGTTTTGAGGGTCCAACACACATGGAGAGGTAACAAAGAAATGGGATGAAGGTTTCAGTAGGAGATGAACTTAGGTAGGCACAGAGTTGGGCAATGCTCCCGTCGTAGAAATACACTCGTAGGAAAGACAATGGTTCTGCCTTCCCAATATTTGTTGGAGAAAATTTCTGACTTGGATTATGAGCAAGCAATACAGGAGATAAGAGATTGTGTGGAGGTCAATGAAAAGGTAGCTGAGTGCCGTTAATATTCATGTTGAACCTAACGTATTTTGGTTCACATCATGAAGAGGAAGTACTTAAGAAATAGCATGGGAAAATGGTAGATCTTTAGAGGACGTCAGAGCAGATGCAGGAAGAGATGCCATTAGAAGTGATTCTGTAGCTATGCCTGGAGAGATAAAAATGGAATCAAGCAAATGCTGTTCTACTCAGTGATGGGTTGGATGAGAGGTGTTGAAGGAGAATGATGTAATCAGCCGTGTGAAAAGCTGCAAATAAGTTGCGAAGAATGAATAATGATAAACAAAAACAGAAGTTGCTGGAAAAGCTCAGCAGGTCTGGCACCATCTCTGAAGAAAAAAATCAAAGTTAACATTTCGGATCCGGTCACCCTTCTTCAGGACAGGTCATCGGACCTGAAACGTTAACTCTGATTTTTTCTTCACAGATGCTGCCAGACCTGCTGAGCTTTTCCAGCAACTTCTGTTTTTGTTCCTGATTTACAGCATCCACAGTTCTTTCTATTTTTATGAAAACCAATAATATTGCTTTGTCACACACAGAATGTTAAGTGTGGTTTTGATAAAGATTGTTTCAGCATTGTCTTTTAAAGTTTTATAATTGAAGGAACACTTTTTTCCCTGCTCTTATTTCCACATATTTTACTTGATACTTTCTACACTGGATTGCAGATGTTACTAATCTGCCCATTTGGTCCATCTATCTACATCTTCCAAATGTTTAATTAATTTTATCACCACTTGATATGCCCCCCTTGATGGTTTGATATGATCAGCGAATATCAAATTTGTTCCCTCATTCATAAACAAGGTAATTTATATATGTAGTCAATAAAAGCAATCCCAACAAACATCTTGGAACAATATCATATTTTCCAATCTTGGAAATGTTTGTACCCCGAGTTTTGCTTCATGCCTTTCAATTTAGCCACATCACAGTGTTAGAGTAGTCTTTCTTGCAATCTCTGTGTAAGAAGTAATTTTTTCGGGCCATGTTTTCCATGTGGATACATGACCAACTAAACAGGAATGTATACTCTGAATGAACTGCATGAGATGTAGACACTATTTTAAGTTCTGTGTTTTTGAAGCTGTCAATCAAGTAATTGCATAACATAACATGACAATATCGTGTTGTACTGCCCAAAAGAGTGGGAGAAGGATCTTGTCAAGTTTAAATACCTATGTAGGCGTTTTAGGCCAAATGGCCTATTGTTGTACTGTACGTTCCATGTAATTTATGTATCTAACAATTGTTTTGATCCATATTGCCAAATTCCCCTTGATTCCATATCTTTGTTCTAAATCTCTGGTCATTTCTCAGTCATCAAATACACATTTTGACCTCCCCTCCCCCACTTTAGGAGCATTGACTGACTATAGCTGTGCTCATTCACAGTGTTATTTTGCCCTTCTTATTGAACGCTTTGCACTTATTGAGGAAAAAAAAGCCTCATTCATTATGACATTGGCAACTTTCAGTTTTTTAATACCTCTCACTCACTCTAACATATCTCCCTCTGACTTCACAGCACTTTAGTCTCTCAGATCCAACTCCGAATACTATCTTCAAACCTGGTGACAAAGGTGCTGTTCTTATTATCTGGCAAGGTGATCTCTACCTTGCAGAGCTGAATACCAACACTCTGGCATTTCCTCCAGAAAAAACCCTGGACCATGATCCTACCACTGAACATCAAATCTTTTTCTCCAAAGTCTTATCTCCTCTGGAGATATTTCCTCCACAGTCTCCAAATTTTATAGTCTCCCATTTTGAACAGCCTATTTCTGCCTTCTTCCAGAGTTCCACAAAGCCTTCGTAGACTAATCATTTCAGCATATTCCTGCCAAACTGAACCGATTTATTTCTATGATAACAAGGCGTGGGGCTGGATGAACACAGCAGGCCAAGCAGCATCATAGGAGCAGGAAAACTTGACGTTTCGGGCCTAGACCCTTCATCAGAAATGGGGGAGGGGAAGAGGGTTCTGAAATAAATAGGGAGAGAGGGGGAGGTGGATAGAGGATGGATAGAGGAGAGGATAGGTGGAGAGGAGGCAGACAAGTCGAAGAGGCGGGGATGGAGCCAGTAAAGGTGAGTGTAGGTAGGGGGGTAGGGAGGAGATAGGTCAGTCCAGGGAGGACGGACAGGTCAAGGGGGCGGGATGATGTTAGTAGATAGGAGATGGGGGTGGGCTTGAGGTGGGAGGAGGGGATAGGTGAGAGGGAAAACAGGTTAGGGAGGTGGAAATGAGCTGGGCTGGTTTTGGGCTTTGGTGGTGGGGTCTGATTGCAGATGGCGGAAGTGTCGGAGGATGATGCGTTGGATCCGGAGGTTGGTGGGGTGGTACGTGAGGACGAGGGGGATTCTTTTTTGGTTATTATTGCAGGGACGGGGCGTGAGGGATGTGTTACGGGAAATGCGGGAGACACGGTCGAGGGCGTTCTCGACCACTGTGGGGGGGAAGTTGCGGTCCTTGAAGAATGAGGACATATGAGCTGTACGGGAGTAGAATGTCTCATCCTGGGAGCAGATGCGGCGGAGGCGAAGGAATTGGGAATAAGGGATGGCATTTTTGCAGAAAGGTGGGTGGGAGGAGGTGTATTCCAGGTAGCTGTGGGAGTCAGTGGGCTTGAAATGGACATCGGTTTCTAGGTGGTTACCCGAGATGGAGACAGAGAGGTCCAGAAAGGAGAGAGAAGTGTTGGAGATGGTCTAGGTGAACTTCAGGTTGGGGTGGAAGGTGTTGGTGAAGTGGATGAACTGTTCGAGCACCTCGTGGGAGCACGAGGCGGCGCCGATGCACTCATCAATGTAACGGAGGAAGAGGTGGGGTTTAGGGCCAGTGTAGGGACAGAAGAGGGATTGTTCCACGTAACCTACAAAGAGGCAGGCATAGTTTGGGCCCATGCGGGTACCCATGGCCACCCCCTTTGTCTGTAGGAAGTGGGAGGAATTGAAAGAGAAGTTGTTAAGGGTGAGGACAAGTTCGGCTAAGCGGATGAGGGTGTCGGTGGAGGGGGATTGGTCAGTTCTGCGGGACAGGAAGAAGCGGAGGGCCTTTAGGCCATCTGCGTGGGGAATACAGGTGTATAGGGACTTGACATCCATAGTAAAAATGAGGTGTTGGGGACCGGGGAATTGGAAGTTCTGGAGGAGGTGGAGGGCGTGGGTGGTGTCACGGATGTAGGTAGGGAGTTCCTGGACCAAGGGGGTGAAAATGGAGTCTAGGTAGGTGGAGATGAGTTCGGTGGGGCAGGAGCAGGCTGAGACAGTGGGTCGACCAGGGCATTCAGGTTTGTGGATTTTGGGAAGGAGATAGAAGTGGGCGGTGCGGGGTTGGGGAACGATGAGGTTGGAGGTGGTGTGTGGGAGGTCACCTGAGGTGATGAGGTTGTAGATTGTTTGGGAGATGATGGTTTGGTGCTCGGGGGTGGGGTCATGATCCAGGGGGCGGTAGGAGGAGGTGTCGGAGAGTTGGCGCCTGGCCTCAGCAATGTAGAGGTCAGTGCGCCATACTACAACTGCCCTTCCCTTGTCCGTGGGTTTTATGGTGAGGTTGGGATTGGAGCGGAGGGCTGCACATTCTGCGGTGGAGAGGTTGGAGTGTTTGAGAGGGGTAGAGAGGTTGAGGCGATTGATGTCTCGACGGCAGTTGGAGATGAAGAGGTCGAGGGAGGGTAGGAGGCCTTGGGGTGGTGTCCAGGAGGAGGGCTTGTGTTGGAGGCAGGAGAAGGGGTCCGTAGAGGGAGGGTTAGATTCACTGTTGGAGAAGTAAGCGTGGAGGTGGAGGCAGCGGAAAAACTGCTCAATATCCAAGCGTGAGCGGTATTCGTTGATATGTGGGTGGAGGGGGACAAAGGTGAGCCCTTTACTGAGGACTGACCGTTCGTCCTCAGTAAGGGGGAGGTCTGGGGGGGATGGTGAAGACTCGGCAGGGCTCAGTGTTGCTGTCTCCTCTGGAGCTGCTGGCTGTGGAGGCAGTGGGCGGAGCGTTGTCGGCGTCGGCAGTGGGCGGAGTTGTGTCGGCGTCGGCGGAGTTGCGTCGGCCTCAGCAGTGGGCGTTGTGTCGGCTTCAGCGGTGGGCGGATCGGCGCTGGCGGTGGGCGGAGTGGCGGCGGCGGCAGTGATGACGGTAGTGTCTGTGGTGTTGGTTTCGGAGATGGAGGCGGTGGTTTTAGCAGCGGCGGCGTTCGTTGTCCCGGAAGTGGGGTACCCGGCGGTGGCGGATGTGACGTCATCAGTGGGTTCTCCAACAGTGGCCTCGTGGCCAATGAGTATGGTTGGGGATTTGGGGTGTGGGGGAAGCCCATTTTGGGTCGTGGGCATCAGTAAGTTTACTGTACTTACGGTTTTTGGTGTCCAATAAAGCTGAGTAGAATTGTGAATTCAGGCTGTGGATCCTACGAAGAATAAAAAACAGGAGAGGTCCTTTGCAGGTCTGGGAGAGGGAGGCTCTGAGCTGGGGTAATCTTGATTGTAGTGCCTGGAGATGCCTGCGCATTGCTGCAAGTGTGTGTTTCAGGAGTCGCAGGGAGAAGCGCTTCTGGAGGGTCTCAATGTTCTGAATGTAGATATTGTCACGGTTGGGGCCAAATTGGGAAGGCTTGAATGTGGATTGTAGTCCATTGGGGATGATCTGGTTCCGTAGGCAGGTACTAAGAAAGGTGATGTGGCTGTTGTACCTGGTTTGCTTCAGGACGTGGTCGAGCAGTTTCAAGGCCGAAGAGATTATGAGAGAGTTGCAGTGGGAGAGAGATTCCCTGAGGTTTGTCCGGAGGGAGGAGGGTAACTTCTTCAGGGTAGGCATCCTTAGAAGAGGCTTCGCAGTGGGGTTAAAATTGTATCAGAGATAAAAGGTACAGCAGACGCTGGAGAATCCATCCCCGCCTCTTCGACTTGTCTGCCTCCTCTCCACCTATCCTCTCCTCTATCCATCCTCTGTCCGCCTCCCCCTCTCTCCCTATTTATTTCAGAACCCTCTTCCCCTCCCCCATTTCTGATGAAGGGTCCAGGCCCGAAACGTCAAGTTTTCCTGCTCCTATGATGCTGCTTGACCTGCTGTGTTCATCCAGCCCCACGCCTTGTTATCTCGGATTCTCCAGCATCTGTAGTACCTTTTATCTCTGATTTATTTCTATCTTGACCCTTTCTTTTCCCTTTGATCGGTTTTTTCCTATTTACGTCTGAGACTCTTTCAATATCGCCCATAATTTTTGCAGTTTGCAGTTTCCAGGCCCGAATAATCTCATTGTCTCCAGGGATGTTCAATCTCTCTTTGCACTTCTATTTCTCATTCACGGAAATCTTTCCTGCTCTGAACCGAAGTCCAAATAATTCCCATTCACCGTCACCTTCTGCCAGGCTGAACATTTTCTCACATTGAACAACTTCTCTTTTTATTTCCACTCTCTTCCTCATTCTAAAAAATATTGCTTTGGGTACAAATATGGGTCCCAGCTAGTCCCTCTTTTTTGGGATTATATGGAACATTCTTTTGTTTCAGTTCTACTCAATCCCCCTCCATCACATGCTTTTCTTTTACATTGAAGATTGTACCAGTTTTGTTTTCCCATTCTCCCTCTGACTTCACAGCACTTTACTCTCTCAGATTTTGATTTTGAAAATGTCATCAACTTTGCTTCCAATTTCCATATCTCATCTTCACATTGTCCATCTCCAGCTTTTCTCTTCCCTTCATGGATTCTCTATTCCTTTGGATAAGCAAACAATTATTCGTTATAACAAAAGCAAAATATAATTGAAGAAGCTCTGAAGAATGTTTTGAAGAAGAGTCATACCAGACTCAAAATATTAACTCTGATTCCCTTTCGACAAGTACTGCCAGACCTGTCAAGTTTCCCCAGCATTGTGTTTGTTTCAGATTTCCAGCATCCACAGTATTTTGCTTTTATTTGAATGTTTAATTAACTGCCACTTCTCTTCCATTTATGTCACCTTTTAAGATGTTCTGCTGTTCTTTGACAGGATTTTCATTTTAATCTTTCTTCATATTCACCTTCTTTGTTTTCTACCTCTGAACAAGAGTCATACCGGACTCAAATGGTAAGACTAGTTCTCTCTCCACAGATGCTATCAGATCTGCTGAGTCTCTTCAGCATTCTCTGTGGTATGATTCATTTTAAGTCTGGTCATTCTTGCAGCTATAATTCTGGTTGTCCTGTTTTCACTAGGGACTTAATTCCATTCATCCAATTTTTACAGCTGTGTTTCATCTGTTTTGGTGGTGCAACCTTCTGTTCCAGGGTTTCAAACATGTCTTCATTTTCCCTCAAACTTGAGGATTTTTCCCACTGTGGTCTACAGGGTTCTTGACTGTCACAATCCCATTTGCTGAACTTCGGTTGTCATTGCTTCTTTTTGTCCTTACGTTCCGCCCCACCAATCTCTGTGTCCAGTGGATCATCTTATACCAGTTCTACTATCTCCAGTTCGATACCGCTACCAAACAAGATCCCTTTCAGCATCCCAAAGAGATCGTTCCATCAGTCACACCTGAATCATCCCCAACATACTGTCCTTTCTCCATGGTACCTTTCCATATGTGTAGGGAATGCAAAACCAAACCTTTTGCTTTCTCTCTCTCCTCACTGACCAAGGCCCTTGAAATTCAAACAGTAACTGCTTGGACTTCTTTCAGTATAATCTATATCATCTGTTTAAAGTTTTGGCAAACATCTGTAGCTCGGGTTGTGGATGAGGTTGTTGATTTGCTTGCCGAGCTGGCTTGTTTTTGTTCAGACGTTTTGTCACCGTGCTAGGTGACATCAACAGTCAAGCCTCCGATGAAACAATGTTATTCTACTCTGCTTGGAATTTATACTGTCCGGTGTGTTATGGTGAATACAAAACCCAGAAATGACAGTACTTACCATAACGGACCGGACAGTATAAATTCCAAGCAGAGTAGAATAACACTGCTTCATCGGAGGCTCCACTGATGATGTCACCTAGCATGGTGATGAAACGTCTGAACAAAAACAAGCCAGCTCAGTGGGCAAGTCAACAACCTATATCATCAGTATTTAATGATCACAATATGATTTTCTTTACATTGGAGATTTGGTGGTTACTTTGTGGAACATCTCAAGTTCTGAGCTTGTGATCATGCGTCATTTTAATTCTCTATCGTGTAGTTATACTGACCTCTCTGTCCTTTCGTCTGTAATATTCCAATGAAGATCAACATAAGCTGGAGAAGCAGCTCATCTTTCAATTAGGCAGCATACAGCAGTGCTTGCTAAACCTTTTCCACTGTGACACTATTTTGACATTCCAGAAATGTCATGACCCCAGAGTTGTGTGTGTGTGTGTGGTGGTATAGAGGGGGAGGGAAGAGTGGAGGGCTAATGAGATAGCTGAGAAGGGCAGGGAGGAGGGAGAGTTATTAGAGTAGGGCGGCCGGGAATTGGAAAGCAATGGCATTTTCAATAATCACTATCAATGTACTGAAGGGGCTTCAGAAAAAAATCTGTTAGAAGTTGCCATTTGAATCATGGACAGAACTGTCCCACCAAAGTGTCCACTCCAAGGTTGTCCTGTTACCTGGACCATGGAATTGCTCATCCTGTGACCCCATTGGAATTTGTGACAGTGGTTTTGGAACCTCTGCTCCACAGTCTTCCAGAGTCAACATTGAATTCAAGCCACTTTCCATCCTGACTTGGAAAATATCCCCATTCCTTCATTATCGCTGGGTCAAAATCCTGAACTTTCCACACCACGCCCCGCAAAAGACATTGTGGGTCAACCTACAGTACATGGGGTGCAATGGTTCAAGAAGGCCACCACCAGCTTCTGAAGGATAACTAGGGGCAGGCAAAAAATGATGGCCAACCAGCGATGTCCATATCCCATGAGTGAATAGAATAATTTGACAATTTCCTATCTTAATTTCTGTCTACTCTCTTTTTGTTTCAATTTTTGGCCTCATTTTTCCCCTTTCACTCTCAGATAGCAACCGTTGCTCACTGTGCTATTATGATTTGTTTTAACCTCTTAGGCAGTCCCCCTGAGTTCTGAGGAAGGGTCACCGCACCTGAATCTTCACAAATGCTGCCAGACCTGCTGAGCTTTTCCAGCAACTGCTGTTTTTGTTCCCTCAGAATTGTGTCCATTCTGGTTCAATAGGTTCTGAAATGGTTGATAAATCCAGTTTGCAATCTGCAGTCTATTTCACACATGCAAGGCAGGTAACGTTTGAATAGATAGGAAGTTATGTTTGTGCACTCTTTCGGACTTCTTTACTTCACATTTGCATCCTTTTGATGATGCTTTCACAAATGAGCCAACCTTTGGCCAGTCACAAGGCAGGGTCTCCTGTGGGTTGATATATTTGTTTGTTTTCTTCAGGGATGATTTGAAGGTCGCCCTAAAAGATTTCCACTGTCGTTCTGCAACTGACCACCAAGTATAACAGTTCGTTTGGGAAGAAAAACAAAGTGCTGGACAACCTCAGCAGGTCTGGCTACATCTATAAAAGACAGAGAAAGAGTTAATGTTTCAAGTCCAATATGACTCTTCCTCAGAACAGTTGTAAAGGTATCATGGACTTAAAATGTTAACCATGTTTCTCTCTCCACAGATTTGCCAGACCTCCAAAGGTTCCCCAGTGCTTTCCGTTTTTATTTTGGATTCTAGCACCCATGGTACTTTTATTTTGTTTAAGTTGCTTCAGGAGTCTGGTATCAAACATGGAAATGATATGTCATGTCCAGTGGAGCTGGTTTTGAGTGAACATGTCTATTTTTCTTTACTTGTCCCATGACAAAATATCTTTGGCTTACACCACCAACTCCTTTGTCATTTAATCTCTGCAGTCTGCCACCCAATTAGTCCTTCCTTTTTGTTACTTTTCCACTTTCCTACCTCCTCTCGGTTGTTTAAGGTGTTACATGATTATTGCATTTTTAACTTGTTTGAAAGGTCATCAACACGAAGTGTGCTGTTTTTCCACATACTTGACTGTAAAGCGTATCACTGGCATTTTATGTTTCTGTTTCAGATTTCCACCGTTTGTGGGATTTTGCTTTGTTCTCTTCTGATAGGTCGTCACCTTTCCTGCTGCTCTGATGGTGCCTGGCTTGCTGTGTTCCTCCAGCTCCACACTGTGTTATCTTTATTAATGAGCTGAATGAATTATTTTAGCGGCTATTTATTAGAATCATAGAATCATCATATCAGAGAATCCCCACAGTGTAGAAACAAGCCCTTTCAAACCGACCCTCAAGAACATCCCACCCAGACCCATTCCCCTCTTACCCATCTAATCTACACATCCCTGAACATTTTGGGCAATTTAGCGTGGCCACTCCACCCAGCCTGCACACCTTTGGACCGTGGGAAGAAAGCGGAGCACCCAGAAGAAATGCACAGACACGGGGAGAATGTACAAACTCCATGCAGATGGTCGCCCGACGCTTGAATTCAACCTGCGTCCCTTGCCGTGTCGGTCAGCAGTTTCGTTTTAAATAGGACGGTGAGATAAAGTCATATTCCTGAAATATTAAATAATTTCCCCTTCCACGCGATGCTGCCGGATTTGCTGTGCTTTGTCTGTTATATTTGTCTGTCTCATATTTGTCTTATATTAGAAGATTAGGGTTGCTAATCACAGTCTTGGTTGAAATTGATCCTTCGATCAACCGGAACTGAAATGTCATTCAACTCACTGTTATGTGCGGGTTCAGTTGCGTAGAAATTATTCCTCCTCAAGGGCAAATCACATGCTATGAAGGGCAGAGAACTATCCGGAGAAAGGTGGAAGGACGACCTATCAAACTCTACTGTCTTCCACAGCGAATGCTAGTCAGTCAAACTGTGAAAGGAGCATGATATAACAAGATGTAGAGCTGGATGAACACTGCAGGCCGAGCAGTACCAGAGGAGCAGGAAGGCTGACGTTTCGGGCCTAGACCCTTCAGAAATCTATCTCGACTGTCTCTGTGAAACGAGCATGCTTGCTCGAGTTGTAACCTCTTCAGCTGCGACTAATCAAATCGCGGCAACCCTGAGCTTCAGCCAATCGCCGCCGTGTCAGCAATGATTGACGAGGGGATTTCGCGGTCTGTTGAGGGTTTCCATTTCATTCGTCTGACGTAGGTAGGAGTTGCAGTACACGGGTGTGGAGCTCGAACAAGGCTGCCTTTAGACTGATATTCGTCACTAGCCGGAATCTGGGCTGTATGGGCAAAAACAGCACCTCGTTTCCACAGCGCGTTACTGATTTGAACGTGTAGGAAGTCTTGAGGTTGAGGTAGAGGTAAAGCCCCTTATTTCTTTATTCACGTCAGCGGTTTCCTGTGGAATTGAAATAACCCCTGGTGTTGTTTCCTTTCGGCTTAATTACAGGCTGGAACGTATCATGCGCGGAGCCGTATGACAATCTGATATTTCGAAAGCTGTTGGTATGGCAGAAGGCCTTCCTGCTAACAATAGCGAATAGGTTAGGCAAGGTTGTACTTTGTTCCTGTAATTGTCTGGGATTTGAGTCCGTTCCCGGATTAAGAGTGATGTGAAAACGTAAAGGAATGTCAAACTTCATTTACACTCTAGGCATCACAGGTACTGTGTGTTCGGTCTCGACTCTAGAGAATGCTGTGTAATTTTTTTTTTTGTTCAGACACCTATTTAATTGGTAAGCCACGCCATAGATACGTGCCGTTGTAGTTCATATTACAGCTAAAATGTCGCTTTGAGATATCAAGCTTCTACCCTTCCTACGTTTGAATGTTAACTAGTGAAAATTGCTTATTTGTCTCTTGTGACCTTCTTTACTATACGTTTCTTTACACCCTAAAAATCTAAATTTTTTTTTTTAAATGTGATACGATCGTGATAAATGTGATATGTTTGCAGTCATTTGAGATGCTTGTTTAAGTGTTAGTGGTTAGTTTTCTATTATTTCCATTCTTTAAGAGTCTAATCACCATTGCCATGGCATCTGAATTTATTCTGCTTAAAGTAACTTTAATTTGAAATCCTGATTTTGCCCTTAAAGGTTTCATAGCGTGGTTGGATATAACTTTATCCAATCCAAGTGGATAGATTGATCATCGCTTGACGAAGTGTTTTTCTAGTCATTGTAATTTCTGACGTTCTGAAGTGACTTAAGTATTTCAAATTTCTCCTTTTTTTGTTTGTTTTTGTTTTCCATATCTTGCTGCTTCCTGTTTTGGGGTGGGAAGGAACAACCAACTTGGGAAGTAACCAGTAGGTTGGGAGGACAAATGTCAATGAGTCAATTGTGACCTTTTCATCTGCAGTATTTAACCTCTTTTTGTTTTTTATTCATTCTAGTCAATCAGTGCTTCATGCTGTCAGGTGTTCATACCATGCTTGTTTAATTTTTGCACAGTATTTTAACTGGTCTAACCTATGTTTTGAATGAATTTGTCTTTATCTTAAGTCAACGTTTTGTTTTTTTTTTGATTTTGGTCTTTGGAGAAATGTTAATTGTGTTCAAGTCAAAGGAGGTAAGAAACTAATCTAGAGGTGAGATAGCAGGAACTGCACATGCTGACGAATCGGAGATAACAAGGTGTAGAGTTGGATGAACGCGGCAGGCCAAGCAGCATCAGAGGAGCAGGAAGGCTGACATTTCGGGCCTAGACCTTTCTTCAGAAAAAAGAGGTGATGCCACTTTGTGGGTTTAGTAAGTGATGGCCAAATCCCTTTCATCTCAGTTGTGCATCTGATGAATCGAGGTTTTGTTTTTTGTTCTGATATGCTCTTACAAGGAACTTTGATTTTCAGGAAAGGTATTAATCATTCAGTCTGTCCATTCCAGTTTGTTAAGATAAAAGGCTGGGCCTATTTATCACTGGAGGCTGAGGGTTGACCTTTTTACAGAAGCTTAGAAAATCATGAGGGGCGTGGATAGGATGAATAACCAAGTTCTGCTTCCTCAGGTAAGGGAGTCAAAAAAGCTAGACGGCCTAGGTTTTAAGGTGAGAGGGGAAAAGTTTAAAAGGGGCAACTTTTTCATGCAGACGATGGTGTGTATATGGAATAAGCTGCTAGAGGAAGTGGCGGGAGCTAGTGCTCCTACCACTAAATAACATTTAGAAGGCATTTGGATGGGTAAATGAATAGGAAGGGCTTAGAGGGCTTATGGGCCAAATGCTGGCAAATGGGACTAGATTTATTTAGGCTATCTGGTTGGCATGGATGAGTGAGACTGGATCTGTTTCTATACTGTACATCTCATGACACTAATTCAGTTATGCCATCACTGGGCATGTCTTAAGCTTTTCTGAAAAGCAGGTTTAGAAGAGCATCAAGTGAAAATCAAATTACAATAAACTGATAACCTAAGTTTATTCGACTTTATGTTTCGCCTTGCATTGCATGATTTAAGAAATGCTTTAGTAGTAATCACAGTACCCCCTCAGTTCTCATGATCTTAATGACTTGTGCTCTCTCACTTCTACTCTCTCAATTTTTATGCTTCTTGATATACCTGGTTATTGCTCAGGTTAGTCACTAATTTCATAGCCTGATCCCTCAGTTATCATTGCTTATTCTCTCTTATTGGACTATATCCCATTTAATTCATGGCATGCCTGTTTGCTATGTGTTAATCTGAAGTACTTTGTGACTGTGAGCATTGCCTGTCAGTCCAAGTTTCAGTTCTTTCTCCATGTGAACACCCACACGATTGCTTTTTTTCAATTAAATGCTTCAACAAAAGTTATCTAGTTCCCTTTTTAATTATGTCAGCATTTTGGAAGGAGTTTCCCCAGCTGAATGCAGGAAATTTTTAAACACTACTTTTTTTTTTTATAGAAACCAGTTTCTGGCCTCTTGCAACTGATTCATTGAACAGTAGAACAAATCTATCTTTGTACCACTGAATGAGACATGATCATGCCTGTAGTAGTGGAAAAGGTCTTGTCTTGTGAATCTGAATAACTGTAGTCTATCATTTGATAGTATTTCCACAACTCTTGAATTAGTTATTTAGTTCTTAAACATGTAAGAACATCTAGTACTTTGCCTTTCAAATCTTGTGGAAGAATACCACTCTGTCTTTATGCCTCAAGATAAAATTTGTTTGCACATTCTGCTTTTGTTGGAAGGCTTCACTTTGATTTTGCTGTCAGTAGCATGATGTCTCCAAAGAAGCTAGTATTTCCTTGTTTTCTGCACTTAACCACTTTGGATTTACAGTTCTGATTTGTTGGATTCAAGTAAAGGTTGCTTTACAAAATTGCAGGCTTGTGCCTGAAAAGAGTCAGCTGGACCCAAAATGTTACCTCTGATTTCTCCTCACAGGTGTTGCCAGACCTACTGAGCTTTTCCAGCAACTTCTACTTTTGGTTCTGATTTACAGCATCCATAGGTCTTTTGGTTTCTACAGGTTTCTGTTCTTATTCATGTCCTTTGCTTTGGTCTGTGTTGCTTAATTGTGATCATGGCCAAATATTTAACATTTGGTTTGTGCTGCTTTACTAGCCAGAACCAGATACTATATTGCAGCTCACACAGAATAGTGCAGTGCTAGTGTGGCTACCTTTTTTGAATGAAGAGTCCTGGGTTTAAGCCTGACCTGATCCAGTGGTGAGCAACAACATCTGAACACCTTGACTAGAAAATGTCTACAATTGAATCCAGCTAGGGGTGAGGGAGTGTAGAAGGTGATGAGGTGACCTTTATAGAAGCTCATAAAACTAATGAGGGCTATAGATAATGGTTAAAGACAACGAGGTGTCGAGCTGGATGAACACAGCAGGCCGAGCAGGAAGGCTGACATTTCAGGCCTAGACCCTTCAGAAAACGTTAGCCTTCCTGCTCCTCTGATGCTGCTTGGCCTGCCGTGTTCATCCAGCTCTAAACCTTGTTATCTCAGATTCTCCAGCATCTGCAGTTCCTACTATCTCTCTAGATAATGGTTGTTGTCTTTTCCTTTTAGAATGGGGGATTTTGAGACTGGGGGCATAGTTTTAAAGCACAAGGAGAGAATTTTTTCAAAAAAACTCACCCACAGCTTTTGTGGTTCGTGTCAGGAATGAGCTTCCTGAGGAATTGGTGGATGTGGGTACAATTACCATCTTTGAAAGACATTTGGATAAGTACATCAATAGTGAAGGTTGAGAGGGATGTGGACCAGGAGCGGGCAGGTGGGACTAGTTTAGTTTGGGAATAGACTTGGCATGGACTAGTTAGACCAAAGGGTCTATTTCTGTGCTCGATGACTGCTTTATGTTTGAATTCTCCGCACAGAAGTCATAGAATCCTGATGCTTTTGAGTCAGATCATTCCAGGCACAGTTGCACCATGTGACCTTGCTCCCACAGGACTATCCAGTCGGGGAGAGACGCAAATAATAGTTTGAAGCCTTAGCAATTGAGGCTGTAGTGAAAGTACATGTATCAGTAAAGCAGTTGCATTGTGAAAGCATAACTAGCTGGGTTTTTTTTTTGTTTTTTGCCTGATATAAGCACCTTTGTTATCTGCATCCAAATTATGTCCAGTTTCTTATCATGTAAGTAGACCAATGGCCTTGGAAACAAAGCATGTTAAAAACTCACCAGCTGAACTGATTGTCAGGCTCGCATCTGAGCTAGCTGCTCAATTTCTTTTTATAAAGTGAAGGGCTGACTTTGCAGAAGGTTGGTTTTTTTTTTTAGAGATGGCAAATAATGAACAGCTTGGATTCTCTTCACATCAAGTTAATTGATAAGAGCTTGAAAGCACTTGACTCATGTGTTCATACATATTTCCAAAAAATCTGTAGCTTAAATGCCACAAAAGACTCTTCCCAGAAGAGTCAACTTCCTGGAGTAGGTTTCCAACTTGTGTGTGAATAGCTGTTGGCTTTTAATAAGCCTGAAGCAGTTGAGCTCAAGTGCTTGAGTTAACAAGGGCCAGTGTTAGTTCACCATTACTTTGATTATGGAGTGAGTTTGCCTGACTGCCAGAGGGAAGGCTAATATAGGTAGCCTAAGAGGAATCTTTCAGTGACTTTTTTTCCTCAAGTGTCTTGAGGCTTCTTGTTTGTCCCAAGATGATAAGTTGGAGTTGGTAGAAGAACATCTTGCAACTCCTTAGTAACTTTGCAGTCCTTTACCAAGGTGGCATTGAGTAGATATTGGATATTTTGTTCACCTGTTTCTTTTCTTTCAAAAAAAATTGTGCAACTTTCGGCAAGTACCGTTGCATTGAAATGTGTGGACTAGACAATCTCTGGAAGATAACTGACCTTTTTGAGCTACTGCATACTTTGTGCATGTTAAACACAATCGTTCTGAGTATTGTGCATACTGGGTCTTTTGTGTTTAATTTTAAAGCAAGTGTCTATTTTAATACTTTTAATTCACTGCCAAGTGCACGTCAGTAAAATAAGCCATTTTAACTTTAATCAGCTTTAGTTTTGAAGCTGGAAGTGGAGTAAGAATCGGGAAGCCATGATTTGTAATGAGTGCTTAATTTGACAGGTGCACAGTGAAATCTCCGCAGACAGAGCTGGCTATTTGAACCACAGATTGGAAAGTTACTGGAACATAGGAAATATAAGGAACCCTTGGCATCAAGCACTTGAATGGGATATTTTGCTCTCCAATTATGGATATTACAACAGATTGTAAACAAGATCTCTCAAATGAAATCTATAGACTTGGAACATTTATCAACTTTCCATCTGATTCCCCAGTATCTGAAGCAACATTAGCCAGAGCAGGTTTCTTTTACACTGGTATCAAAGACCAGGTTAAATGTTTCAGCTGTGGTGGTGCAGTAGATAACTGGCAACATGGAGATTCTGCTGTACGAAAACACAGGCAGCTATTTCCAGCTTGTCCGTTTATTAATGGTTCAAGCCTGAATGAACAAATTGCAAACTCTCATTGTTCAGGCACATCTCGTGACCCCGAAAACTCTGACCAAGCAGCTGCAAGTAGTAATCGTGCATCGGAAAATGGCCCTTGCAACCAGTTAATTGTTGTCCACCAATATTGTAATCAAATTCTCAGCAATCGTGTGAAAAGGAAGAGTATTGAAGACCTTTCACACCTACGACCCAAAAATCCTGCCATGTGCAGTGAAGAAGCCAGACTTTCTACCTTTACCAAGTGGCCGAGTTATGGGATTGTAACACCAAGAGAACTTGCTAAAGCAGGACTTTATTATACATACAAGGATGATCAAGTACAATGCTTTTGTTGTGGAGGGTTAATGAAAAACTGGGAACCTGGAGATCGAGCAATGTCTGAACACAAGAGGCATTTTCCAATGTGTGCTTTTGTTTCAGGACGTTTTATTGGAAATATACCAATTGATGCAAATTGCAGTGAAACAATAGATGTTAACCAGTCTGTAAATGAACCAAAAGCAAATACTTCTGATTTACCTAAACATCCCGACAAGCAGACATTTGATTTGCGTCTTCAAACTTTCAAATGCCAAACAAGTTTTCCACTTAATATTGCTGATCTTGCAAGAGCTGGATTTTACAGCACAGGTATGGTAAATTTCTTAAGTAAACTTGATTCTTGCGAGTTTTAGTCAGTCCATGCTTCTTGACACTTTTTGGTATCCCTGTCAGTTTTTTTTTGTTGCAGCTAAAGTAGTTTTCACACTTTTTAAAAAATGTCACGTGCTGAATAATTTTATTGACCTTGCTAATTAAGCAAGAGGATAGCGTGCCAGACATATGGAAGGTAATGAAATCAGGAGTGGAGTCCTCCAATGGGATTGAAGAGAATATAATATTTAATTCCCTAGAGGAGGGGTCTGCTATCCCAGTTGAAGATGATGTACCAACTTAGTTGAAAGTACCCTTGCTTCAGGAAGCTGGAGATTTTAAATTTCCTTTCTTCTCTCTTCTTTCACCCCCCCCCAGACAACTTCACACTAGTTAGCCAAACATTGAGTTTTTCTGGAACTTAATTGTAAGATGACAGGGTTTTTTTCATTTTTTGTAAACTGAAGTGTGGTAGACTGGGCTTTTGAGTCTTTTTAAAATTATAACTTGTTTTTTTAAATTTGAAGAAGGTGTGCACTTTAACATTGGTTAAAAGGACTTCAAGAGGGTATTAGTTGCCCACCAACACAATCAACTCCTAGTTCTTGCTCATGTTGAGGCATGTAGAATTGACATTAAATTGTTGATCCAGTTGGGAAACTAGGTAACTAGTGGGAAATGGAATAGGGATAATGGGCAGTGGGCTTTAAATGATCAGGATGTTAGTGGTATCCCACTAGTTTGAAGCTGTGCATAATCTCAATTAAAATGTGCATCGTTAGGCTGTTAACTAAACATGGTCACTGAATTGGCTAAATCTGGGGCATGTCCCCTCTAGCCTTAGAACAGAAATCACATAATTAGTGGCTTTACTGGAATGTTGCTTGCGAACTTGCAATGTGTTTTACTGTTTTAAATAAATGCACAGTGTCCATCCTGATGAGCAATCTTTTATTTGACCATTCTCCTTAACAGCCCAACTACTGCAGGTGCTGTCCCTCTGTCGATGCAACTGCTGCACTCCTGGCTGTCGTATTACCCACAGGAAAAAGTTCTGAATATCACCCAGCCCCATTTGAAATAATAGCAATGTTAAGTTGGAATTGTGGCTTAGAGGTCCACCTGTCTGTCTAAATGAGAGCAAACTAATTTGGAACATGCAGTTGAAGGAGTTGCTGTGGTGGATTTTAAATGGTAGACAATGCTGCTACTGAGGGTCAGTGGTGGAGGGAGTAAATGCTTGTGGATGTGGAGCCAGTCACATAGCCTGCTTTTACCTGGATGGTGTGAGCTGCTTGTGTTGGAGCTGCACTCATCCAGGCAATTGGAGGTTATTCCATCTCCCTCTTGCCTTGTCTTGTAGATGGTGAGTAGAGTTTAGCAAATCAGGTGAGTTATTTACTTTATTCAAAACCTCTGACCTGTGCTTGTAGCCACTCTATGGCTGGTGTAAAGTTTCTGGTCAACAATAACTACCTAGAGTAATGAAAGATTCAGCAATATTGTTGTAAAGTGGCAATTTTGTTAAATTCTCTTTTTAAGGTGGTAATTCCTTGCCTTAAATATTATTTGCCACTAGTCAGCCTGAAGCCTGGAATTAGCCAGATCTTGCTGTATTTGGATATAGACACGTTTTCAGTATCTGAGAAGTTGTGAATGATGTTGCGTGTAGTGTGTATGTTCTTTAGTGTGAAGGGAAAAGCTGGTAATGTAGGGAATGCTAGTTGACTAGAGAAGATAAGGCTGTGCTCAAAAAGGGGAAAGACCTGTCAACTATAGACACCTGGGACGAAGTGAATCCCTGGAGGAGTATAACAACAGGAGGAGTATATTAAAGGGAAATCAGGAGGGCAAAAAGGGATATAGCTTTGGTAAATAGGGTTAAGGAGAATCCAAAGAGATTCTCTGTTTTACAGATAAGAGTAACTAACTATGGTAAGAATAGGACCCCTGTCATGTGGGATGACAGGAGGCTGGTGAGATACTGAACAAATATTTTGGATCAGTATTTTCCTTAGTCAAATAACACGCAAGTTAGGGAACTTGGAAATAAATACACATCCTGAAATGTGTCCATTTTGCAGAAGAGGTGGTGCCAGAGTTGCTTAAAATGCATAAAGGTAGACAAACCCCCGGGACCTCAACAGGTGTATCTCAGGATTGTGTGAGACTAGGGAAGAAATTGCTGAGCCCTTTGGCTATCAAGGATACAAATCTCAGCAGTGGTGATGTGCCAAAAGACTGGAGGTTGGGTAATAGTTGGTGTTGCTTTTTAAGTGGTGGGCATGTTGGGAGGGGTTTCTGAGGGACAGACCTACACCTTTAATTTGGAAAGGCAAGGACTGATAGGGATAGGCAAGATGGTTCTGTGCATGTGGAAATCATGTCTCTCTAACTTGAGAGTTTTTTTGGAAACGGTGACAAAGAAGATTGAAGGCAGAGCAGCAGATGTTTATGTGGATTTCAGAAAATCATTCGACCAACTTCTGCATGGCCAACTGGTTAGTAAGGTGAGATGACATGGAATAAAGGAAGAGCTAGCCAATTGGATACAGAAGTGGCTTGAAAGGAGGAGACGGGTGGTGGTAGAGGGTTGTTTTTCAGACTGGAGGCCTGTGACCAATGGTGTGCCACAACAGTTGAAGCTGGTCCACTGCTTTTTGTCATTTATGTAAATGATTTGGATGTGAACCTCAGAGGTATGTATCATAAGGTTGCAAATACCACCAAAATTGGTGGTGGAGTGAAGAAGGTTACTTTGGAGTACACTGGGACTTCATCAGATGAACCAATGGGCCAAAGAGAGACAGATGTGAGGACCTGCGCTCTTTGGAAAGGCAAACCAGGGCTGGACTTGCAGATGTGATGGTAGAGCCTTCGTGAGTGTTGCCAAACAGATGTTTCGGGGTGCAGGTAGACACGATGGTAAAGGTGGCCTTTGGCATGCTTGCTTTCATTGGTCAGTGCATGGAGTACAGATTTTGGGATGTACAGGACATTGGTGAGGCCATTCTTAGAATACTGTGTACAGTATTTGCCGTCAGGGAATATACTAAATGGAGGGTGCAGAAAACACTTGCAGGATGTTGCCAGGATTGGAGGGTTTGAGCTTTCAGGGGGGAACTGAATTGGCTAGACTATTTTCACCACTGAGTGGTGACCTTAGAAGTTTTGAAAATCATGAGGGGCAAGTGTAAGGTGAACAACCAAGGTCCTTTTCTTTTCCCCCTGGGGTGGGGGACTCCAACTAGAGAGCATGGGTTTATTGTGAAAGGGGAAAGATTTGAAAAGGGCAGTGTTTTCACATGGGATGGTGCATGTATGGAATGGGCTGCTCAAGACAGTGATGGACACTGGTACAATGCCAACTTTTAAAAGGCATCTGGATGGGCATATGAAGAGGAAGGTTTTAGAAGGATATGGGATGAGGTAGGATTGGTATGTCTGATCCGTGCAGACAAGGTGGACCAAACGGTCTGTTTCTATGCTGTATGACTGACTTTTTCAGGAAGGTCATTGAAGCATCTGGAAGGTGTTGAGTTTAGGACAACTGGTACTGTGACTAATTTTAACCAGTATGAGATGCCTTTTTGTTTTTCACTTTGCTCATTTGGTTTTGTTTGGGCTCACTTGAAACTATATGCGCTCAAATGATGCTTTCTTATTAAGTGAAGTAATTTTCCCCTTTAACTGGGAGCTCAGGTTTTTTCCATCAGCGTTTGGAGCAAGGCTCCAGTCGGTTCCTGAACGGAGTGATCTGGATGAAACCCAAAGCTGTTGACTGTGGTGTTCGTTGAGATAAGCGCTACTTGACAGCAGTGATATCTGCTTTTATCACTTAGAGTGCACCGATAGGGTGTTAATTCGCTGAATTGGATTGGCCCTTTTTGTGATGTGGACATCATTCTGCAACAGTTTGCAATGCTTAGTAGACAGTAGTGTTTATAGATGTACTGGAACAGCTTGGCTAGGGTCATGGCTGGTTTTGAAGCCAAAGTCTTCAGTCCTTTTTGCTAGAATGTCGTTAGGCCCCACTAGTTGGTAGTGGGGTTTTTTTGTGCCTTTTTTAAGCTGTTTTGATATCATTAAGTAAACTCAAAAGGCTGGAGGGCTCTTGTCAGGCAGTGGTGATGTCCTTGCTTGTAGATCAGGAGGCCTGAATTGATGCCCACGTGGCCCAGAGGTGTACAATAACTCTTGTACAAGGTGACTTTGAAAGGTAACTAAACTGGCACCTGAGGTTTGGGTCCACTGAAGGAGGCAGAGAAATCATCCACTTGTTGCTTGTGGCTGAAAATGATCTGTCAAGCCAGCGGTCTACAAATTGAGCAACTAATTTAAAATCATGGTAGTCTCTGGGATCTAATAACACACAACTTGGTGTAATTTTTCAAATAGCATCTTTGAAATTGAAGAATGAGGCCTGCAGATGCCTCAGAACACAACCTGTCAGTTCCACTCCAAGCCCTGACCCTCCCACTTTGACTTAGAACTGCGTTTATCTTTCCAGAATTTTGACCTAGATGGAACTGCTTTCCTAATTCTTAGTGTTACTAGATCTGCAACTGTGGTGGTGCAGAAAATTGGCTTGCTGTCACCATTACTTCTGGGTATTTGGGGGACAGACAACTCATGCTTGCCAAGCTAGGGACTCGCAAACTGCATAAACTAACCTTTTTCTTAACTGGACCAAACCTGTTGTATTCGTAAGGGAGGCAAGATATGAGAAACTTTGCCAAAATGCTTTTGAATTTGGAAGACATGTTGTGCAACACTTAGTGGTTTCATTTAAGGTTTCAAAAAGTGCTGTTTTGGTCTTAATTTTTTCAGGTGACGATGATAATGTGAAGTGTTTTCACTGTGATGGAGGCCTCAGAAATTGGGAGTCTTCTGATGAAGCCTGGGAGCAACATGCCAAGTGGTTTCCAGGGTAAAATGCCAAATGTTTCCAGCGACTTCCATTTAACATTAGCAAAATTACTTGCTCCTGTGTTTTTTGTTTCAGATTATTTCAGCTTTTCTTTACTTTGCCATTATCCCTTGCTGGAGTAAAATTTCATGGAACTTAAGTGAGGTGCTGACAGATTTTTCAGCTGAAATCCACAATGTCTTAAACAGATTAGCAGTATTTGAATGACAGTCCAGGATGCCAGCTCCTGCCCCACCGAACTCAACTGCCATCGAGACATCGATCGCCTCAACCTCGCCACTCCAACCTCTTCCCCCGCAGAACATGCAGCCCTCCACTCCAATCCCAACCTCACCATAAAACCCGCAGACAAGGGATGCACAGTTGTAGTGTGGCGCACTGACCTCTACATCGCCGAGGCCAGACACCACCTCTTACTGCCCCCTTGAACATGATCCCATCCCCCACCACCAAACCATCTCTCAGACCTCATCACCTCAAGTGACCTCCCACCCACAGCCTCCGACCTCATCGTTCCCCAACCCCACACCTCCCACTTCTATCTCCTTCCCAAAATCCACAAACCTGACTGCCGAGGTCGACCCGTTGTCTCTGCCTGCTCCTGCCCCGCCGAACTCATCTCCACTTATCTCAACTCCATTTTCTCCCCCTTGGTCCAGGAACTCCCTACCTACATCCGTGACACCACCCACGCTCTCCACCTCCTCGCAAACGTCCGATTCCCTGGTCCCCAACACCTCCTTTCTTACCACGGACTTCCAGTCCCTGTACACCTGCATTCCCCATGCAGATGGCCAAAAGGCCCTCCGCTTCTTCCTGTCCACAGGCCCGACTAGTCCCCCTCCGCTGACACCCTCATCCGCTTAGCCGAACTCATCCTCACCCTCACCCTCAACAACTTCTTTCAATTCCTCCCACTTCCTACAGACAAAGCGGGTGGCCATGGGTACCCACATGGGCCCAAGCTATGCCTGCCTCTTTGTAGGTTACATGGAACAATCTCTCTTCCAAAGCTAAGGTGGCTATCCCCTGCCTCTTCCTCCATTACAATCATGACTGTATCGGCGCCGCCTCATGCTCCCACGTGGGTCTCGAACAGTTCATCCGCTTCACCAACACCTTCCACCCCAACCTGAAGTTCATTGGGACCGTCTCTGATACCCCTCTCTGTCATCCACCTGGAAACCAATATCCATTTCGAGCCTATGGACTCCCACAGCTAAATAGAATACACTTCTCACCCACCTTCCTGCAAAAATGCAGTCCCCTATGCCCAATTGCTTTGCTTCTACCGCATCTGCTCCCGAGATCAGGCATTCCACTCCCAGACATCGCAGATGTCCTTGTCCTTGTTTTTCAAGGACCGCGACTTCCCCTCCGCAGCCCTCGACCATGTCTCTTGCATTTCCCGCAACTAATTCCTCGCACCCCCTACCCACAATAATAACCAAAACAGAATCCCCCCTCATCCTCGCATACCACCCCACCAACCTCCAAATCCAGCGCATCATCCTCCAACACTTCTGCCATCTGCAATCTGACCCCACCACCAAAGACATTTTTCCCTCCCCGCCCTTATCTGCTTTCTGGAGGGACCACTCTCTCCGTGACTCCCTTGTCCGCTCAACACTCCCCTCCAGCCCCTCCACACCTGGCACTTTTCCCTGCAAGCGCAACAAATGCTACACCTGCCCCCACACCACCTCCCTGACCCCTATCCCAGGCCCCAAGAAGACCTTCCACATCAAGCAGATGGTCACCTGCACATCCGCTAATGTGTTATACTGTATCTGCTGTTCCCGTTGTGGCTTTTTCTACATCAGGGAAATCAAGCAGAGGCTAGGGGACCGCTTTGCGGAACACCTACGTTCAGTTTGCTCTAAAGAACTACACCTCCCAGTCGTGAACCATTTCAACTCCCCTTCCCATTCCTTGGACAACGCGTCCATCCTGGGCCTCCTGCATTGCCACAATGATGCCACCTGTAGGCTGCAGGAACAGCACCTCCTATTTTGCTTGGGAACCCTGCAGCCCTATTTCTTTGGGATTCCTCAGGGTGGCCTGGTTTCTTCCCACAGTCCAGGAGTGTGCAGCTGTGGTGGATTGGCCATGCTAAATGCAAGGTTACAGGGATAGGTTTGGGAACTGGGCATGGGTCTGGGTGGGGTGCTGTTTGGAGGATCGGGGCAGACTTGATGGGCCAAATGGCCCTTTTTTCTGCACTGTAGGGATTCAATGAAAATGAATAACCCTCTAAATATTGTTTAAAACATCTAGTTTAAGCTTTCACCAAGGCTGCCTGTAAGGGCCTATTCATTCAGTGTGTGCCAGGTTGTAGTCGGTCACTCGGTTTGTCACTTCACTATTGCTTTTATCAAACCCGAAACGTCAGCCGCCTTGCTCCTCTGCTGTTTAGCCTGCTGCGTTTATCCAGCTCTACACCTTGTTATCTATAACTGTAATCCCTTCTGTTCTGCATTATGATGGTGGAAAGGAAATGTCCAGATGTGCCTCTGCAATTAACTTATTGCCGCCACCTTTTGAAGCAGGGAATGCCCAAGTTGCACATATTGCAGATAATGGCTTTTCATCTGTCCTGAAAGGCCACTAACTTTTTTTTTCTCGGACAAAAAAATTTTCTTCTGGACTTCTCCACAAGATGAAACCTATTTTGCACATCCACTTAAATGCGTTTTTTTTTTTCAGAATCCAAGCAATTTACCCTGTTTTCAACCCTCATTCCTCAACTCCCAGTGGAGACAAGCCTAACCAGTTGAACCAGTCCTCTTCAAATAATCTATTCCTGTTCAGGTATCAGTTTAGTCGACCAACTCTGAACTGCTGGAAATGCGTTTACGTGCTTCAAGGAAGGTAGCAAAACTGCACACAGAATTCACTATGTGGTCTTAGAATACCAAGTATAACTGAAGCATCACTTCGTAATTCCTCAAAGTCTCTAGCATTTCATGAGTTGACACTTTCATGTTCAATGCCTGTTAATCAAGCCTTGGATCTTGCATGGTTTTGTAATCACTGAATCTGCCCTGTTATGATTGTGTTCATTGCCCTTCCTTTTTACAATTTATACTCATTTTGTGAAGAAAAATGCAATATAAACTGCTCTCTTCACTGTGCTAAATGTCATCTGCCATTTCTCTGCACTTTGCACCAAGTATCTTTTATTCTCTGCCGTTCTCCTTCGTGTTCATAAACTTCTGAAGCTTTGTTAACAAATATTGAAATTGTACCTTCTGCACAAAAGGCCTGGATTGTTCTTATCAATAGGAACAGAGGTCCCAAAACAACTCTTTAACTTGACTTAAAGACTTCCTTCAAACTGGAAAATATACTTAAATTGCATGTCACTCAGCTGATATTTACATCTGTTGACAGTAAATAGTTAAGGCAAATGTCTGAGTTCCAATACAAAGGAGAAGGTATGTTAGAGCTGTATCGTTCTGATCAGGCCCAGTCTGGTGTAATATTTCATTCTGTACACTGTACCTTGGTGAAAACTCACTGCTATCATGCTGAGGGCTTTGGGAATAAAAAATGTGATTGAACACCAGTGTTCAATTTGTGTTTTGTTTTTAACAGGCTAATGAAGAGTAGTCTATGTTTGCTATGCTGCATGTTACTGTTTTTGCCCCTCTAGATTCGCAAAGGTAATGCGTCACCAGTCCTGAAGTGGAACTTCATACTGTTTGTAAAGTTGCCTTCAAGGAAAATTATTTCCCTCTGTTGTTTTGTCAGAAAATTCTAGTTGCACACAGCACTTCTTTTTTAAAATCTAGTCTTTGACCTGTTTTAGAGATTTTAGAGTAGGGTACTGATTCTAGGCTTCATGAGACTTTACTCGAATAGAATGTTGGCGGGGGGATAAAGAAATGTTGCGGAAGACTTGATACTTCCAATGTAATTTCATTTGTAACGTAAATATGTGCTAAGAAATTGCTGGAAAATAACAGCTATTATCCAAAATAGGTGTGCTTTCCTGATAGAACAGAAAGGCCGTGACTTTGTCAATGATGTTCAGTTGAGGAAATTGTACTCCAACTCCAAAGTAAGTTCCATTCCTGAGATGTTTACTTGTATTAAACAAGGTGTGAGTGTAATTTAGGAACTAAGTGTTGGTGTTTTTAATTTAACCATTTAATATTTAATGTGTGTAGTTTTTAAGCAGCTATCGGGCTTGTGGATCAAGTGTATAAAAGCTGTTAATTTTGCAATATCTTAACCAGGCTAAAGGCTGTTTCTCAAACAAATCCCAGTGTGGATGAATGTAAAGAGATACATGTGTGGCTTACCGTCAGTGGTAATGAAATAATTGGAAACTCATCAAAAATGAATTCCTGCTTAGATTTTGCTGGACATAAGGTTGTCAACTGTTCATCACTTGTCTCTCTGAAATGGGAAACTTTGCACTGCTTCAGGAGAACAGGCAGTGGTAATTCGGGATGGGGCCTGACAGGGTAATAGCCAATTTTGTCAACTGGATTCTGTTCTCCCTGACACACCTATACCACATTCATGTAACACTTGTAAAAAGCTGTCCTTTGCAATCTGTGGAACTTCATTTTTTGATTAGTTAATTAATATAAATAGAACTGAAATAAACGCAGAATGCCGTTAACTTTTAATCTCTGCAATACTTGAGCTTTAGCTTTGTATCATCCTGTGCATTTGCCCCAGATTTTAATTGGTTCTGCAAAATGTTATTGGTCATCTTTCTTTACTGTTATGATTTCTGTTGATGGTAACACTACCAAGTCTCTTTCCAGAGTGACATGTAGGTTGATAGACACAAGCTGTGTTCTTTGCAATTTATTAAGCATTTTCAATCACTTTGGCAGATTTGTACCATGTACTTCAAGAGAAAAGCAAGATTTAACTTTTTCCCCAGCAATATCCTTTTTTACCAACAGCCCGGTGAACTATTCACTTCGTGTTTTTTTTTTTAACTGAACTGATGAGGTTATATACTTTTTTTTGTCTTGTCAGCAATCTTCTGTACATTAATCACGTACTTTTCCTCAATTGCTGTCCTGCAGCTGGCCTCCTTTCTCTGCTCCCTTAAATAATGACCAAGCTCCCCCACTACCAACCCAGCAATGCAGGTCATGTTCTTGGAACCCAAGTTCCATTTAAGAATCAAACTCACAGCTTAATGCTGACCCTGACCCCCTTTTACTGTTTTTTGGGGGTGAATAAAGATAATCTGGTTGACTCCTTCTGTTTTAGGGGAAGGAAACTGCTCTCCTTAGCTGGTTAGGCTTACATGTGACTCCAAATCTTCAGCAATGTGACTAACTCTCAACGGCCCTCTGAAGTGGCTGAACAAGCCACTCCATTGT
The DNA here is from genome assembly GCA_024137785.1 of Ginglymostoma cirratum. Classification (NCBI taxonomy): domain Eukaryota; kingdom Metazoa; phylum Chordata; class Chondrichthyes; order Orectolobiformes; family Ginglymostomatidae; genus Ginglymostoma; species Ginglymostoma cirratum. The sequence continues at coordinate 40,035,542 of JAHRHZ010000016.1, read as the reverse complement.
CTAAAAATTCTGGAGAAGGAATTAAACAGGGCAGAGCACCTTACATCTATATAGGCATTGGAAACAACAGCAAAAAAACCACAATGTTTTCCTGGCCATGTCATGGTGAGGAGGACAAGTACCAAAAAAGTCATTACTTTATGTAATAATAGTGTTGTTACTATCAGTTGCACCTTGCAATGCCCCAAACAGTAGCATCATTATGCAGGGATAATGTCCTGTCATGCCAGTAGAATAAACCTACCAAAAGGGATCTGGGAGTGCTAGTACAGGATTCTCTAAAGGTTAACTTGCAGGTTGAGTCTGTGATTAAGAAAGCGAATGGAATGTTGTCATTTATCTCAAGACGGTTGGAATATAAAAGCAGCGATGTGCTTCTGAGACTTTATAAAACTCTAGTTAGGCCCCATTTAGAATACTGTGTCCAATTTTGGGCCCCACACCTCAGGAAGGACATACTGGCACTGGAGCGTGTCCGGCGGAGATTCACACGGATGATCCCTGGAATGGTAGCCCTAACATACGATGAACGGCTGAGGATCCTGGGATTGTATTCATTAGAGTTTAGAAGGTTGAGGGGAGATCTAATAGAAACTTACAAGATAATGCATGGCTTAGAAAGGGTGGACGCTGGGAAGTTGTTTCCGTTAGGTGGAGATACTAGGACCCGTGGGCACAGCCTTAGAATTAGAGGGGGTCAATTTAGAACGGAAATGAGGAGACATTTCTTCAGCCAGAGAGTGGTGGGCCTGTGGAATTCATTGCCACGGAGCGCAGTGGAGGCCGGGACGTTGAATGTCTTCAAGGCAGAGATTGATAAATTCTTGATCTCGCAAGGAATCAAGGGCTACGGGGAGAGTGCGGGTAAGTGGAGTTGAAATGCCCATCAGCCATGATTAAATGGCGGAGTGGACTCGATGGGCCGAATGGCCTTACTTCCACTCCTATGTCTTATGGTCTTAAGTGAAGTTCTGGAGTTGTTGTCCTGCAAGTCCTCAATATTGAATTTGGATGCCATGAGGCCTCAGGGTGTTAAGTTAAACATCAAGAAAATGAGCTGCTAATTACGACATACTGTCCTCCCTCATCTGATCGATCAATGCTCTTTTTCATGTCGAACACAACTTTGAAGCACAGTGGCAAGGGTGCTATATGTACTCCAGATTGGGTCCATCAATATCCAGCAAGAGTAGCTCATCTAATTGAGTTGTAAAGGACACAACTGCTAGACTGGATCTGACAGGTGGTGAGGGGACCAACAAGGGTGTTCCAATTCAGTCTGCTTGTCATGCATGCATCTCTCTGACAATATTGATAAGTGTGACCACCTCACTTCCTTGAAGTCCTTGGGATTGAGAATTGCTGGTGCACAGTGAGAATTGCACGAAGAAATTATTTCAAACCGCTCTAGCAGCTTGAGTGGGCGTATGGATTGCTGTGGGTGATCAGCAGAATTCTTCTGTTCCAACACAATCTGCACCCTCATGGCTTGGCATATCTCCCACTCGACCATTACCAGCAAGCCAGGGAGTTCAGGAGGGCCTACTTTGAACAGCACTAAGCATCTCTCAATGAGGTATTAATCTGGTGAAGCTACTAAACACAACTGTTAGCCTGCCAAGCAGCAAGTGAAAGACAGAGCTAGGTGATTTCACAACAAAAAGATCCAATCTAACCTCTGCAGCCCTGCCTCATCAAGCCATGAATGGTGTTAGATAACTAAACAAGTCCCTGGAGAAGTGCGCTCCAAGTACCCAAGCCGTCAATGCTGGAAGAGTCCGGCATATGTGAAAGATAAGGCTGAACCATTGGCAAAATTCTTTAGCCAGAAGTGTCATGTGAATGATCAAACTCCTCCCAGGATCTCCAGCATCACAATGATAGACTTCAACCAGTTCTCCTCCCTTCATATCCAACTTGTTTTGAGGCACTGGACACTGCAAAGGTTGTGGGCCTTTAGAACTTGCTGGCAAAATTACTGAAGGCTTGAGGTCTAGTACAGCTACAATACTGACATCCACCCACAATGGCAAATTATTCAGCTTGTTATTGCCCCATTGGTCTAATCATTTCTAAAGTGATAGATGGTGTTATCAACAGTGCCATCACACTCACTTGCTTACCAATAACCTCTGCCCAGTTTAAGTCCTGCCAGGGATGCTCAGCTGCTAACCACAATACAGGCCTTGGCTCAAACATGGGCAAAGAGCTGATTTCCAACAGTGAAATGTACTGCCCTTTGACGTCAAAGCTATAATTGATACGGCATCGAGGGATCGTAGCAAAATTGGAGCTGGTCAGAATCAGGGCACCAAGTTTTGGGAACAGGGGTAGGCTATTCAGCCCCTCAAATCTGTTTTGGTATTTAATGAGATCATGGCAGACCTGTGGATGCTTTTTGGCCCACATCCCTTAATGACTTTGCTTTACAAAACTTCATGTGTCTCAAATTTAAAATTAGCAACTGAGCCTGCATCCACTGCTGTTTCTGGAAGAGAGTTCCAAACATCTGCCATGCTCTTTGAATCTCTTGAAAGGCCCAGACCAAACTCTTAGACTGTGTGCTGCATAGTTCTAAAATCCTCCAGTAGCAAGCTCAAGGGACAAAGGTGGTGGGTGCAGGCCAAATTCATGTTTGTATGCTTCTTTCACTGGCTGTGCTGCTTTAGGATTTGAATGTCACTTTCACTTTCTTGTAATCTGCATCTTGAATGAAATCACTTAACCGTGGTTTTAAAAAGTTACCTGTGAATCCTAAGAGTAGTGTGGTGAAGTCCCACTGCAAAACCTTTGGTAGAATTTAACTGTTGACAGCCGTTCTGACATGCTACTTCTAAAGCCTTCTACCATTTTTGAGATATTTTGCAAACTAAAAACCTATGCAGTCTTTGAACACAAGTTATTCTTGACACTGAGATTCAATGAATACACAAACGGATTATCCAATCACTGTCGACGTGCCTGGTTGTGGGGTTTGTGGTGAGCAAACGGGCTTCTATTTCTATTACCTGAGAGGTGATTTTACATGAAGTGCTTGGAGTCATACAGCACAAGAATATACTTTTTTTTTTTTTTGACCAACTCCATGCCAACCATGTTTCCCAACTCTTGAAACTAGTCCCACTTGCCTGCATTTGGCCCACGTCCCTCACCCTTTCCAATTAATGTACCTGTTCAAATGTCTTTTAACGGTTGTAACTGTACCTGCATCTGACTTCCTCTGGCAGTTCATCCCACATACGAACCAGCTGTGTGAGGATTCTCCCTAATCTACTCTGAGACTGCTCCTGAGTTTGAAAACTTCCATCCAATTTCCTCTCTTTGCTTCCTTAAGGGAAACAGTCCCAACTTCTTCAATCTATCCTTGTATGCATGAGCAATGATGAAAATAATAACAGGAATTTCAGTAATCACTTGACTGAATGTTTTGTTTAAATATGTCAAGGTAGCCTTGATGTCCAGTGTTTAAAGCTATTGATAACTGAGCACCAGAACCTCGTTTAACTGAGTGGGGAACGTTGTCGTTTAACTTCCTCTGGGCCAGGGTTCCACCCTGACCCGCTCCAGACATGTGTAATGACATGACACGTCTGGACAAGTTGGTATTTGTTTTCTGAAAAGTCTATAAACGATAAATTTAAACCCAAAAGCATCAAGAGAATCTCATCCACACCTGCCGTCGAGTCTGCTTCTGTTTTTTCTTCTCCCCTGTAATCAGTGCTTTCAAAGTACTTTGTTCTCTAAATTTTGAACTTTTACAACTTCTGATCTTTGTTTGAACATCATCCAGAATTTGCTAAAATCACGTAACAAATGGGACTTCCTTCTGCTCTCTGTCAGGATAATCTATTATATTCTTTTCATGCTGATGAATGTTTGTGGGTTTTTTCTGTTACATTAGCAAGTCCACAAAAATTTAAGTCATTTAGCAATTGTCTTTGTAATTTTTGGGACATCTTCCAAACACAGGTTGTAAATCTGAAGACAGAATTTCTATTCCATGTACAATTGGATGGAGCATCACTAAATTTAATGAAGTTGCTCTTTAGTTGGCAAGTGATGTGACCAACCTGTCCTTCTCCATCACTTTTGAGCTGTCACTCGAGTAAATCCTACTGTTTTACAGTTATCTGACAGGTTTTCAGTAAAACTAGATATGAGTCTGTTACTTGCTATTTCTGTTTTAGTATAAAGCTCAAGGTTTTTATAAGAATATGAAAATTAACACTTACCAACTGTTTTTGCTGTGTTTCAGACTGTAACGTTGCCTCAAGATGACCTTTTTGGACATCCAGCAGAAACTGGTTAGTTCCTTTTTTTTTTTTTTGTGCTTTCTCCTGGTTGTGGTTTGGCCTTTCACTGCAATATTTCTGTCTTGTATTTGAATATTTTCAGACAACTTCTTTAAGCAGTCCCATGTAGCTCAGGGTGCTCTGGAGATGGGTTTTGACAAATCCCTAATTATGGAACTCATGAAAAAGAAACTCCTATCAACAGGTGATACCTACAAGTCTGTTGAAATGCTGGTCACAGATATTCTGGCAGTTGAAAGAGATGCACCAGATCAGGAACATGAACATCAGCAGCCAGGTAACCTGCACCAGTGCTCTAGCTTCTCTAAATTCCAGCAAGCTTCCTTTTTTACATGGAGAAACCATTGCTTCATTGCTCTCTGTATGGTCCATTTTGAAGTTCTCACAATGCTGATAATTCAGTACAGCTAATAGATTTGATGCTTGTGCTCAAATGGGACTTCTTTCCACTCAAGTAATCTCTTCCTTTTATTGTTAAGTAGTTATTTGCATGGACTAGCTAATGTACTCATTTTAGCAATTGTAATGTAATTTTTAGGACATCCTCCAATCGGACCCTCAACTGAAAACTGTATTTCCATTCCATGTGCAAATTTTGTTTGACTTCTGTTCTTATGTACTCCATTCAAATTATTGAGGTATGAGTCAGGAGTCTTGGCACACAGAATGAGTTGGATGGCTTTTGTCCTTCCATTTCAAGTGGCTCCAAATGACCTTGAACACTAGTTCAGTAACTTGGCCCCACTCTCATTGTGTAGCCTGAGTAAAATGTAAATAAGTAATCAGTGGGGTGGGCAACATTCATCTCCTAGTAAGTTTCTACAGAATAGAGCATGAGATCCTGTGTTGCTTTAAGTAATATGTGCAAGGGCCATGAATGGAGGAAATGTAATGTAATTTTGCTTTTATTTTCATACTGTTTCACTGGACTCAGGCTATGGAAGTCAGTCCCACTATTTCTGGGGTTGTCATTAAAACGTCAAGATTTTGGCTAATTACACAGTTTCCCCCAGTTTACCTGTCTTCTGGACTCTGAGTGAAAGCTTGGGCCAGGTTTTTGTAGTTTTAAAGAATTAGTTTGAGAAAGGGATAGATAGATACTAAGGGTGAAGTTGCCACGGTCTTAGTAAACCATAGTGCTGCTCTAATTACAGAGACACCTAGTGGTGGCTTAACCAGAGAGGTACGATGTCTCATGAGGTTGAGAGTTTTTCATGACAACAGCAGCCAGTGCCGGAGTTGAACCCACTCTGATGTCACTGCATTACAAACTAGCCATCTGCTAACTGAACTAAACTGACACGTTATCTACAACTAAACAGTTAGGAACTGTTCACTTGAAAAGTGGCCTGTGCTGAGGTCCCTATCGGTGGCACTTGGTGAGAAAATGGTTTTCCAGTTTTCAAGACTTCCTCCTTGGTACTTTGTACTCCTGGTTTTGCCAGCCTTTGCAACCTAGTTCGAGCTCCACAGCTGAGTTAGACAAGAACAAATAGAAAAATGCTGTTCTGTGCGTTACTGTAACCTGAAAAGCTTAATATCTTAAAGTAGCTATATGTTGTGGTAACTCTAACCATTTTATGCGTTATTCATTGGTTGTTTTTAAATCTAGATTTCCTCTTTGGGCATTTAGTGTTAGCATTCAGTCAGTAGGATTCATTTTTTAAAAGTCTACTTTTGGAAGTATACGATCTCTAATATATCAAATTGTCTTAATTTTTTTATTTCTGTCTTGGTAGAAACAAATGTGGAGGAGCAGTTGAGAAAACTGAAGGAAGAAAAGTGTTGCAAAATTTGCTGGGATCGAGATGTTTGCATTGCTTTTGTCCCATGTGGTCATATAGTCACATGTAAGGAGTGTTCTGCTGTGCAGAAATGCCCTATATGCTGCTCCCAAATTCGTGACAGAGTTAGAATATACTTGTCTTAAATAATGGTGTAAAATTATTCTTTGCCTGAGTTTTGCCATAACGGATTAATTTGTATTGTAAACTAAATGCTATTATTTAATTTTTGTACAGTTACTCAAGTAATTCTAATAGATTTAATAGTATGCCAATTAACAATCAACACAGAACACTTAACTGTCATAACAATTATCTACAAACTAATAATGTTTATTATCTGATTGACAGCTTACGCTGAAACACAATAGCCTTGTCAATGTGTGATTTTAAAATCTTTTCCAAATTTTTTTTTGGCCTTGGGCTTCAATGCAATTCCTGCTCTAGGATGGAATACCCCAGTCTCTAAAAGATTGTTACAACAGGCTGCATAATGGACTGTTCTCTTGAGCATCCAAAAACCTTTGAGACATGCAATTTTTTTAATTAATGACTCCCCCAGAAAAATTGCAACTCTTAAATCACATGCAATTCTTAGATTTAGCTTTTTGATAGACCTTGCAACAGTTTATGAAACTGTGGGCTGTTAATTCTGTTTTTTTAATCTTCAAAGACGCAACCTGCTAATGACTCTTTCTAACTGTAAGAGTGTGGGGTGGAAATTTAGTGTATTAAAATTTGTGGAATTGGAAACCTGTATGGCATGAACGCTACATCAATCAAAAATCCCTTTTTCCTTAAACTTCAGGAAGCAGAAGGCAAACAACTTCTGTTTAAGGAATAGTATGCTGCTTAGACAACTTGAAGTTTGGGATTTCACTGCAAGACAAAAATGTTTTAGGACTAGACTGTAGCTAGAAGTGCCAAACTCAACTTAGATGCTGAATAGACTGTTCAGCTGGTGGACTGTGGTAACATCCTGTCAAACTTCACTTAAATTTTCATGTTGAGCTGCACAATTAGAACATCCTGAGCCAAGATCATTTTATTCACAAAAATGATGACTTCATTTGCTGTGATTTGAGTGACTAGTCACATGGTAAATCATCCAACATGAGCAATGATATTCCATCCTTGTTGACAAACATTGGAATACAGTAATCCTTATCTTTTAGTCTTGAGTTTGTTTTAGTTGACAACTGCATAAAATGTTGAAATGACTTTTTATTTGGCAGTTCACCGTATTTATTAACAAAATTAAATCTTCATTCACTGGTGTAATTATATACTGACCTGATATGTATTCCAGATGAGTTTCATATTTATCTTTAAAACTTTAACAGTGTACATTTATATGGACCGAATTTTAAAGTGTTGTTCAATATTCCTGTCCCTTGAATTGACATTTCTTGGATCGTGATTTTGTTTTGAGTTGAAGATTGATTATAGCTTACAATTTTACTTACAATTTTGCCAGCCTGAGGAACTGATTTCCAATAAAGAAATGATTTTATTTTCCTTAATTGTCTGAAGTGTTAAGTACAATGCAACAAAAAAACACCACAGTCAGTTCAAAAGCAATCAGTCGGCATATTGTATCAATCATATTCCATGTTTTGACCTTTGGTTTTCCAGATCATAAGAATGAAGAAGAAAAACAGTGGAATATTTGTGGAGCTGTTGGTTGGTTGACCACTATCAAGTTCGTAATTGGATGTGGCAGGACTGCAGTGTCTTGATGTGATTGGCTTGAAACGTTGTTTAAACCATGCTGCTGTTTGCACATGCAGAATCCTATTTTGTGGTTTTACTGCACTGGGATCTCAGCTGCGTACACTCAGTGCTGCTCCTTGCATCTCCTACACTCGTCTTGGAAAAGGGGTTGATCTCCTGGTTTACTGGCAATGGTAACGTGACAGATGACGTTATCGACTTGTAGTTGAGTACAATGTGCTGCTGGTGGGCCACAACACCTCAATCTCCTGTTTTTGAGATGTTAGATCTGTATGATAATTCAGCAATCAGCACAGTATTGGTGCTAAGCAACACATGTATGTAGATGGGTGATTTGAGACTCTTTCTGCCGATATGGGGTAAACTGGTGAAAGTGAGTTATGTAGCTTTTTTGTGCTTGTGGCAGGTGGTGAGTGAAAAGGGCAGGTACCTCCTTTTGGGACAGAGCCCACCCGCTCAATAGTGGTGCTACAGAGCCACACTTGGTGAGGAACTTAACTCTCTCTACCAGACTACATTTGGAATTTTTGTTAAATACAATGCATCTTTAAAATGTGCACATTGTTGACAAACACTGAATCGTAAATCTATGATGGACGGTAGATGGTAATTACCAATGTTTGTTTATGCTGCCATGAGGCTTCAATGCTGTCCTTTCCCTTCTGATAAAGCAGGCTCGTCCAAGGGTTGGTTATGGAGAGTCTGAGATATTGACTTATTAAAATAATCAATTGATTATTTTAATGTTAGTAGCCATTTCTTCAAATTTTGGTACAATATCCCACATCTTAGTCATGAAAGCTTGGTTTTTAGAAGTTTTCAGATGAAGTATATTTAAATTCTCTAGTGATTGCTTTGCTTTGGAATTCGAGTGCTTCTAGGGATAATTATCTAGCAAACATTGCCACTGTACCACAGTTCTTCCTACATTATAACAATTTTCTTTTTTGTGATAGAATGGAGTTCGATAACTGGAAACTTCATCCTTTAACAGCCGTTTTGGCAGGATTCCCTTTGATGCTTTACTTGGCCAAAATGCTACCTTAATGTTGGGGACTGTCAGTTTCACCTATGCTTTGGAACATGGCTGTTATGCTCATCTTTAGTCAATGGCTTTAATAAAGAAGCAAAATGGGCTTGACAGAACCAAACTAACACACAGAATATTGGGGAGTAATTTCTCCTTGATATCCTTTTGAAAACTTTCCATCACTTGGCAGAGTCTAAGTAAAACTTGCTGTTTGTGGACTGGCTGGATGTGGACAATTGTACTTAGTGTTAATTAGATTGAAGTGAATTAGCTTTATTGTCACGTACTCAGGATTACAGTGAGAACTTTTAAGTTTCCACTTAAAGCAGCATCTTAGACACAAAGGTACTTGGGGACCGTTTCAGTTACAAAATTGTTGTAACAACGTCACCAACATACAGCACCATCTTCGGGAGAGTACCAAGGTACCAGACTTTTTTCCTACAGAATGGAGAAAAGTTAACATTAAAGCTATACACAGTATAACTCGTGGTCAGAAAAACAAGAAACAAAACTAAAAAGACAAACTTCCTTACTTCTAAGGGCTCTGCACAGCAGACCAGTGTCATATAGTCTGACTGCTGGCTGCCATCACACTCCCGCACTGGCTGAAGAATAGTGTTGCCACTGTGCCAGAAAGTGGTTAAGGATGGGGGACCATAGCCAGTGTGATTATTGGGTTAGATAGCCATTGCTGCAGCCATAATCTCTTCGCTACCCGCAAGGGGAGCCAATGGCTGAGTGTTATTATCACTAGGCTATTAATCCAGAGACTCTAGTAATGTTCTGGTGATCCTGGTTTGAATCCTGCAATAGCAGATGATGGATTTTGAATTCAATAAAAACCTGGAATTCAGTCTCCTGATGACTGAATCTATTTGTCAATTGTTGGTAAAACCCATCTGGTTCACTCCTTACCTCTTTTTTTTCAGAAAAGGAAACTGTTATCCTTGCCTGGCCTGCCCTATATGTGACTCCAGACCCACAGTGGTGTGGTTGACTTTTAACTGCCCTCTGGGCAATTAGGGATGGATAATAGATGCTGGCCTAGCTGGGGATGTTTTCATCCTGTGAACAATTTTTGTTTTGAAGAGTGAACAGGATTTGCTGAATACTGGCATCAATGTTGGGGAAAGTCTAAAGTGGCCTCTGTGGTTCAGCCACTTGGTACTGGAGGGTTGTTAACCCTTCACCTTGCATTCATGTCTACTCTGCCAATACAGATGGAGATTGCTAAACTGCCATCTCAAATTTCATTATGTAATTGTCCTCCATCATTGGCAACTGATTATGCCAAAACTGCAGAGATTTCAATCTAGTGGCTCTGTCTGTCGTAGGTTCCTTCAGATAGTTTTGCATAGATACAGTTCTGGGTTTCTAGTTTAGTTGCTTTCATTTTCTTTTTCCACTTTTTTATTAGTGCAGTTCCTGATAAATAGGTCATACTTATTGATGTGAGGGGAATGACCATTTTCCAAGATAACAAGGTTTGGAGCTGGATGAACACAGCAGGCCAAGCAGCAGCATAGGAGCAGGAAAGCTTGACGTTTCGGGCCTAGGCCCTTCATCAGAAAAGGG
>JAHRHZ010000016.1:39988141-40024703 GCA_024137785.1 Ginglymostoma cirratum | reverse complement strand
CTAGGCCCGAAACGTCAAGCTTTCCTGCTCCTTTGATGCTGCTTGGCCTGCTGTGTTCATCCAGCTCCACACTTGGCTATCTTGGATTCTCCAGCATCTGCAGTTCCTATTGTCCCTGACCAATTTACAAGGTTGGTGCAGGGCTGGGAGGAGAGATGGTTGGATTGCGAAGCAGTGTGATGCCAAGAGCGTGGTTTCAGTCCCCACACTGAGGTTTGATGTTGGGTTTTTTTTTGACTATTGTATTTTTTTTTTTCTTGTTTGTTTTTTTTTAAGTCCAAGCTCATCAGTCATGGGGTGATGGACCAGAGCTGGGATTATAAATGTCTTATGGTTGCAAAGATGATGCACCAAAAGAAAGAATGTTAGATTGGAAATTAGATGTCCATTTAGAAGTCTGATAACACTATGGAAGAAACTCTGTTCTTCAACCTGTTGATATGTGTTTTAGGCTTTTGTGCCTTCTGCCTGTTTGGAAGAGATTACGGTCAGGGTTGTAGATCTTTGGCTGCCTTCCTGCAGCATTGAGAAGTAAATACAGTCCATGGATGGGAGGTTGGCTTCCATGGTGGCAGGGCTGGGTGCAAAACTTCCTGCAGTTTCTTAGAGTCCTGGGCAGAGCAGTTGTCATACCAAGCAGTGGTACATCCAAGTGCAATGCTTTCTCTGGTGCATCTTTAAAAGTTGGTGAGGGTCCTTTTTGTGGAAATGCCAAATTTCCTGCACCTCCGGAGGAAGAAGATTGGTGTGCATTCTTGACAGTTGTATCAACATGAGTGGTCCAGGACTGACTGTTGGTGGTTGTCACTGCTAGGAACTTTATACTGTCGATCCCTGTCCACCTCAGCTCCATTGGTGTAGATAGGGTCATGACTCCCTCATGCTTGCTGAAGTTGATGATCAGCTCTCTAATTTTGCTGATTATTGAGGGAGAGACTAACTCCAAGTGTTCTGTCTCCTCATTGATATCCAGCCTACAATGGTGTTGCCATCAGTCTACTTGTCGGTGGACTTTGGACAAAACTTAGCCCCACAGTCATGTGTACAGGTAGTATGGTATGGAGCGGAGTACATGCACATGCAGTGCACCGGTGTTGAGTTTTGTGGAGGAGGTGCTGCTGCCTATCTTTGACTTGCTGACCCACAGACTGCCAATGATCCCATTGCACAGGGCAGAACAAAGACCGATGTCACTGAGTTTGGAGATGAGCTTGGTTGAGATTAGTGTTGATTACAGCTTCTACTTCAATAAGTAGAAGCCTGGCACCGGTATCCTTATTGTCTGGGTGTTTCAGGGATGATTTATAGGGCCTGGGAGAAAGTGTCTGCTGTGGACCTGTTGTGTTAGTTGGCAAATTGCAAGGGATCAAAGCAGGCTGGGTGGCTAAATTTGTTGTGACCCATAACTAACTTATTGAAACTTAACAATTTCTGGAGGTCAGAGGCATCTGTGGTTTCTGTGGTACCAGGTGCTTGTGGTCTCTTCGAAGCAGGTGGAGAATTCCGATTAGTAGTGAGGAGAGGTTAAAGATGTCAGCAAATGCTCCCGCCAGCTGGGCCGCACAGAATCTGAGCGCTCAAATGCTGACTCCATCTGAGCTCGTTGCTTTTTGTAGGTTCACTCTTTCAAGAAGGCCAGTCTGATGTCTGCAGCAGTGGCTGAGGGAGCAGCTGCACTTGAGGCTGTTGGGGCAAGTGACACCATTTCACTGGCCTTCTGTTCAAACTGAGCACATCAGGAGGGAGATATTTTTTGTTGTTCTATTCTGCTTCATTACCAGCTTACTATGAAGGACTATCCATCTCAATCTCTGCCCTCTCCTGAGGTATGATGGCCTTTAGATTTAAAACTCCACCAGTCATCTCTCTCTAATGAGAGAGCAGCCATGTGGTCAGCTAGGACTATGGTGACTCAACGGAGTTCTACAGTTTCTAATGTGTTCCCCAGGAACCCCTAGAGACAGACAACATTTTTAACAACTCCCAGTTGTCAAATCTGCAAAGTAGATTAACAGTTAAGAAACCTCCACTTGTGAAGAAACTATAAGTATTCTTGCCCAGATTTTCATGACAACCAAAGAAGTAGATTCTCATCCAGCCCTCCCAGCCAATGTTATAGGGATATGTTTCAATCCCAGCTTGGTTAAAAAGTGTCCTGAATTCAAAATTTCAATCTTGAATTAAGAGCTGGCCTAATTTTAGATCATGAAATCATTGCCAATTTGATGTGAAAATCCATCTGCTTCACCAATGTCCTTTATCAGAAAGGACACTTGCTGTCCTTATCTGGTCTAACCTAAAGATGACTCCCGCACAATGTAGTCAACTTAGTTGCTCAGAAGGTAGTTCAAGGTGGATAATAAATGTTGGCCTGGCCAGAGATGACACCATCTCATGAGCAAACTGGGTGGGGGGCTGGGCAGGAAGATGTGGTAAGGAACTTGTGTTCTAATCTTCAGAACCGGTTACTTTGTGAATGTTTTTGACCAATAACTCCACCCACACGTATGTCATGATTCTGTCACGGGATATGTGTCATTGATTTTATACCAACAATTATTGTCCTCCAAAGAGTCTTGTTGCTTTGAATTGCGATAGTCCATGTTGTGTAAGTATTGCCCACATGGCTACTGGGGAGAAGTTCCAGGATTTTCAATGTAGCAGTTGCAATTAAGCAAACGCTTTTTTCACTTGCAAATTTATCAAGGGGAATTTGTAGGTGGTTACTCCCAGCTATCTTTTTGGCCTTGTTTCTTTTAGATGGACAAAGTCTTGAGTTTACTGGGCTGTTTGCTGTTGAAGCAGCTTTGACTTGCTGTGCTGCATCTTGTAAATGGTGCACACTACCAATCTGCGTCTGTAATTGAGAAAGTGAATGTTCAGATGATGGTAGGGTGCCAGTCAAATAGGTGTCTTGCATGGTAAAGCTTTTGAGTCCTCAAGCTGCAGTTGTCCAAAGAAGTGGAGTATGTTCTTTCAGACACCTGACTTGTCCTTTTTCGTATCCTGAGATAAGCTTTGGGAAGTTCAAGTTGTTAATCACCATAGAATCCCTGGCCTTCTGAACTTTGCCTCGAATTAACATGTGTTTGTGACTGGTTCAGTTCAGCCAGTAGCTAACCCTGTTCCAAAAATTGAGAACTGGGGGCTAATTTTATTGGACACCAAGGAAGATGGTTGCCTGTTTTTGATGGCAGTGATCATTGCCCAGCATTTCTGTGGCATACATGTAATGTGCTACTGATTTAACTCTCTAGCCTGATTATTGTTCAGGCCATCAACTGATGGGAAGGATGTAGAGAAACACATGAAAAGAAATTGGAAATACTCTAGTGTCACTAATGTGGGGATAAGAACTTTATCTCACCTTCTGTTGGATAATTAGTGTGTAACCAGAAGAGGGGCAGTGTTTGTCGGTTGTTTTCAGGAGAATTTTCTTCAGTATGTGTCTTATCCCTTTTTGAGAAGGGGCACTGCTGTAACCGATTCTTGGGAATTGGATGGGCCAAGTTGATCATGTCAGTGAGGTAACATTCTATAGGACTGTGATCTTTGTACCATAAGGTTTTGGATGATGGTACAAAGAACAATGGATAATCGGTAAGACTCCCCAGTTGGGGTGGAGCTGACTTGAGTTGTGTAGGAATGGAACTTAAGGTTGCTGGAGGTGGGAAATACTGTGGCTGAGCAATGGGTAACCCGAGATGATTCATGCACAACTAAGATCTATTCTAAAGAGAAGAGTGGGCCAAATAAATTCAGTTCCTTGCATGTCTACCTTTTTTGTAAGATAAAGAACAAATGTACTTGTGACTGGTGTCAGATATAAAATAGTTAAGAACTAGATTGACTACACCAGTGAAATGAAAAAGCAAATAACAAGCAGAAGGATTATGAAAAAAGACTGGAAATCCCTTTCAGGGTAGCAGCCAAACTTTTTTTGAAATGTGCGAGACATCACTTGTGAACAAAGGAATGACTTTTCACATCACCGAATAACCTTTTTGCTTAATAACTCATTAAATCACCCATGTTTCCAAATGGTCAATTTCAAGATTTGCAAGCGTTGGGGCTCTCTGGCACAGTGGTAGTGTCCCTACCTCTGTATCAGAGGTCCTGGTTCATGTCTCACCTGTTCTAGAGGTGTGCACTGACATCTCTGAACAGGCTGATTGGAAAACTTGTACTCTTTAAATGCAGAAACGGTAGAAAGTTGCTAAGAGAAATTGGCTGATTGGGGAGCAAGAAGGGGCCTTTAGACATGGAAATTGGGATTACGGTTCAAATATTTAAATGACAATTTTAATTCAAAACACATTGCTGGGGACAGGAAGAAATTCAGTTGCTTGAAAGGCTCCAAATTGATGAGGTATCGAAAAGGACTGTTTGTACTTAAGTTTCAATCTGCTTTTGACTCAAGTGGTGCCATAGGATTGAGCACCGCAAGCATCACTCCCATGTTCAAAATAAAAGGTAGAAGGTTAAGCTTAAGCTCAGCAATGGCAGTAAATTAGTCTCAGTTTAGGTTCTCTAGTGGGGAAACTTTTACAAACAATGCTTCAGGCTAAAGTTGCAAGTCATGGACAATCAGGGAAAGCTAGCACAGATTTCTTTAGAAGTTTAACTTGCTCATCATTTTTTTTCTTTTGAAGAGTTCGAGGGTTGATCAGCTGATCCATCCACAGCCTTTGAAAAGGTGTTTGACACAGTTCTATACAACAGACTCTAACCAAGTTTAAAGCTTACACCATAAAAGTAATAGTAGCAATGTGGATACAAAATTAATAGGAATTGATGTATTGGTTAGCAAAGGTTGTAGACTTGCTCACCAAGACAGTGTGTTTGCTGACATTTTGTCACATTGATAGTTAGCATCGTCAGTGTGCCTCTGGTGAAGTGTAGTTTTGTCCCAGTCTGTTTTTGTTGGAGTTCTGGTTGGAATGCCAGGCCTCCAGGAATTCCCTGGTGTATCTCTATTTGATTTGTGCTATTATGGACATGTTGTGCACAGTCGAATTTGTGACCTTCTTTGTGTGTGTTGAGACCATTTGAGAATTGGTCATGTCTCTCAGTGGCTAGTTGGTGTATCAGTATTGTCGGTTTTCTTCCAGTTTGGCCTATGCGATGTTTCTCACCGTAACCTTGCATGGTATTTTGTGTATTACATTGGTTTTATTGGTTGTGGGTATGGGATCCTTTTACATTTGTCACTCACGGTCACAAAGTCATTCTTTGTTTGTGGGCTGCCCTCACATCTATGGGTCTGAGTAGTCTTGTGGTCCATCAACAAACACATTGAACTGAACTTATACAAACTACTGAAAAACAGAACCAGCAGGACAGAACGCCAACACTTCACCAGAGACATGCTGTTACTGAGCAGAGTGACGAAACATCTGCAATCAAACACCAGCTTGGCTGGCAAGCAAGCCTGCAACTGCTAGTGGTAGATGAAATTCCATGTGGATAAGTGGAATGTGGTCGATTTTGACAGAACCTGGAGCAAGTGTGAAAGGGTACGACTAATGGAAGGGTGTGCAGAAGCAAAGAGACCTTGGTGTGTATTTGCCTAAGTCTAAGGTGGCAGAACAGGTGGAGACAGCAGTTAGTAAAGCATACAATATTTTAGGATTTCTTTAATAAGACAGAAAATGTAGAAGCAAAGACAGTACACTGAAATTTTTCAGTCACTGGTACGATGTTGGCTGAAGTATCATCTGTTATTCTGGGTGCCATGGTTTTAGGAAGGTATGCATGTGTTGGAAAGAGTGCAAGAAATGGGCCAGGGATGCAACTGCAGTTATAAGGACAGACTTAAGTGGTACTGTTTCCTTTCGGAGAGGACAAAGTATTCCCTGCACCCCCCCCCCCCCCCAAAAAAAAATCCACTGTAGAAACTCACTTGGGCTCCTGCCCTCCACCTGGACAAAGCCAGCAAAGGTATGAGAGCCTCACTTGCAGGTTTCCCTTGAAATCCCTCAATCCTGAGTTTAAACTATCACTGTTCCTTCAAAATTTGGACTAAATCCTGGAATGCCCTTCCTAACAGAGGACACGAGCACAACCTCTTGCTGTGGGGGAATTAGCACAGGCAGTAAATGCTGATCTAGTGAGTGATACTGGTATGGTTGAAAGGCTTTCTCCATGAATACGCTTTGCAAGAAAGTTGGACAGTTTTATTGCAGCCATTGTAAGAAAAGTTGATCAGTCTCAACTGATTCCTAGATTCTTAAAAGTATTGGCTGCTGAGATGGTAAATGCGCTGGTTATAGTGTCTGGAAATTTCCAGTGTTCCAGAGGGTTTCCAGCCAATTTGTAAACATACATATAATTTCCTTATTCATGGAAAGAGAAAAAACTAAACCCAACAAATGATAGCTTAACTTCCTCCATATCTTGTTGCCTATCACAAGAAAAGAGGATCTGCAAAAGGATGTGGAGATGAGTAAACAAGGAAAGGGCTGATGGAGTATAATGTAGAAAAACTTGAACTTTTTGGTAAGAACTGAAAAGTGGTATGCTATTTAAGTGAAGAAAATTTTCAGGACTCGGTGGTACAGGGGCATCTGGCTGTCTCAGTACATGAATCACATGATGTTAACTTATAGGGACAGTCTGTGACAAAAACAAATAGAACGTTTGGAGCTGGAGGATCACAACAGGCCAGGCAGCATCAGAGGAGCTGGAAAGCTGACGTTGCAAGTCGGGACTCTTTTTCAGACATGGGGCAGGGGAAGGGAGCTCTGAAACAGAGAGGAGGGGTGGGGCGGAGGCAGGTAGTTCAAATAGTGATAGGTGAGTGCACGTAGACACTGGTGGGGATTTGTCAGTGAGGTGGGAGGAGTGGATAGGTGGGAAAGATGATGGACAGGTCAAGGAGGCAGGGGATGAGAGAGAAGGTTGGTCAATGGATGAGGCTGCGGGGGTGGGGAGATTTTTGAAACTGATAAAAGCCCATATTGAGACCATGGGGTTGTAGGGTCCAAAGGGAGAATGAGATGCTACTGCTCCAGTTTCGGGGTGGTGTCGTTGTGACACTGGAGGAGGCCCAGGGTGGACATGTCACCCAGGGAGTGGGAGGGGGGAGTTCAAGTGGTTCACCACCTGGAAATTGGAGAAGCAGCAGCTCATATTCTGCCTTGGGAGCCTCCAACCCAATGGTCTCAATGCGGACTCTTACCAAAATCTCCCCACCCCCGGCCTCATCGCACGACCAACCCTCCCTCTCATTCCCCGCCTCCTTGACCTGTCCGTCTTCTCTTCCCCTCCCCCCATCTGCTCCTCCCACCTCACTGACCAATCCCTCTTTCTCCCACCCCCCCCCCACACACACTGCCTAGCTGCACTCACCATCACTATCCAACGTTGCCCAGCCCCACCCCTTCTCTCTATTTATTTCTGAGCTCCTCCCCCCCCCACCCCATCTCTGAAGAAGGGTCCCAGCCCGAACTGTCAACGTTCCTCCTCATCTGATGCTGCCTGGCCTGCTGTATTCCTCTAGCTCCACGCTCTGTTATCTGACTCCAGCATCAGCAGTTCTTACTATCTCCAAATAGAACATTTGTTGCAATGGGAATGGAATACGGAAGTAGAGACTTTTTTTTTATAGCAGCGGTGCAGAGTTTTATCGGTAAGACCATATCTGGAGTTTTGTACATTAATTTCAAAAAAGAAATAATTGCTTTTGAGGTAGTTCAGAGCAAGTTCATCTGAATCTTTGTGACGTTAGTTCAAGAGGTTAGGCCTGTTGCCATTGCCGTACAGAAACATGAGAGGTGATCTCTTTGAAACCATAAAATTTTCAGAGGACTTGGATGGTGTGTGTGCTGTGAAAAGTTTTCCTTGAGGGTGGCTAAAATTAGAGGACACAACTCGAGAAAAAAGAGGAAGACAAATGGAATGTTGGCCATGATTTCAAAGGCCATGGTCTATAAACATAGATGCATCTTGCTGAAACTATACAAGGCACTGATTTAGACCAAATCTAGAATACTGTGAACGGTTTTGGTCCCCTGATCTAATGTACTGACCTTTTGGAGGCAGTCCAGAGAAGTTCACTAGGTTGATCCTGACACTGAGAAGTTGAGTAGGTTGGTCCAGAAGTTGAGTTTAGAAGAAATAAGGAGTGAACCTCATTGAAACAAAGCTTTTGAGGGGCTTGACAGGGTAGATGCAGAGAGGTTGGACCACTTGTAGGAGAGTGCAGAACCAGCTGATGTAATACCAAAAGTAGGCGTGACACATTTAAGACAAAGCTGAAGAATAATTACTTCTTGCCAAGGTCGTGAATCTGGCATTCTTCATTGCAGAGCATTAACAAGGAGCAATACAACATCTTGATACACAGGATGAGGGCTCTTCAGGTATGGGGTTACAGACTTGCGTGGACGGAGGATTGCTAAACACAAGGAGACAGGAGAGATAAACAGTGTGTTTTCTGCTGGCAAGCTATAACTTAGTGCCAAAAGGATGTGTGCCAGGGCTCTAGCTATTTGCAATCTGTATTAATGACCTCCACAAACAGGCCAGGAGTAACATATTTAAGTTGCTGCCAGTACCAAGTTTAGATGTGAATGTCAGTTGTGAGGAAGACACAGATGCTGCAATGAAATATTGGCAGATTTGGAGGCAAGAAAATGGTGTCTCATGGAGAGACATGATGGTATTATTGGAACACCATTCTTAGGATGTGAATATCATCATTTAATATTCAGAGGGGCTTGGGTGATTTCATCCAAAGAATACAAAGGGGTCTTGTGGCATGGTGGTAGTATAATTATCTCTGGGCAACAATGTCTGTCTGGGTTCAGGTCTCACCTGCCTTTGATATGATGTAATATATCAAAACAGAAGAATTTTCACTTTGCAAGGAACAAAGCTAGTTAGAATGCAAGTACGGTGGGCAATTCCAAAAAGTGGAATTATAGTGGAAGAAAAGGAATGCCTTGTGACAATTGTACAGGGATTTTGCTACAATCATAGCTGGAGTACTGTATATACTTTTGGCCTCCATTAATTAAGAGAATATACGTGCCTTTGGTAGCTCGTTGAACCTTCTCATTATTGGTTCATAGGATGACCCCCTCCTCCAATGACTAGATAAATTTGAATGATAGTGTCTGAATTTAGAAGAATGAGACTTGATCATACTTAAACACACAAGTATCTGGAGAGCTTGGCAGGTTAGAAAGTAAAAGACTTTCCTTTGTCGAGCAAATCTAGAAATAACTTCAGGATAAATGTCAATTGTTTATGATTGAGATGAGAAATTTCTTTACCCAAGAAGTTGTGAAAGTTTGCAATTGCCTACCTCAGAACTGAATTCTCCATCATTCAGCATGCACAAGATTAAATTAGATTTCAGATTTCTCAGGAAATGGCAGAATATGGGGTCTGGACTGGGAAGTGGAGTTTGGGGTAGATCAGCAATGCCTGTATATTAACTGGCAGTGCAGGTTCAAGAAAACAAATGGTCTACTCCTATTGTGAATTTTTGAGTTTATCAACTGAGAGGGGGTGATTAGCTGATAATCAGCAAGATGTTTTCTTGCCACATTTTCTCATGTTATGAGACTTCGCAGAATCTGGAGCTAATGTTTAGCATTCACACGGCTACCTCCCCCCTTAATCCCCCAACCTCTGACTGTATAACACTGCACCTCTGAAACTTCCACTTGGTTTTTCCTGTCCTGTCTGAGACAGGCTGCTGCCAAGAATAAGATGGTGGAGTTGGCAACATTGACTGAGAGGTACAAATTGGTAGTATTGTTAGGGTTATATGGTTTTTGTTTGATTGAGAAGATGCCCAACAGACCAATTTTGGTACAGGTGCCTCGATGTTACTGAAGAGGACTTGAAGAGTCAACTGGGCAGAATACACCTTTCTCAGTGATCTGTTCTTTTCTTTTTCTGTTGTGCGATCTAGCACCTTTTGGATTGCTGATTTAATCTTGTTCTTATCAAATTGTTTCAGAATCAACAAATAACTACGTTTGATATATAAACAGGACTCCTGGTGAAAATAAGTGATGTTCACAGCAATAACTGGTGAGCAGCAAGGGACTAGACAAATGTGCTAAGAGATGAACATTACATTGCTGATACCATGTTCAAGAAAGCCCTCACACTAGAAGTATCACTGGTTATGTTATATCCTAAACCATGCAGCAACTTTTTATTTTTCATATGACACCCACTAAAACAAATCATCATGAAAGATATTGTTTTTAAAGGCAGCATTGCCACCGGCTACCTGACAACTTTAAATTATATTTGTTCTTCAATTAATTTAAAATTAGTCTGCCAGGAAGGGATATGCAAGCATGAGAGTTTCTAATGAGTTGGGAATCCCAAAAGAATCTCTTTCTATGAGAACCAGCCTAATATAATGACCAGTAAATGAATAGGTTTGTCTGTACTTGTGTTGCAGTAAAACTTCTTCTAAAGTTTGAAAATTTGACTGCAGATATTCTTCATTTGTAAGTTACTGCTCAGCAAACAAGTCATATCTGTGGAAGAAAAATATGTGGCATTTATTTGACTGTGCAAAGAGTGCTCTGAGGAAGCAGCCACAAAAAATAATGAAATGAAATCTACAAATTAAGAAAAAAAGGAACAGTGAGATGCAAGGGGTTTTGACGTAAGCCAAGTAGTGAGAATAAGAGGTAAAAACGCTGAGGGAATGTGATGGTAATGAGTCAGCATTAACATCAAACTGCAAACAATCCTGGTGTAGAAAAAGACAGGAAAAGGAGATGCTGACGGTGGGAGGGAAAAGTGAATAAGAGTGTAGTGCATAGCTCTAACATGGCAAAACAAAAACTGAAATTGAATTGGTTATGGCACAATACAAGAATTTCCAGCAGAAAAATGCTGACCAGGGAACAAAGGTCATCATTAGCGGCCAACTTGAAAATAAATAGATAAGATACAATAGTAAACACAGGAAAATGTACTGTTCGCTTGCAAAAGACCAAAAAAAGCAATTGGAACTGTAGGCATTGACAAATTAAAAGTACCATGCCCTGACATATTGACACCAAAAAAAATGTTGTTGTGGAATATTTATAACTTGGTTCTAATCGATTTCTATCTTCCTAACCATCACACTTATTTGATTATATTCTGTCATGCATTACTGGGTAATGTGCTGGATATCAATCCCTAATATTCTTAGAGTTTTCAAAAAAGTTAAAAGATGTTTTAAAAGTGTGCAAACTTTACCTATTTACCCTGTATGTTCAGACCCAACTTGACAAAGTACAGAGATACCAAGGTGCAGAGCTGGATGAACACAGCAGGCCAAGCAGCATCAGAGGAGCAGGAAGGCTGACGTTTCGGGCCTTCCTGCTCCTCTGATGTTGCTTGGCCTGCTGTGTTCATTGAGCTCTGCACTTTGGTACCTCAGATGCTCCAGCATCTGCAGTTCCTACCAGCTCTATGACAAAGTACAGATCAGGTTCTTGTATCGAACAAGAATTACTATTTATTACAAATGAATTGGCTCTAACTACAAGTAAACAACAATAAACTGTTGATTATATTACTTTGCTAGTTAAAACTTTTTAACCATCTTATATTCTTCCCTTATTCACACACAAAGACATAAACAGATGGACACAAACATTGGTGTTTGTGTGGATGGAGGGGAAAACAAGGAAGGCAGTTCAATGGCTCCTGTCCATTGGACTTGGTGAGATGATCCTGTGCTTGTCATGACTTGCTGTTGTGCAATTAATCTTCTCCAGGTACTTTCACTGCTTGCAGGAGATGCAGAAGGACCATTTCACAGTTTATAAAGTCTCTGATTTATTGGTTGAATGCAACATTGTAACAACTCTTGTGGGGGGAAATAATCTGGTTTTCTTCAGGTTTTGTGTATTCTTACTGTAGACAAAAGGACACCACCTCCCCTTTCAAAGATCTGAAGCTCTTTGCTGTATTGTTCACATGCACAAGCTGTTCAGCTACCTGGAGGCAAAACTGGTACTTGTTGGCAGCAGAAAGTTTTTTTTCATCGACAACTGGTTACCACTTCATTGACCGATTCACAAGCTATTCTTCTTGGTCAAATCTGACTTTGCACACATCCCCTTGGTGTCAGTCCATCTGCAGTAACTTGCCCCCATTGCTTGAACATGAAAAGTGTAAATAGCATTTAGAGTAAATGTTGGTTGCTTACTTTTTCAATGTGCAGCAATCCCTTACATAATCTTTTGGCTTTTTAAAAAAACAGTTCTTTTCCCATTTCAATCCACAATCAAACACACAAAAATTTAACAGAAAATACAGTCTTTATGATCCCTTTTATTCTAAAATGCATATCCTCAGCCCAGTATTAACAGTATGTGAATATTTGCTTGAAAGTAAGAACTTGGGTATTCCTATAAAAAGACATTTTGTCAAAGCTTCTCATTTTGCAATCATCAGGACAATTCACAGGAAAACTCCAGAATACCAATCTTGTCTGAGTGGAGCATATTGATTCATTGGTAAGTGGACTATGGTTGGTTGAGATGTTGTCATGGGGCATGCAACAGCTGCACGATAACTGACAATTAACTATGGATCTCTATTTAAATTTAAACCAGGTAGAATGATACTTGTCATTGCCCTGAGGAATGAATCAGATAATTGGCTATTTTATTCTGTGAAATCAGACTGTTTTACGTGGTCTTTGTCTGCAAAAAATCAGGCCCCGTGTATTAATATGTAGCCTCCAGTTTATGTAACAAGCTTAAATTGTTATGTATGCGCTCGGCTTATAAGTATTCAGCAAATGCTGTCTGATTAATGGAATCAAATACAATGATGAATGCTGCGTTTAGAGTTTTGCAAGCAAAGACTGGCTTTGGTCAGTATCTTGCCTGTTACAAACGGCCAATGGGACGTAGTGTTTGATATGACCTGCTGGTTTTGGAGTTGGATGGCCTAATGCTTCATATTGCACCAGCACGGAAATTCGTACGCATTGATCACTTGTGCAATAGGCAGATTTTTTTTTTTTGTTTGATAGCAGTATCATTAGTGGCTAACACCACTCTCATTTCTACTGCATAGTCGCAGCATGAAACAGCTTACTTTCAATCTTGCCCAAATTTTTCGATGACTTTGCCATGACAGGGTAGTTTGATGTAGACTGGGCACTTTCCATGACCAAAACTGGTGGCCTCAAGCCCAGTCATGAGTTTGTGCAATATGCAGCAAGAAATTCTCTGATCAGGGTAGCAGTTTCCTTGAAGGATAGCTTTAATCGAACAATTTAAGCATTACATTGCAAACCTCACGAGATACTTACAACAATTTTGAAGTAAAATACAGAGCAATAAAATCAAGGAATGACAAAGGATTTTGAACGTTTGGATTGGATGTTAATAAGGGGAATGTCATTTCTATTTGTTTTTGCTGTTTTTGATTCTTTTTGTTTAATTATAATACCAGTCCCAAGATGAATATAAATTTTCTATTTACTACTGTATCATTGTGTGGTGACAGGGTGCAGCTGGATTATATAGAAGACTACTATGCAGACCCTGAATCTAACGAATTTGATTTGAGTCTTTAAGACACTACTTTGTTCTCTTCCATACTGAAAACAATGAATTGAGCACTTTTTCCCACTCTGTTAATCCTGTTATCTTCTCTCACTGATTTCTTGTGACTTGAGTAACTTGATGTTGCCAATCACTTGTTGACAGTCAGTGACTGTCTGTGTGCGCATGCATGTCAAAACATGCTGAAATACCACTTGGGACTTTGAACAGCTTTAGTAAACATGCACAGACCCAGGAGTTCAAGTTACACAAAATGTTAAGTTGCTGAAATTGCAATGAAGCAGAAATCTCCATTAGCATCACTTCAACCGCAACACAATTGGTGATGCAATGAACACCTGGTGCTAGTTTTTGTTTTTATGCAACTTTGAAGTAACCTGTTTAAAATTATTTCCATTTAATATTTGCAAGTTTGCATGCATCTTTGTCATATTTTCAATTATTTTTATCGTAGAATTTTACAAACACTTGAATGCTTTTTAGCTGATTGTACTTTGCTAATTTTTTTTTTAAAATAGCTGTCAACTTTTCGTATAATTTCCTTGTGCAAGGCACATTGTTTCTCCTTCCATTGTTTCAGGAGGAGAATAATATTGAGAATTCCTTTCTTTTAAGAGACTTTTCTAATTTGGTCTTTCAACTCTCTTACTGATTTGCCAATTAGTGAAAACAGACTATTCTCTATTTATGTGATCAAAACGCTTTGACTTTTGAATACTTCTATTAGACCTCCTCTCACTTGTAATGTGTAAAATTTAACCTGAGCATTTCTAGTTTTATTTCTCATAATTTAAAACCACTCTTCTCTAATGATGTTTTTAGTGAATATATTCTGAACTCTGTGTATACCAGTTATCTTCCCATCCTTGCTAAGTTTGTATTCAAAATTAAACACAATAGATTATTCTAAATGTGGCTTAACTAATGACTTCTGTTGGTTTAGAATTACTTCTGCTTCTGTACTCACGTTCTTAAAATCGTCATAAAATCAGGTCTTTTTGTCAACGTCCTTCCACTTGATTTTTCCATTCAAAATCTATTATGTATAAGAAGTCTCAGCCATTAACCATGATCTCCGATGCATTCCACAACATTGATCCCTGTCTTGTCATATACTCCCTTTGTCAATAATTTCTAACTAAGCCAACTGTGTAGTTCCACTGCTCACAAGCAACCATCAAAACTGTTAAGTGCATGAGCTTTCTGACACTTAGAAAACATAGGCAGCTCTTAGTTAACCTATTACCTACCAAAAGAGTGATTTATTTGCTGTGATGTACAACTGTTAAGTGTCCTTCTTTCAAATTGTAATTTTGAAAGCAACTAACATCAAAACATCAAATTTCATAATTGACTCAAGAATTATGAAAATTAAATCTTAAACAATGTAAAACACCAATAGCTGTGCAATTTATGTGTGTGTGGGCAGGTTTAACCTTCAATTCGTTCATGAAAGCATTGATTGTTCACAATACACTTATGGTGGCTCACTGTCTGATTAAAAATGAACCAGTGATGCTATTTAGCTGTGAGGTTTAGCAGTGGGTGTTATTCAGCTATTCTTTTCTGTCAGGATCATCATCGAGACCAATCATGTCCCCGTCCCCGTCCCCCTCCTTCATCCAAAAGGAGTACATTCCAGCAGTAATTTATAGGATATAGTGAACAGAAGAAAAATTGATACTTTCTCTGATTTTTCACCAAGGGCACTGTGGCTATCTTCAGAACCTGAGTTGAACCTACTAAGAATGAACTTCCAATTCATGAGAATTGAACTTTGGACTTCCCTAGCTCAGTTTTTCACTGGATTAATTCACTAAATCACGGGGTTAGCCTAGATTATTTTTTCTGTTTTGAT
Source organism: Ginglymostoma cirratum (assembly GCA_024137785.1). Taxonomy (NCBI): domain Eukaryota; kingdom Metazoa; phylum Chordata; class Chondrichthyes; order Orectolobiformes; family Ginglymostomatidae; genus Ginglymostoma; species Ginglymostoma cirratum. The sequence goes on along the minus strand of JAHRHZ010000016.1, from coordinate 40,009,292 downwards.
GATTTTATGTTTATACTTATACAGGAAGGTAAGAATTACATGAAGATGATTTTTCTGAAGGTACCTACCCTTGTGTATGATTGTGCTGGCTTGTGTGAAGATCCAAGATTATATTCAATGATATCCAGGATTCATTGATTCATGTCACCTGGATTATCTCTGATACCTCTCTCTCCTTCCTGGACCTCTGTTTCCATCTCTGGCAACCACCTGGAAACCGAAATCCACTTCAAGCCCACCGACTCCCACAGCTACCTCCTCCCACCCACCTTCCTACAAAAATGCCATTCCCTATTCCCAACTCCTTCGCCTCCGCTGCATCTGCTCCCAGGATGAGGCATTCCACTCCCATACATCTCAGATGTCCTCGTTTTTCAAGGACCGCAACCCCCTGCCCGCTCAGTCATTTGAGAACACCCTCGACTGTGTCTCCTGCATTTCCCGCAACTCATCCCTCACCCCACTCCCTGCAATAACAACCAAAACAGAATCCGCCTCGTCCTCACATACCACTCCACCAACCTCCAGATCCAACGCATCATCCTCCGACACTTCTGCCATCTGCAATCTGACCCCACCACCTAAGACATTTTTCCCTCCCCACCCTTATCTGCTTTCCGGAGAGATCACTCTCTCTGTGACTTCCTTGTCCGTTCCGCACTCCCCACCACACCTGGCACTTTCCCCTGCAACCGCTGGAAGTGCTACACCTCCCCCACCCCCACCCCCATCCCAGGCTCCAAGAAGACCTTCCACATCAAGCAGATGTTCATCTGCACATGTGCTAATGTGGTATACTGTATCTACTGTTCCCGTTGTGGCCTCCTTTTACATCGGGGAAACCAAGCGGAGGCTTGGGGACCACTTTGCGGAACACCTACGTTCGGTCGCACGAAACAACTGTACCTCCCAGTCGCGAACCATTTCAACTCCCCTTCCTACTCCTTGGATGACATGTCCATCCTGAACTTCCTGCAGCGCCACAACGATGCCACCCGAAGGTTGCAGCAACAGCACCTCCTATTTCGCTTGAGAACCCTGCAGCCCAATGGTATCAATGTGAACCTCACAAGCTTCAAAATCTCCCCTCCCGCTACCGCATCCCAAAACTAGCCCAGCTTGTCCCTGCCTCCCGAACCTGTCCTTCCTCCACCCTATCCCCTCCTCCCACCTCTAGCCCCACCCCCATCTCCTACCTACTAACCTCATCCTGCCCCCTTGACCTGTCCATCCTCCCTGGACTGACCTATCCCCTCCCTAACTCCTCACCTACACTCACCTTTACTGGCTCCACCCCTGCCTCTTTGACCTGTCTGTTTCCTCTCCACCTATCTTCTCCTTTTATCCATCTTCTATCCGCCTCCCCTTCTTTTCCTATTTATTTCAGAACCCCCTTCCCCTCCCCCATTTCTGAAGAAAGGGTCTAGGCCCGAAACGTCAGGTTTCCTGCTCCTCTGCTGCTTGGCCTGCTGTGTTCATCCAGCTCTACATCGTTATTTCACTGATTTCGTGCACTTCTATCTTGAAGAAAATGAAGGCAATGCTCTTATTCTCCTTCTGCAGACAGCCATTCTTGTATGCAGCCAATTTCTTTGCTTCTCTTTTTAAGTGCAGAAATTCCTCCGGTCTAAACCTCCATGAGGTATTAGGGGCATTATTAATCATGACGTATTGGCATCAAGAGTAGCTGCTCACAGAAGAATGTGTACAGTGTAGTGAAATCCAATGCCATCTGAGATCAACAAATTTTGGATTTTTCAGTGAGTGCCTGTTGACAATGATCAAGTTCCAGGAAAATATCTTATCCTCCTTTTGAATTTGCTAAACAGAAATTCTGAAAACAAGTCTGGCTCTAAATTTTCAAATTTATAAAATGGAGGACTCAAAGCTAAAGAATTCTGTATTTGGTAGCCCAGTAGTTATATTTTCTATGTACTGACCATATGACTGATACTGGTTTCATAAGGAAGGCAGTTCAAGATGGTGGTGGTGGTGGTGGTAGAATAGGCAGCATCCGTGCTCCTGTGCCCAGGACTTGTCTCCTTGTCTTTTTTGTTTTCTTTTTAGCTTTTGCTTCTACTTCTGAGGAGAGCTTGGTCACGGTAGCATTGGCAATGACAGCATCGACAAGCAAAGTAGCTTCGTCAGAGTCCGCAGTGTGGCAGCGGCTGGTGAGCCTGGAGCGAGACCCGAGGCGATGGTGGTGCGGCAGCTGTTAAGCCCAGAGTGGGACCTTTGCTGCAGTGTTAAGGAGGAGGCTAGCAAACCACTGAGCTTGGGCTGCAGCACTGGCAGAGGTGATGTTAGTGAAATAGGCCAAGCACCAAAAGATGGCACCTGAGGAGCAGTGATTTCATTGGTTGGGTCTGGCACAGGTCAGGGAGGGGTTTGGATTCTCTTCAAGATATTTCTTTTTAATTTTTCATTATTGGTAACCTATTCAAAATGGCGCTGGATCATGGTGACAGTAGAAACATTTTAATGTTTACAGTGAAAAATATAGTAAAATACATGACAATAAAATCATTCATCATAAAATTATTCATCACCAACTCTGGAATTGTACAATTGGCTGAGTGGAAAACTAAATCACCAGATGAGCGACTAAGCCACCCACAAAAAGAAAGCTTAGCTTAGTTTGTATCTGCGGGCAAGATGTGTGTCTTCTCACATCTGCTGAGAACCAAATTCTGCTTTGTTGCAATGGTCTACATATTGAATAGCCTGTCATTAGTCACTCACTACATTCACGTATTATGAATGGTTACTTTTGAAAGGTTCTGCAAGGTGCTTATGAAGCTTCACCCAAACAAGAGTGAATGCGTCTGGAAGAAATATTGTAAAGCTGAGCATTAGTGGGTTTTCAGTGTATGGCATATGAATTTCATAATGTAAGCTTGTGAATAAATTAACATTGCTGATGTGGTTTGCCATTGCCAATTACAACACAAATTAACCTTTCCCAACATCCCCAGTCTCGTTAATTAATTGCCCCACTATGTTAAATATATCTTATTCTTGATTAGCAACTGAAGTAAAAGTTTGCATTTCCACTTTGTAGAATCCCTACATGGTGGAAGCAGGCTATTCAGCCCATTGAATCCACACCAACCCTCGGAAAAGTAGTCCACTGAGATCTATCCCTATGACCAATCCACCTCCTCTACATAGCCAGGGAGAATGTGCAAATTCCACACACGCTCGTTGCCTGAGGGTGGATCGAACCCAGGTCCCTGGTGCTGTGAGACAGCTGTGCTAACCACTGACCCTCTATGCCACCCTTTTTGGTTATAATTATTTCAAAGGTGTCTTTTTTTGTTTTTAAAAATTTTTTGAGAAAATATTTTTAATTTTCTCGGACCTGGAGAAATTAAATGAATTAAGTGTTATGATTCTTCCACCTATCTTGTTAAAATAGATTTAAGCATTAACTTATTGTACCACTTTACTGGAAGAGTGGAATGTATTTGCAACCAAGTAGCTATACCTTGCTCCCCTGTGTTCAGTGTGTCTCATGAGGTAATGATTAAGATAACACAGTTCTATTACAATTTGGGATTCTTTCAGTCCGTGCTTACAGTGTCAAGGAAGATTGTATCAATAAAGATCTTTTTCAATTCCCAAATGGAAAATGTGCTACGTCAAGTTTATCTCCTAATCCTTTGGAGTTGGTGGCAGCTGGAATATGGTGCTATAGACACAAACAGCCGTTCATAATTCACTGAAGTGCACATAATATGAATGACGTTTTCCCCAGTCCAGGATGGAGACCAATTATAGGATCCCTGCTATCACCAGCTGAGGCCAGTAAGTTAACATGAAAGATTTTATTCAGCCTACCATGATGTCAATTTTTTTGGTCCCCTCACTTGATCATCAATTTTATCAACTGAGCGAGATGTAAATTGCTGAGCAGTACTAGGTTGCACCACAGAACGTGATCACAATATTTTCAGATATAACCTACATTTTCTCACTTGTTTCCTTATGAATGTACAGGAGAAAATACAACTGAAAATGTAAAATGACAAGTTTGTACTCACTAAATTTTCTGTTATTTAACTACAGATGTTATCCCTTTCAAACTAATCTGTACAATCCAGCTTTTTCATCAGTTTCCTCATGCAGTCATTCAAAGGCAATCAGGCAGCATCCTTTCTGAACTCCATAAATCTTAACTGTATCTGGCAGGAGGAGGAAAACCCTCGAGAAACTGTACTGGGATCCAAAAAGAATATGACAGACTTATGATGACCAATTGCATATTTTAATGCTGGGGTTCAAAAGGTGACAATTAATTATGTATTTGAACTAATCCACATAAAGGGCAGGGTGTAATGTGACAGCAGCAGGATTTTCTTTCTCTCATGCTGGCACATCAAAGTTTGAAACATCGAAACTGGCATCCGTACAGACATTTTATTTCATACAAGACATTTAACTGCAAATGATGAAGCTGTCTTAATTGGCATGTATGAAAAGTTAGAAAGATGAAAGGTAACTTGGCCTATTAAAGATCATCCCTTCAGGACATTAATTTTCCTATGCTGCGAACAGATAATATTAGAACCACCCATTAGAACAGAACATGGGAGGGAACTGAATTTAATGTCAGTATTTGAAAAAATCATGAAATCTCAACTTGAGAACTTTTTTCAAAACGTAGAAACTAAAAATATTGTAATGAATATGCAATATGGTTTCTAACAAACAAAATGTCTTCCTTGACCGAACAATGAATTTTTTTTTTTTGAAGTAACTGCACAAGTAAGCAAGGCTAATGCAGTATGTGTAATATACCTCGATTAACAAAAGGCCTTCAAATCATCACCTAGTACAGAAATTAATAAGATCAGAGTGTATTATCATGGAACAAGTATCAGAATGAATAGTTATTCAGAGTGGTAGAAGGTTGGAAATAGGGTTCAACAGGATCAGTGCTGGGATTGTTCACAGTTAACAAAGGTGTTTTTTTTTCTCTCGTTTGTTGATTGGATATTAATGTTGGGAGATATGCCTGTATTTATTGTCCATCCCTAATTGCTCTGGAAGAGTTGGGACAACTATGAAATGTACAAACTAGAAGTTTTCCATCTCTGAACTAAAATAACAGTTCTTGATGTAGGCACAGAAATTGGTCTTAAACCTGGAAACATCATCTTTGGTACTTGTGTTCCACTACAAATATTTGGTAAAACAAATCACCTACATTATTTTGTGTTGTGGAAAAGTCTGTGTGTTGTGTTCATTAATATGGATGACTTGCATGCTCCTGTGGAGCTTGTTATTAATAAATAGTAAATACTAGAAAATTTCCGCATGTTATGACAGCATCTGCAGAGACAGAAAAACAGACTATTTGTCATCGATGGAAGAAGTTGGAAATTTAACAATACTTAAGCGTAATTTCACCACAATTTTGTTAATTTCCAACAGAAGACTTGCCCGCACCATTTTCATTCCACACGATTTAATACATTGAAACATTTTGGTTTTTTGAACACAGTGCATACAATTTTTATACCTACGTTCATTTGCCAGTATACTGTATGGGACTTTCAGCAAGATTGCAATTGAAGCTGTCTCTAATCAAAACAAAATAAAAACCGAAAGAACTGTGGATGCTGTAAATCAGAAACAAAAACAGAAATCGTTGGAAAAGCTTAGCAAGTCTGGCAGCATCTGTGGAGACAAATCAGAGTTAACGTTTTGGATCGAGTGACCTTTCCTCTGAAATACTGTAATGAATATGCAAAGTGATTTTTAACAAACAAAGTCGTCTTTAACCAAACAATGAATTTTTGAAGTAACTGCAAGTGTAAGTACAGAGCTGAAGAAGGGTCACTCTGAGGATCTTGAGTAGATTTGTAGCTCGGGTTGTGGATGCTGTGGTTGGTTTGCTCACCAAGCTGGTAACAACCACGGTTCGTTAGTTTGCAGACATTTCATTATCGTTGCTGGGTAACATCATCAGTGCAGCCTGTAATGAAGCACTGTTGTGTTTTCTTGCTTATTACTTAAACTCTGGGTCCATTGGAGTTGATTACCTCATTTTCATTTTTTGTTTGCAGTGGTGTGTATATTGGGTCTAATTCTACGTGTTTATTGATGGCCTTCTTGGTGGAAAACCAGGCCTCTAGAAATTCCCGTGCTTGTTTCTGTTTGGCTTGTCCTAGGATACTGACGTTGCCCCAATCAAACTGGTGGTTCTCCTTGTCTGTGTGTATGGAGACAAGTGAGTATTGGTCATGTCTTTTTGTTGCTAGTTGGTGTTCATGTATTCTTGTGGCCAGTTTACTTTCTATCTGTCCAATGTAACGTTTGTCAGAGCCCTTGCATGGAATCTTGTATATTACATTAGTCCTGTCCATTATGGGTAAGGGATCTTTGGTTCTTGTTCGCAGTTGGTGTAGGATTGATGTAGGTTTGTGTGCTACTCCACTGCCAAGTGCCCATAAGAGTCTTGTGGTCAGTTCAGATACATTCTTGATGTACAGTAATGTGAGAAGTGTGTTGGGGTGTACTATATCTTCCTGTTGTTTGTGTGATAGGCATAGTTGGACGCAGCTGTTTGGGTATCAGTTGTCTCTAAATACTGGGTGGAGGTATTCTTATTTTTGGCTTAGTTCTGGGTTGCTGCACTGTTTTGTGGCTCATTTGAACAGTGTTTTTATGCAACTCTGTGGGTGTTGGGGTGGTTACTGTTGAAATTTAGGACTTGTTTTGTGTGTGTGGCCTTTCTGTACACTTAGTTCAGAAATCCCCATTGGCCCTGCATTCTCCCATCACGTCCAGGCATGGATGTTCTTCCTCTCTGGTGAATTTGATGCCATTGAAAACGAAACTAGGCTAAACTAGAAGAATAACACCGACTTATAAACATCATTTTCCGCAACCCAGAAGTACACCAAAATGAAGAAGAATACCTCCAACAACTATTTAAAGAGAATGAATACCCGAACGATACCGGTCACACAAACATGAAAAGGAAGATACACTATGCCCCAACACACTTGTCATGTTAGATAACAAGCATGGGGCTGGATGAACACACCAGGTCAAGCAGCATCATAGGAGCAGGAAAACTTGACGTTTCGGGCCTAGACCCTTCATCAGAAATGGGGGAGGGGAAGAGGGTTCTGAAATAAATAGGGAGAGAGGGGGAGGCGGACAGAGGATGCATAGAGGAGAGGATAGGTGGAGAGGAGGCAGACAAGTCGAGGAGGCGGGGATGGAGCCAGTAAAGGTGAGTGTAGGTAGGGGGGTAGGGAGGAGATAGGTCAGTCCAGGGAGGACGGACAGGTCAAGGGGGCGGGATGATGTTAATAGGGACCACTCCCTCCGCGACTCCCTTGTCCGCTCCACACTCCCCTGCAGCCCCACCACACCCGGCACTTTTCCCTGTAACCGCAGGAAGTGCTACACCTGCCCCCACACCTCCTCCCTCACCCCAATCCCAGGCCCCAAGAAGACTTTCCACATCAGGCAGATGTTCACCTGCACATCTGCCAATGTGGTATACTGCATCCGCTGTACCCGTTGTGGCTTCCTCTACGTCGGGGAAACCAAGCGGAGGCTTGGGGACCGCTTTGCAGAACACCTGCGCTCAGTTCGCAACAAACAACTGCACCTCCCAGTCGCAAACCATTTCAACTCCCCCTCCCATTCCTCAGATGACATGTCCATCCTGGGCCTCCTGCAATGCCACAATGATGCCACCCGAAGGCTGCAGGAACAGCAAATCATATTCAGCCTGGGAACCCTGCAGCCCAATGGTATCAATGTAGATTTCACAAGCTTCAAAATCTCCCCTCCCGCAACCACATCCACCTATCCTCTCCTCTATCCATCTTCTATCCGCCTCCCCCCATCTCTCCCTATTTATTTCAGAACCCTCTTCCCCTCCCCCATTTCTGATGAAGGGTTTAGGCCCGAAACGTCAAGTTTTCCTGTTCCTATGATGCTGCTTGACCTGCTGTGTTCATCCAGCCCCATGCTTGTTATCTCGGATTCTCCAGCATCTGCAGTACCTTTTATCTCTGATACACTTGTCATGTTACTGTCCATCAAGAACATATCTGAAATAACCATATGACTCCTTCGGCCACTGAGCATCAGCATAGCCCACAAACCTACAACAACCCTACGCCAACTGCTAACAAGAACCAATGTAATATACAGATTCTATGCAAGGACTGCAACAAACATTTTATTGGACAGACACGAATGAGACTGGCTACGAGAATACATTAACACCAAGTAACAACAAAAAAGACACAACCCGTTCTCACTCGTCTCCATACACACAGACAAGGAGAACCACCAGTTCGATTGTGACAACGTCAGGATCCTAGGACAAGGGGAATTTCTGGAGGCCTGGTTTTCCACCAAGAAGGCCATCAATAAACACCCAGAATTACACCCTAAATACACACACCCCTGCAAAGAAAAATCGCAACTGAGGTAATCACCTTGAACATTCCCCAGAGTTTAAATAACAAGTGGGGAAAATACAACAACGCTTCATCGGAGGCTGCACTGACGATTAATGAAATGTCCGCAAACTAACGAACCAAACCACAGCAAGGGTCATTTCAATTGAAAGAACCTTGACAACATATGAACCAACATGAGCACAATACCAAAACCATGCAAAACAAAAAAAAAGCAAAATGTATTTTTTTTCCTCTGGCAGTGCAACTCGTTTTCCCACTTGCAGTGAACAACTGCAGATGAAGAAGATTTCCGAAAATGAAGGCAAAATGGCGCACATGCTGGAAATCTGAAGCAAACAGAGAAAACGCTGAAGAAGAGAGATAACAAGGTGTAGAGCTGGATGAACACAGCAGGCCAAGCAGCATGAGAGGAGCAGGACCCTCTTCCTCTGTTACATTGATGACTGTATCGGCGCCGCCTCGTGCATGCACGAGGAGCTCGAACACTTCATCTGCTTCACCAACACCTTCCACCCCAACGTTAAGTTCACCTGGACCATCTCTAATACCTCTGTCTCCTTCCTGGACTTCTCTGTCTTCATCTCCGGCAACCACCTAGAAACCGATATTCATTTCAAGCCTACCGACTCCCACAGCTACCTAGAATACACCGCCTCCCACCCACCTTCCTGCAAAAATGCCATTCCCTATTCCCAATTGCTTCGCGTCCGCCGCATCTGCTCCCAGGATGAGGCATTCCACTCCCATACATCTCAGATGTCCTCATTTTTCAAGGACCGCAACTTCCCCCCCTCTCAGTGGTCGAGAACACCCTCGACCGTGTCTCCCGCATTTCCCGCAACTCATCCCTCACACCTCCTCCCTGCAATAACAACCAAAACAGAATCCCCCTCGTCCTCACGTACCACCCCACCAACCTCCGGATCCAACACATCATCCTCCGACACTTCTGCCATCTGCAATCCGACGCCACCACCAAAGACATTTTTCCCTCCCCACCCTTATCTGCTTTCCGGAGGGACCACTCTCTCCGTGACTCCCCTGTCCGCTCCACACACCCCTCCAGCGCCAACTCACCCGGCACTTTTCCCTGCAAAGTAGGAAGTGCTACACCTCCCCCCTCGCCCCCTTCCCAGGCCCCAAGAAGACTTTCCACATCAAGCAGATGTTCACCTGCACATCTGCCAATGTGGTATACTGCATCCGCTGTACCTGTTGTGGCCTCCTCTACATAGGGCAAACCAAGCCGAGGCTTGGGGACCGCTTTGCAGACCACCTACCCTTGGTTCGCACTAAACAACTGCACCGCCCAGTCACGAACCATTTCAACTCCACCTCCCAATCCGCAGAGGACAGGTCCATCCTGCGCCTCCTGCAGTGCTACCCGACGATTGCAGGAACAGCAACTCATATTCCGCTGGGGAACCCTGCAGCCCAATGGTATCAATGTGGATTTCACAAACTTCAAAATCTCCCCTCCCCCTACCGCATCCCAAAACCCAGCCCAGCTCGTCCCCCGCCTCCATAGCCTGTTCTTCCTCTCACCTCCCACCTCAAGCTGTACCCCCATCTCCTACCTACTAACCTCATCCTGTCCCCTTGACCTGTCTGTCCTCCCTGGACTGACCTATCTCCTCCCTAACTCCCCACCTACACTCACCTTTACCGGCTCCATCCCCGCCTCTTTGGCCTGTCTGTCTCCTCTCCACCTTCTATCCGCCTCCCCTTCTCTCTATTTATTTCAGAACCCCCTTCCCTTCCTCCATTTCTGACGAAAGGGTCTAGGCCCGAAACGTCAGCTTTCCTGCTCCTCCGCTGCCTGGCCTGCTGTGTTCATCCACCTCTACACCTTGTTATCTCAGATTCTCCGTCATCTGCAGTTCCTACTATCTCTGAATAGCTGAAGAAACTCAGCTGTAAAGAGTTGACGTTTCCACTCTTCAGACCAGATGTGAAGACCATTTCCGGGTCTGCTCCCAGCGGAGCCGACAGAGCGTGGGTTGGAAGCGATGCCGACCTCCGACCGCTTGGGGGTAGCAGCGGAGCGGGGGTCACTATTAGGGATAACAAGCATGGGGCTGGATGAACACAGCAGGTCAAGCAGCATCATAGGAGCAGGAAAACTTGACGTTTCGGGCCTAAACCCTTCATCAGATAGGAGCGGGTTTGGGGAGAGGCGGGGTTGGAAGGAGGAGGGAACACGTGGCGTCAGCGGCAGAAGCCGTTGCCTCTCCGGGGATGGGGGTAGAATCCGGAAGTCCCGACTCTGCCCGATAGAGGGCGCAGTTTCATCCTTTCCCCCTCCCCCACTCCGGCTGCCCTTTGTCCGCCAGATGGCAGCTTCACCTTCAGTCGGAGTGAGCGCAACGACATAAACCGCCGTTTGCCAGAGAGAGGAAAAAAAATAAAAATAAAAAAAAGTCAGAAAAAAGCAAGCACTTTATCCGGTGAGGGCTTCAAGGGGGGGTGGGGAAGGATATCAGCCTGAGTTACCCGGAGCCCGAATATTAATAAAAAATATCGAGAAGGGGAGGGGGAAAAACCGGAATACAACAGTTGTGGAGAGAGAGGCAAAAAATAATTAAAAGGTAAGGAAGAGAATTTTTTTAACAACGTGGGGACGAAACGATAAGAATATTCTGGAAAGTGGGAAGTTGTGGAGATGGGGCAGGGGTGAAATGTTGGTGTGTTTCTCTCCTCGGGTGTTTTTTTTTAAAGGCCTGTGTTTGAGGAGAGAGATTTGAGCAAAATGGAGGCCGGGGCCGGGCCCGGGGCCCGGGTTTGTTTTTAAAATTCGCAATTCGGGCCTACTTAGAAAGAGTGAGAGATAAACCTGCCACCCCCTCTCCTCCTCCTACTCCTTACCACCCCCCCCTCCCCATCTCCACCCCCTCCCCGCAGATTAAACTCCTCCAACCTCTCCCCGTCCCGACTCCTGGCTCCCAGCCCCATTTACAAACCAGAACATAAACCCCCATACACACACACACACACGCGCAAAATGTCGAAATCACTATTTTTTTTTGGGGGGGAGAGCTTTTTTTTAACGAAAAGACTAAACAACAAAAAAATTGGTGTCGGCGACTTCGCGAGAGACTTTTTGGCGCCACTTTCTTTTTATTTTTGTTTTTTAATTGCCTTTTTTTGGCAGCATTTCTGCTTGCCCACTTGTGTGTGCGTGTGTTTTTCTTTCGAATAAATGAGAAAAAAGGACGAGTCTGCTATGATGCCGACGACGATCTTTTTCGGGCGAACATTGTTTTTTTTGTAGAATCACTTCCTTATCGGAAATGGAGAGAAGAAAAGCTTCTAGTTCTTCATTTTCACGGTCGGGCCAAAGTAACACCTTGTGACTCAACGAAGTAAAGTGTTTTTTTTAAAGATGTATATTTTGTGTTGTAAAGGATTTAAAGAATCCCCATAGCGAGTAAGAATGGCTGTAGTCATGTCCGGGTCCATGTGACAATGTTGTAAACACTCTGCCACGGAGGGGGAGACATTATTCCCCAGGAGTTTCAGGGGCTTATTTTCATTTTTAATGATCTTTCCTCACACTCGCTTCTGAGCACTTTTTTAAACACTGTGTACGTGCAGCCTCTTTAAACGTTTATTTTCGAGGATGATTTTATATTCAAGAAACAATTCATAGTAAATAGATGCCCATAAATCACCCTGCAATTTCTTAGCCACACCCTGTTAATGCCTAATCTGGTGGATTTCGTGAAAGTCCGGCAACTGAGTTTCTTGTTAACGGGCGATTTGCCATTATTTTTACAAAACGAAAATGCTGAAACGCAAGTCTCGGAGTACAAATTGGCTGATTGCTCAAAATCATGAAAAGCGAAACCTTTGATACACGCCGATGATCGCAGGGAATTCTGGCTTCTACACTTCTGAAGTTTGTTTGGTATTTACTAGAATACTTTAAAATGATCCTGTCAGGATAACCTTTTGATCTTTTGCAAATTGTTTTTCCAACTGTGACTCATCGGGTATGCGTTTTCATGTAGAGCTTCTCTACTTCAAAATTTACTCATTAAAAACAAATTTGTGACTGCTTTCATCTTCGCGAATCTGGACGTGTTTATTCTCAGTTCAGTGCGTGTTGAATGAAACTAAAGTTACCACAGGCTTTTAAAAAAAAATCAGCTCTAACATTCAGTTGTTAGCCTATATTTTAACTAGCAAGTATGAGTGCCCTGCTGTCAACAAGAGCTACTCTTCGTTGTAGTTACAACCAAAATACCCTCTTGGAGAATGAAATAGTGGACTCCTCATGCAGGTCATCTCAGCTCCAATCGTTGTGGAAGTGATTTTGTCGTTTATAAATTCCAGTCTTTGGTTAGAGCTTGCTGTTCAAGTTTGAGTATGTAATTCTTATTGCACCTAAAATTGTTTGTGACTTGTGTGTGCCATTTGTTAAAGTTGGCTTTTTTTTTGAAACCAGCAAAACAGATATTAATATATTGCTCCATGCTTTGTGGTCAAGGTGCAGAAACATCATGTAATTTTTGTGTCAGAATTATGGGGAAATGCATGAAAAGTAATCAAGATATTGACCTATACTGCACCCACAGTAATTTTTCAAGCATTTCGGTGCCTGTCACTTTTGTATAAAATTAAAGTTAAGATCAGATTTATTATTTTAGAACTTAATTTGGTTCTAAAGAATCCAAGTTTAGTACGTATTTAAGTATGTATTCAAGAGGGTTTGTGAACTACTTTACTTTTGTAACAAAATGTTCTAATAGAATATTGGAATAACTATCAGGTGTTATAAAGCAATGCTCATTCAAAATGACATCAGCATGTTATTCTGAAAGAAACTGAACTCGCAGTTGAACGGGAAGTGGTACAAATGAACTCCAGCGATCGGATTAAATTTCTCAGCCAATAATATCAGTTGCCCAACTGAAAATTGGATTCTATTGTCTGTCTTGTTATCACAATGATGTTAGTCTTCTGTAGAAACAGGGCATAAATGATTAAATTAGAGTGCATGCAACAATGTGCATTTTGTCTGTACTGACTCATGAAATGGTTAGATGAGATTAGTTTAGGTTTCTGTGGGTAAAACATTTAACGGGGATCACGTGATTGATCCTTGAATTATGCTATCGGTAGTAATGTTTTTGAAAAAAAGTATATTGAACTGTAAAATAAACAGCTTTTATACGATCAACGTAGTTTAAAAGTATGCTTAAGTTTTAATTTACGATTGGCAGCTCCGAAACAGGCCTTGATTCCTTAAAATAAACCTTGTTTTCTACACTAGAACTCAGTTATGAAGATTTTATTTTAAACCATGGCATCACTTTTACATCACTTATGCTAGTGTCACAACTGTAGCAAAACAGTTTGTATCCTATATGGTGATTCAATATGAGAGGCTCACTGCAAAAGATTGAAAAGTTGCATGAGATAACCGATGATATAGTCAGTTAATCTTAGTGGAGACTTTGAGCTGGAGAGATGTAGTAGGGTGGAGTGTATTAATAAGAATTGTACTTTTTTAAGGCAGCTTGACTGTGGGCATTGGTATTGTTGGAGCAGGGAAGAAAATAGATATGCAGTAAAAAATATTGAGGGTTTATGCTTCTGGAGTAGAGTCGGATAAAGTGCAGGTAACAGAATTTAGATTGAGGAAGGTCATGCTGTGTGATTGAAGCAGTTGGTACTTCGTCAATGTCGACAATTCCCTGTATTTCATATGTTAAGCATCTCATAATGTGAGAAGGAAGCATGATTTTGACAGAGATGGCTTGCTATTGATTTGGTTGATATGCTGTCTTTCCATCCCTGTTGCATGTCTTTTTTCACTCAGTCCTGTTTAGTTTGTCCTAGGCCTCATACTGTTCCTGATGACCTGTGTACCTTGTTAAAATCCTTGCTTGTCTACATTTGAGTGATTTTGTTCTCTGGCTTCTTGCCAAATTTTTTGAATGATTCGTGATATATCTGGTCAGCTGGTCCTTGTCCAGAAATGTATGTTTATTTAACGTTGGTCGGAATTACTTGTTGAAAGATCCACTATTCCACACAACCTGCTTAAATGATTAATATGGATCTGCTCTGAAATAATCACAGATCTAAATTTAACTGTAGCAAGTGATGAGAACAGCTTAATTTAGATTTGGTCTGAACGTGATGTACCCTCCTCCAGTATCATTGTAATGTGGGAAGGCATCGACCTAATTGTTCAAAGTCTTGTCATGTAATTATCATGGCAGTCTTTTTTCCTCAACAGTTTTTATTGCGATGGCTTTGCAGAAATTGAGTTGTGACCAAGTCTGTGCTAATGTTTTGTTATTGATCTGCATCACATGCACAATATTTGTTGCCGTTTATCTTCTGTGGTCTCTGACTGTTTCTAACACATCAGGTGAGAGATGGAAACATGAGCCAAATTTGTTTTGATTCTTGCTGCTGACAAAGGGGGAATTGATGAGTCACAGAGTCATACAGCATGGAAACAGGCTTTTTGGTCCAGCCAGTCCACACCGACCAAGTTCCCAAACTAAACTCGTCCCACCTGCCTGTGCTTGGCCCATATCCCTCCAAACCATTACTGTTGATGACCTTATCCAAATGTCTTTTAAATGTTATAACCACCACTTTCTCTGACAGCTCATTCCACGCACGAACTACACTGTGTAAAAAAAAAAGTTGCCCCTCGTGATCTTAACATTTTTTCTCTTTCCAAGTTTTTATCAGCTTTGGACTTTAATGATAGTGACAGACACATAATTTAATACAAATAGCATGGTGTGAGGTAAAATAGACGGCATGGATAGAGGTTTGCTAAGTTAGCCAAAAGCAGAATGTCGCCATAAATTGGTCATTTTCAGATTGGCAAGATGTGACAAATGGAGTGCCATCGGAACCAGTGCTGGGGCCTCAACTGTTCGCGTTGTATATCAGTAACTCGAATGAAAGGCCCAAGTATATTGTAAAAAAAATTAGCTGATGGCATAAAGATAGTTAGGAAAATAAGTTGTAAAGGAGGAATAAGCCTACAAATTGATATACTAAGTGGGCAAAAAGTTAGCAGATGGAGTAACATGCAGAAAAATGTGAATGTGCTCACTTTGTCCAATTTAGATAGAGAAAGATGGCAGAACTCGTTGCAGAGCAATCGAGGCCACCTAAAAAAGGAATCACACAAACCTAGCATGCAGGTTCAGAAAGTGATTGGGGAGGCAACTGCGATGTTGTTTATTGCAAGGGGAATGGAATATAAAAATTGGGATGTTTTGCTGCAGTTGTGTGTAGTCTTGAAGAAGTCGCATAGAGTCACATTGCATGGAAACAGACTCTTCAGTCTAACCAGTCCATGCCGAGCTTAATCCCAAACTAAACTAGCCCCACTTGCCTGCACTTGGCCCATATCCCTGCAAACATTTCTTATTCATATACTTGTCTAAATGTCTTTTAAATGTTGTAACTGTACCCGCATCCACCACTTCCTGTGGAAGTTCATTCTATACTGAACCATTCTGTGTAAAAAAAAAAATGACCCCATGCCTTTATAAAATCTTTATCCTCTCACCTTAAAAATATGCTCCCCTCCTCTTGAAATCCCCCACCCTTTCTGTAGTACTGTGTATCATTTTAGTCTCCTCATTTAGGAATGGATAAAAATGCAATTTAAGCAGTTACCTAGGATGGGGAAGTTTCCTTACAAAGAAGACTTGGGTATACTGGACTTGTATCCTTTGGAATGTAAAAGAATGAGAGAATCTGAGAGTTGAGACTTAAGGACTCTTGTTGAAGAATGGAGAATGGTAGAGGCACAGTCATTGAAAATCTTCAGCACAGAGTTAGAAATTGATCATTAATAATGCATTCAAATGTTATCGGGGTTATTTGGGAACGTGAGGCTGAGGTCACAATCGGATCACCCATTAAATTGTTCAGTGGCAGAGTAACTGAATGAACTATTCCTCCTAATTTATGTGTTTGGTTTTTTTGATATGAGCTGCATGAGTAGCTGTTTCGCGCTCTCACCTGACCAGTGAGACCACAGAAAGCCCGCAGGGTAACACCTGTTCCCAACTGGTCGTAGTTTCTTCAGTATTGTTTATGCTAATATCATTTGATAGTAACAACCATGATAGCTTGCTAAGCAACCAAAAGCATAATTGTAGATTGCAGGTTTATATGGTTTTTGTACATTCTTTACTGTACAGAACAATGTAAATCTTCCACCCCCACCTCCTACCTACCAGCCTCATCCCTGCCTCCTTGCCTTGTCCATTTTGCCTTGACTGGCCTACCCCCATCCTAACTTCCCACCTACACTCACCTTTACCGGCTCCATCCCTGCCTCCCTGACCTGTCTGTCTTTTCTCCCACCTATCTGCTCCTTTATCCATCTTCCAGCCACCTCCCCCCACTCTCTCTTTATTTCAGAATCCCCTTCCCCTCCCCCATTTCTGAAGAAGGGTCCTGATCCGAAACGTCAGCTTTCCAGCTCCTCTGATGCTGCTTGGCCTGCTGTGTTCATCCAGCTCTACACCTTGCTATCTCAGATTCTCCAGCATCGACAGTTCCTACTGTCTCTCATGTGAATCTTCTGTTGTTCCCCCTCCTCCCTTCACGTGACAGCATGATCTAGGAGCATCAAAACAAGACTCGACCATTCAAACTCTCAAGCCTGCTTTACCATTGTTCTAGTCATAGTTAATGTAAAGAGTGACTCCATTTACAACACTTGATTTTCTAGCTCTTGCATAATAAAAAAAAAATCTATGAAGCTCCCTTTGGATTTTTTAAATTCACCTTGCCTCACCAATCTCAAGCTAGAAAGTTTGAGATTTCCATTTTCTCTAGATTAAAGACTTGCTTCCTAATGCCACTCATAATAAACTTGGTGTCATGCTGGAAATCTGAAACAAAAACTGGATTGGTTCAGGTTTGACTTTGGCAGGATCTGAGGAGAGAGAAATCGTTAATGATTGAGGTTTGTGGCCTTTCATCAGAACTAGAACAAAAGTCAAAAATAAAATTTAAAGAATACAAATTTAAAGCAAGGACGGAATGATAGGGAAAGAGTAGAGCAGAACGGTCCAAAGAAGAAGGATGGTCTGGGATAGGGTCGAAAGCAGGGATTATTTAATTTTAATTATTTTTAAAAAAGCACTGGTTATGATCTGAAATTGTTGAACTGATATAGGATCCACAAGAGGTGTAAATATTATTTTCTAATCAACCATTCAGGGATGTTATTATACAGCTCTAGAGCAGGAGGAATGCGAACACAGATCTCTTGGTCCTGAGGTGGGGACACCACTACCACTCCCCATGAGTGTCCCAAGGGTGTGATAAAATGCCTAATTAGAGATGAGGTGCATCTGCCAAGGTTTCATTTTAATGACGTAGACTGATCTTTTACCCTGTCATTTTGTGTATTAATATCAATTTTAAAGCAGTTGTCTGGACTAAGATCAGTTAACTCAATGGAGTTCTGTGGAAGGGTGGCTGAACTGAAGACATTAATTCGGATTTATCTGTTGCCAGACCTGCTGAAATTTTGCAGCAATTTCTATTTTTGTTTCAGATTTCCAGTATCCGCAGTTCTTTCAGGTTTTTTTTGTCTGGGGCTTTTTTAGTACCTGACTAGGGTGTCAGTCACCACTCTTACAGATATTGGGAAAAGTTTTTGTAATTCACTGAAGTTCATGTATGAATAAACAAGTGTGAATAGTTTTTATTAGTTGTGGTTTCTGTTTTCGCTGAGAAGGAATACAGTTGCTGAGTTAATGTAAAGTATAGATTACAGTTTGTGAATGAAATACATTGAAAGAATAGGAATGAACTGATTTTTCCCAATTTCATTGTCACGCCTTCCCTAGCCTCAGAAAAAGAAATTCAAAGGTTTATCCCTTAAGTGCTAGATCAGGACTGGTTTTGACATGTACAGAAGCTTACAATAAACTTTCTTTCCTACTTGACAATCTTGATGTTATGGTGATGTTGAAGCTGTGAAAGGAACACGTAATATTAAAGAAGGGCTTGAATGTTTGATAGACAACAGGAGCAGTAAATCATAAGGTATTGAATGTGACTCAACTGCAGAAAATAGGGAGGTTTGGGCAGAAAACAAGTAAACCATGTCCCATCACGTGTCAAAGGAGAATTATTTGGCAAAGTATGGCACCAAGCCTCTCTCATTTGGGCAGATAACCGAAGAAGTGGTGAAAAAAGTAGGTTTTAAGGTGTGTCTTAAAAGTAGAAAGCAAGATAATGGGGTGTTAGGAGGGAATTCCAGACTTGGGGTAACTGAAGGCATGGCCGTTGGTGGTGTAGCAATTAAAATTGAGATACTCGAGACCAAAATTGGATGGCTGTATACTTTTGAGGATTGTGGGGCTGGAGGAGATTGGGATGGGCGAGGTCGTGAACATACCAACATACGAGATAACAAGCATGGGGCTGGATGAACACAGCAGGTCAAGCAGCATCATAGGAGCAGGAAAACTTGACGTTTCGGGCCTAAACCCTTCATCAGAAACCAACATACGAATTAGGCTCAAGAGTAGGCCATTTGCACCATCCCGCCACCTCTATAACCCATCAATAATGGAAGGATTTGGAAACCAGCATGGAAATTTTAACATTAAGATGTTGCTTGACCAATACTGATTATAGCTTAGCAAGCTAGGTGAATAGGCGAGCAGGTCTCGTTGTGAGTTGGGATACAGGCAGCAGAGTTTTGGATGAATTCATATTTATGGAGGATAAAACGTTTGAGACTAACTGGGAATGTGTTGGGGTAATTGTCATCCATGTACCTATGAAGATTAATTTTGTTTTGGAAGATGTTGTCAACAGTTAGCATGCAAATGAAAAATAAGAGGGTATCAAGTATAGGTCCTTGCAGGGAGTCAGGGCAGTAAGGTTGGAGATGGGGTCAAGGTGTTTTTCTTGACGAGTGTTGATGAAAGGTTAAAGGGGGAAGGCGCAACACCTGAAAAGGGAATTGAAATAGAAATGTTAAAAACAGAAAAGACTTTTTAGATTGTGGCTTTCCCATATGTTTCAAACTTTTTTCAGCTCATGAAGTAATTTTTCCACGTGTGGTCTGTGATGTGAAGTATGTTATTTATATTTATATATGTATATGTGTGTGTGTGTATACATATATATATATTATATGTATATATAAATACTACTTATTTTAGAGTTTGGATTTTGAATGAAAGGATTGTAGGTTTTTGTTTCTATGTATGGAAGGTTTAGTAGTAAGTTTTCAGTCTTTCTGGATCCATGATATTCAGCCAGATTGTCTCTGGGAGCAGCTGATTGGGGCCCTGTTGGAATGACAATATGAGTGAGTTTGTATTGTGAAAGTTTTATGATGGGAGAGAGCAAACATTGAAATAAATTAGCTTACTTTTAGTTTAGAAGAATGAAAAGTTGATTTTGTTTCAGAAATAGATGTAGATTGGAAAGCTTTTGGTGCAGTTCATGGAAGGCCTGACTGTGGGTAGATGTAATAACACTTACTTTCTTTTGGAGAAAGGAGCTGGTCCAGAGCAGTTAGGAAATAGGTTACCTCAGTGGTAGGGTTTTAGCTTAAATTCCAGGTAAGATGTTTGGTTAGAACACTGAAGCTCAGAGTTTTAGGCCAGTTGTGTGAATAAGCCAAGAAGAGGCGATCAAGCTGTCAAGAGCAACAGTTAAAAGAAGCAGTCAAGTCAAATCTACAGCTGTGATAGAGAAGGGAACTCTTGTATTTGCGATGGTATCCAAATAGATGTAATTTCGTTCTGCTTTATTTCAAAACCTTTCAAATACTGTCGTTTGTTCTGTTTTGTCATTTCTTTTGTATCATAAATATCTGTTTTATTGTCAAAATCTACAATTCTTGATGGTTATGAGTCAGTGACCACCATGTTGACTTAAAACAAAACCAAAATTTGATCTGTCCAGATTTCAGTGTGAGGTTTGACTTGTCTAGTGAGCACACCAGCAAGGATCATAACATGTCATGTATAGTGAACATGGCTGCCAACTCACATCCAGCAAGTTCTCTTACTCAACTATGTTGTTATGACTGGATAATTGTCTTTGACGTTGATTAAATGAATAAAATTGGATTGGATACCGGAGATCACATCCCTGGTGCTTCTTTGAAATAGTGCCAGGGAATTTTTTTACGTGCATCTAAAAGGACAAATAAGGCCTTGGTGTGATGTCTCGCCTCAATGATGAACTGGAGAGCCAGAATCTGGGCTGGCTCTGAAATTCTGTCTTAGCAGAGACTAGAAAATGTGCAATGGAATTGAATGGAGTTGAGAACAAACATTGAAGTCTGTTTTTTATTTCATGAGAAAATAGAAGGCGGATAGCGTCAGATATATGAACACGATGATTTGTTAGATTCACGTGGGAAAGTTGTGGAAATCAAACTTTGACAGATTCATTAGAACAATCAGTGTTGATATTATTGCTAATTACTTACATCTAAAGTCAATTGTTAATTTTCTGTTGATATAAAAAATTGTAAAACTGAAATCAGAATATAAAGGAGACTTTTTTGTACTCAAGTCTGAGTGTGAAACTTGGATCCATATTTTTTACATAATGTGACCATGCTCGTAATTGATCCTAACTGTTAATTGTAAACTTAGATAACAAGGTGTGGAGCTGGATGAACACAGCAGGCCAAGCAGCAGCTCCTATGATACTGC